>JAJJHQ010001340.1:1126358-1194679 GCA_021223825.1 Drosophila ironensis
CCCCTCCCCCGGGCAGGACACCCCCCGCAAGTCGTGTATTTAGTTTATGGTATGCGTGAATATTCAAATATTGCGTCGGGTGCTCCTGTGTCCATGTGGGGGTTGCCACAGCAACAGGAAATCGGACGCATGCGTATTGCCCGCCCCCTAATTTCCCACCGCCGCTTTTCCTTCTTTCTTGTTTGTGTTTCCCCCACCAACCCCTGCCCCTGCCTTTTTGGTGGAAACAAAGGCAACGCCGAAATAATAAATAATTGCTAGTTGGCATTGAGGTAAGGCCCAATCCCCTCTAGTTCCCCCGTTCTGACAATTTGCCTTTTCTTCTATTAGTTAATTAAAGCTAGTTGGTGGGTGGCGGGTACCCGGGGGGCTGGGGGCCTGCAGATTTAAACTCCTATCGATTAATGTCTGTTTTAAAGCCATCGAACCTGGCACGACGGCTGCCGGCATGTGTGGGTTTTGTCATTCCGGGGACGAATGGCGTGCCTGTCTGTCAAGGGGTCCGGGATTGACGAGGGCGTTGCAACCTGTCTACATAAATACTGTCTGCGATAAGGCCTTTGTTTTTGTCATAAATCTCATTTTATGATGAATTGATATGCGCATAGAGCAGGAGCGAAATGCAATCGCCTCAACCTCCCAAAAGCCCGGAAAGAACATGCAACGAAATAACAGCAGAGAAGTCTCAATTAATTTAAATAAATTTTATGAAAATAAACGTAAGAACTGCTAATGAATTGGAGCAATAATTAAGCAATATAGTAACATCTATATCCTATTAAATTATAGGATATACACCTAGTATTGCACCAGCAACTGTGCCAAAGAAATGCAATCGCCTCAACCTTACAAAAACCCGGGAACAACATACAACATAATATTAGTTGAGAAGTCTAAAATAAACGTTAAGACTGCTTATAAATTTGTGTTGTAATTTAGTAACTTCTATATGGTATTGAAATTCAGGATACATACTAGTGGTGCATTGCCTCAACCTAAAAAACACAGAAAAAAATGGCAAAAATTGCAACTAGTATTAACCACACTATAAACTTCTAATTGCCATTGAAATTTATGATAGACACTTCCTAGTATTCCGCCCGCAACTGTGCCAAGGTAGGCGTCTGATTTGTGGTTAGCTTAGATTGAAATTTAGGGAGAATTATGAGGAGACTGGGTAATAGATTCCTTTGATATGACCCAACAATTTGATGGCGGTTGATCCCATTCAAAGGTAACGAATGCAGCGACGCTCTCTGATCTCCACACTCTGGCTGGTTACAAATCACTCCCAAAGAGTTCTGCCAGACCTTGTCTGCAGTGAAAGTTATGCCAGGATAATGTCTGTCCCGGCCCCGTTCCCGTTCCCGTCCCCGTCCCCGCACCCTTACACTCTGTCTGCTGTGTGCATGCGTTTGCACCTAATTTGCATAAACGCTCTGGCAGCAGCAGCGGCAAACTTTTGCCCACATTGCACAAAAAAGAAGGCGGGCAAGGAAGCTGCTGCCCTGCCCCCCGGCCCGATTTGGGTTTCCCCGCTTTTCCGGGAGAGACTATGAGATGCGAGTCGAATCGCAGGCACTGGAGCTGAAGCTGAAGCTGATGCTGAAGCTGATGCTAAGGCTGCAGCGTGGGGGGCAGGGGAGTGGAAAAGCGAGCCGAGTGAAAAATGCGCAAACTTGGTAACCAAGTTAGCGCGTTATTTTAACATTTTCCGGCTTGCTGCTGGCGCGGCTGTCGCCTTTTTCACGCTCTCTCTCTGTCTGTGCGACTGCCGGGCTTCCTTCAAGGACTCGGGTACAAATCACAGCCAGTTGGAAATTATGATCGATGAGGTCCTGCGAGCAGGATAGTTTGGAGAAAAGTTATGCGTCGGTTTGTCGGGAAATTTGTTAAGTTTGCTGATTGCATTGCCTCGTATTTTTCTGATGCTCGCCGCGGGCATAACACACTCTAGCGAGGGAACTCAATTTTGTGGGGAAAATTGAATTTTTCTCCTCTTAAATTTATATACAACACTTACTTATACTTATACTTATTCCCATATTTCACATTTTGTTGCCATGCAAATGTCTCTAAGGTCAAGACCAAGGCTGCACATCCTCCGCGCCATCGCAGAGCCACATCATCACGGCCCCATCGACAGCCTCGTTGAGGAAAATGCATAAAAAGTTTCAGTATCACTGGGTCACATGCTCGTCTGCATCACTGATGAGCTCGCCGGCTGAGGCGACACACCAGACGAGCCTCCGCCGATGCTCCGATATTAACAACAAATTATGGCAGCCCGGCTCATAAAATTGCACAATAAACACACAGCGCTCGGGCAGTGTGTGTGTTTGGCTGCGGAAAGAAAAAGTAACAAATGAGTTAAAGTCGCAAAAAAAGCGCAAAAGAATGCGCGCGCGCCCGAGCAGCCGAAAAATTTGCTGTAATAAAAACTTTTTCGTGATCTACCTCAACGCAGGATAAAGGCTGGGAAGTGAAATGGAAAGCCCGGGAAAGGGGGTTAGCCGTAAAAAATCAGCTCTCGTGTAATAATCATAAATTAGTTTATGAGTTCGCCGGAGGAGCAGCGTCGTCGCGTGTGTCGTCGCGTAACCTTGCCCTTCCTCACACATCCATCCACTAAAAATACAGTTCCCTATCTGCCTCGATTTATTTTCATTTTTGAGCACACTGTTGAGTTTTTACGGCGGCTGCATAAAAATGGAAAGCCACCCGGGAGGGAGATGAACATATCAAGCATACGCCCCGTGAACGAGCGGGATGGGTTATAAACAAATTTGAAATTCCGCCAGCGCTCCCCCCACAGAAATGGCAAATCTATTCGAAAACAAATTTTGAATTACAAATCGACATCGGTGCTGGGTGGATGACGTCACCCCGCAAGGATGTGCTGCTGCTGCAGCAAGGACAGCGAGAGAGAGTGGCACAAATTTTCGCACGAGTTTTGCATTTGAATGTGAGTTACGAGCTGCTGCCGTATGAATCTCCATGCCGGGGTGTACGAGTATGTGTTTCCCGAATCAGCTGATTTTTGTTTTGGCGCGAGCTCCAGGAGATCCATCCGCCCCGATAAGGCGAATCATAAAAGGCGCCCGGACTGCGCAGACTCCTTGCTCGCCCCGAGGACTTTAAACGGGGCAGCCCGCTGAAAGCGTCCGCACTGGAGGCATCACAAAATGGCCGTCTTGGCCATAAAGTTGCAAAAACAAAGGAAAACGCAAATAGGGCGGGAACAGGACGCGAGTTCCAAAAAAATAAAGCAGGAAACAAAAACAAGAAAAACTGCTGAAACTTGGCGAAAGTCTTTTGGCTGTCAAAAGCAGGCAACGAGCTCTTTGGTTTTCAAGAAATATGACGCACATAACTGTTTTCAATTAGCTAGAGGTCCTCCGGGGCCAGGACTCTTTGCTGTCTTCTTTTGCCATAGTCAGTCCCTAGTAATGTCCAAAAAGAGTGCAGAGCAAAAAATTACACACAAATTTTTGGTATTATTTAATTAATTAAGCCCAAACCGGTTATAGAACGTTTACTCCAATAGAAAATGGTATGTTTTCGGGGAGTTTGTGTATTTAATTGCTCTATTTTCTGACATTTATTTATATTAGTAATATAGATCCTTAAAAAAAGTATATAATGAAGGTAAGTCATTTGTATTTTGGTTATCCTCAATTTGTAAACATGAAAAACATAAAAAGCATCTCAAATATGAATTTTTACAGCGATATTACCAAAGACTTTATATAATAATCCAAGTTGTTTACTTAATAATTGTTAGTATTACTTGAAGCCTTTTTTTCCAGACTTTCTATGTAATTGCAACGCTTTTTAGCTTTCTAAATTTTTAGCTGTGCACTCCGTGCTTTTTCCCCGACTGCCACTTAAAGCTGTTTTTAGTCGGGACTTTAATTTTGTATACAAAACAAAAACTTTGCCGAGCATCGTCCTTTCCACATCCGACCTACACACACGGGCTACACCCACTTTCATCATCGAGGGCGGTCGGGGCAGATGGTGGCGGCGGGGCGGGGAGGGCCTGGTGCTGTGCTTCGTTAGCATTCCGTACTGCGCTCGCATTGCAGCACGCGTCTGGAATACAAATGAGGATCGCTTTCGTCCTCGTCCTCGCTCTCGTTCTCGTTTTGGTCCTGTTTCTCGTTTCTCGTCATCATCAGCGGTATTTGGTAGCCGGCAGTCGTCAGTCGACAGCATCCGCCATTGACAGCCACTGTTGTAATACAAAAACAAAACACACACACACACTGGCTGCAAAAACCAGCACCCACTCACAGGACACTGTTTTCTATATATATATATATTTGTGGAGTGGTTTGGGGTACGCTTATTTTTAGTATNTCGTTAGCATTCCGTACTGCGCTCGCATTGCAGCACGCGTCTGGAATACAAATGAGGATCGCTTTCGTCCTCGTCCTCGCTCTCGTTCTCGTTTTGGTCCTGTTTCTCGTTTCTCGTCATCATCAGCGGTATTTGGTAGCCGGCAGTCGTCAGTCGACAGCATCCGCCATTGACAGCCACTGTTGTAATACAAAAACAAAACACACACACACACACTGGCTGCAAAAACCAGCACCCACTCACAGGACACTGTTTTCTATATATATATATATTTGTGGAGTGGTTTGGGGTACGCTTATTTTTAGTATATGTTTTTGCTCGTGCCTCTCCCGCCTCGTGTTTCGAGCTTTTTGTGCTGTTTTTAGCTGCGGTGATGGCCAGATTTTAGCGTCCCGTTTTGTCCGAAGGAAACTGGTCACTCAGGGGATCCATTTCACCAAATTTATCAAAAAAGGAAGTCCAAGATCTTTCCATAATAACTAGGGATATAAAGGAATGTGTTGGGAGAACAAAACAAAGAAAATTATAAAGTTTTCGAGGGGAAATCTAAAAAGATAAAGGACTTTTGCCATGTTTTAATTGTCTCTGCCAGCTACCAATTTTATTGTCTATTCTTAGTGATCTAGTTCGTTTTCACAGATTTTTTCACGTTTTTTGTTCTTTCAGGGAACTTGTTCCACTAAATTACACCCAGAATCCTCTTTTGTGCCGGCCACTTCAACGGTTTGCATTGGTCATCCGCAAAAAAGCCCACACTCGGACTGTCCAGCTTGGTGGGCATCCGGTTCCGGTGTGTGCGTCCCTTTTTTTTCTGGTTTTTCAGTGGGAAAAATTCCTTTTTGTTTGCCCATATCCTTTGGGAGACCTGGCTGGGCTAAGCCGGGGCTGATTTTTGAATGGCTACCAACTAGAAGCCAGCAGCCAGAAACCAGGAACCAGGAACCGAAAGCCAGGACTCATCTTCTAATGAGCGGTGGGCGCTGACAGTTGTGCTTGATAAGCGTAAAACCGTAACGAATGCCCGGACCGACAAGCATGAGGAGCCGGGGTAATTAAACAGTCCCGGCAACAGTCGAAGCGTATTAATCATTTAATTTACTCCTTTTCACGGCGCAGACATTCCGAACGGCCGCAGGAGTTGCTCAGTACGCCTGGGGGCACTTGTCGGCAAGAACATTAACACTGCTGTTCCTGCCGCCCGTTGCCCGTTGCCGGTTGCCCGTGAATCCTCTCCACGTGTCCTTGCAACCCTTTCGTGTCTTTGGCGCATTTAATTCGTTCAGCCGTGAAATTTCCGCGTGCGTAGCCCCCGCACAAAAAGGAGTCTTCGCCGTGGCGTCCATGGAGCCCTGTCTGTTGTTGCTTCATTAAAATAAATTCAAATAAACTACGCTGATTACGAAAGTGCCATAAACCGGGAAAACTTTTGCTTGAGCAGCACAATACCATACCAAAGGACGACGGCTCCAAGGTCGCCGGTCGCCGGTCGCTGGCGGGAAAATGAAAATAAAGGCAAATAAAGGCTGTTGAAATAATTTCAACATTTGTGCCAAATGATTTGACTGGCAAGTCAATTTATTAATTAGTATAATTTAAACATTTGCAACCCCTCTTTAGAGCCGGGAAAAAAAACCAAACACGCCTAAAATGCGGCAATACAAAATCGATGACAAATTGCGGACACGTTACGCGTAGTTGAGCCCAAGACGAGCGAGCGGCTCTCCGGATGCGGATGCCTGGTAGTCTGTTTGGGTTCGGGCTCTCGTTTGGCGTGACTGCTAAATACGCTGACAATGCTGCACCCTCGCCCTCAATCGCCCTCAATTGTGCAAAGACAAGGGCACCAACACCAGCAGCCACCCCACAAAGGGACCAAAGTCAGGCCGGGGACGGGGCTCGGGCCCGGGATGGGCTCGGAACAGGGCTATATCAATGGGCAAATTAAAATAACAACCTAATCATCGTTTTAAGACCGCGAGAAAAAGGCGACACGAGGCAACAATCGCGAGGGGTGGCATATCCTTCACTGCGAGGATATGCCTCGCAGACATATCCCTGTCGCGCTTTTTGGGTGGCTGTGCGCTGCAGTGTTGCTGCTAAATGAAACGCAAAGGCCTTTTTGTCAACGCTACACTAAGCGAAAAGATTGTGGGCAAGGGATAAAGATCCCAAGGAAGGCATACAGTTTTTTTAGGCTAATTGGATAGCCTGAATATGTAGGAGAACATGAAGAGAGTGAAGGTTCTTCAGATTAACACCGTTTTTCCAACTTTGTTTACTTGTTAAAAGTTTTTCACAGTTGCATAGAAGGTTTTAAAAAATGTATCATTTGTAGAGTCCTATAAAAATGCTCCTTAAACTTATTATATGTATGTTATATACGGGTTGACAATGAAACCACGATTATATCATGTTAGACATTAATAATAATTCGTAGGATTAAAGTTGTTATAGTTTTTACAGCTAAACTAAAGTAGAGTTCAATAAAAATGCGCTTTAAACTTACTATACGGGTATGTAAGTGTTGACATCAAGTCCAAGTTTATGTAAGAAATGTATTATAGTTAGTATGAATATAGGTGTTTGTTATAGTTTTTACAGCTAAGCTAAAGTCTAGAAAGCTCGTATTCATAAAAAATCCAAGTAAGACATAATAAATCCACTTTTTAATGCTAAATATCACTAAGTAATAATTAAAGTTCCCTTACTTTTCCCAGTGCAGGACTCCCTCCCACCCCTTAAGGATTCGCCGGCTCTTTTAAGCATCCCCTTTTCCTCTTCTGTCATTTTTATGTTCCGGCGTTTGTTCCGCCTTCTGTTCCTGTTTCACTTCCTATTCCCATTCCCCGTCCCTGTCCCCTCCCCCCTTAGCCGACGCCGTCGAGACAATTGCCCAAAAGTGTTGGAAGTCAAACGCAACCGACCCGCCACTAATGCGTCCGCTCCGGCTTCTTTTTCAGTTCCAGCCCGGGAATCGGGAATCGTAGAGTGGGGGAAGTGGGTAGTGGGTAGTGGGATGCGGCATCGGAATCAGACTGAAACTGCAGCAGAAGGAGCATGAGCATGAGCAGCAGCCTCAGCCTCAGAGCCATCGAATTGCTCCCTTGTGACAGGCCAATATAATGCGCCATGGGGTGCGATGGGGTGGCATAGTGGGCCATGGGCGATGGGCGATGGGTGATGGGTGAGATGGGTGGCGAATGGGTGGGGGGCAGTGCGATTGCACAACAGATTGCCGCACTCATATCAGGTTGCAGCCGTAGTCCCTGCTTGTCTCGCTCACTGATACGTATGATGGATCGCCTTAAATACCTTTAAATTAAAACGGCGCTCAAAGCGAAATGAGTTGTGGGAGTTGCGCCGGCCAGACGAATGCCACAGGGGTGGCATCCCACCCAGCGGGTCACGGTTGCGGGCCAAGGTGTGTGGAACTTATCCCCGACTTAAACGCATTTTAATTTGAGCCCAGCATGAGGCTGGCGAGAGGCCATTGTGCTGGATTTTGAATGCGATTTTATTGGAATCAATTGGCGAGTTTGCATTTGTAATAAATATTCTCGGTCATGCAGAGGCATTTTGTAATATTTGAAGATTAATTTAATGCAATAGTTTTTGTTTTTTTTAGCCATCAGATAACAATACAATAAATTACTTGGCCCCCGCAACCAGTGTGCCCGTCCTAATCCCCGAAACTACTGTTCGCCTGGTTACACCCCCGCAATGGCAATCGCAATCGCAATAGCAATTGCAACTGCAACAGCAACAGCTCCGCAAATTTATGCACCATTCCGGGGTGACAGCTACGAGAGCAACTCTATCGCTCATAAATATATATCCGACGACCGACCGGCCTCTAAGCCTGTCAATGCCTGTTTCGTCTGCAAGTTTTCTCTTTTTTCCGTTCTGACACTAATCAGATTAGTATCGCCAACGCCAATGGCATTATGCATACGTACTCGTATAATTCCTCTGTTCCGTGTTCCTCTATATTCTCATGTTGCATCAAATTGCAAGCCACCCACCCACACACACCCGCACACACACACATACACGCATACAGGGGGCACAACAAAGTCGGAAAAGGCGGGGAAAAGTGGAAAAGCGAACAAAAGCCACACAGCCCACAGCCAAACTTGACATGCACACTTCGGGTATGTAACGGACGTTGTAGTTTTGGGCCGCAAGTTCTGGATGGGAATGGGCCTTGGTCCGGGTTTCGGTTGGGTATTGAATGACTGCTCTCCGACTGACTGTTTGACAGACACTGATGTTGATGAATATCAAGTGAATCCTTTTGTGACATCAGGAAAAAAAGGCCTCCCGCTGGGCCAGTTCTGGGGTCGCACGTCTTATTGCTCCGCAGATCTGAATACAGAGAAACAAAAGACGTACCGGCAAGAAAATTTGCAGGAAATGTGAGGGGAATTTTAAAGACATTGTAAAGCAAAGAAAAACATATTTATGGAATAACAAGGAAACTAAATTTGTGACGCTTTTTCGAAAATCTTTTTACCAAAAATGTATATCAAAATGTAAAAGCAACATATCACATCATATATATCTGAAAATTAATTGATAAAATCATCAAAAAAAATTGCATATTATTAAATTTGTAATATCACAATTGTCGAACTAGAATGTTTTCTATTTTCATTCCAAAATTATACATTAATGTCTCTGGACAAGGCTTTATCGGAAAGCGTTTTACCAAACATTTGTGTAGGCTTTTTTTATGTGGTTGCCTTTGCTGGAGGAAATCAAATCTGTGAATTTTAATTACTAGACCATATCGAACTTTAAAGAAAGATTATCTATTTAAACTTTTTCGCTGAATGTAGTCCTTTTTAAGCTTGTTTGCCAGCGAAAGTGACAGCGTCGCCGCAGAGACATCGGGCAGAGAAGTGGCAGGACCGAGGGCCGAGAACCGAGGACCGAGAACCAGAGCTGGAACTTACTTAGCCCCCGTAAAAATGCTCAGATTGAAAAACGCAAAAGTTGAGATACGAACGGCCCGGGCCAGATTGATTGCGACTGATAAAGTCGAAAGCCCAGGCAGGGCAAGTGTATGATGGTACTGGTACTATATGAAAAAGAGGAACCCCGGAAGGACGAGGGTGGGCACAGTGCTTGAGGTTACCAACAGCGTAAAAAGATGGCAGATAGGACAGAAAACAGGACAGGATGAGGGCCACGGATAAAGACCAGAGTGTATCCATAATAGACAGCGGAATTATGAAAGTGTTGGCGTAGAACAAATCGAATTAGACATTGCGTGAAAGTTGATGTCATGCCCGAAAAAAAGGGGATGGTTCGCGTTCTCTGTGATCAAAAAAGCAAATTTGGATGGCAAAAAAAGATAAATAAAATGTAATTTAAGACAAAGCTATGGTTGTATTTCAAGTGCAACTAATATGTTGGGTATACTGTATCTTTTTAAATGCAATAAACATGAAAATATGGGCAAACAGAATGTATTAATCACCAAACTTTAAAGCGTTAATGTAGCCTTTGTTTTTCCCAAAAGTTGCAAAGAAAAAATGTTAAGAAATGTAAAAAAAGTCGCCATTTCAAGGGTGGGACATGGTGGCGGACAAGAGCCCTGGGTTTGAGGGAGCGGACCCATCACTTCGCCCATACCCGGCGCGGGAGGAGTCTCTGCCATTAGTGCGTGTGATTTCCATTTCATTTCGCTTCGTGACAGTTGGCAACTCCAACAGATTAAAGGCATTTCCCATCCAGCACGCAATTCGCTTGAATTATTGTTGTCAGCAACCAGCCAGCCGCCTGCCAGCCCGCCAGCCAGCCAGCCAACGATGAACAACCCAATGGACAGTCGCTGAGCCCCGATTCCGAGTACCCGGCAACCGGCGACCGGCACCCATTACCCGGGACTCCCAGAGCTGCGGGGCCAAAAATGCGAGCACCAGGACATCGGAGGACCAAGGATGGCGTCGCGACATGCGTCGATGATACGCAAATGCAAACAAACAAGGAGAGCCCAGCAAGGAGGAGAGTGAAACAAAGCGGAGAGCATAATGCCATGAACATTGAGTGCCGGGAGGATTCGGAATCCTGGTTCAGGACACACAGACACAGACCAGTTTCGGGAACCGGGTACTGGGTGCCGGGTGCTGGGTGCCGGGTGCTGGGTACCGGGTATCGGGGGCTTTGAGGCATATGCAAAAGCGTGAGGCAGCCAACCGGGCGGAATCCCCTGCCTCATTCCGCAGTTGCTACCTATCTGTCACTATAGCGGGAAATCAGCTGTGAAAATTTTGAAATTTTTCCACGAGGATTTTCGCGACTTTTTGCGTATTTTGCATCAATTTTTATCAGTTGGCATTGCGCAGGGAAGCGCGTGCTGGCTGTGAAAAGGGGAACAGGATGCCAAACAAGGGGCGAGGGCATCCTGCGTGCAGGGAGACAAAGGTGGTCTTAATGGCAGGGAAACTGCGTGAGTGGCAAAAAGCGCTACAACAAATGGCAAGCGGCGATGCTGACTGAGGCTCAGGAAATGGTAGCAACTTTTGTTGGGCTTATCATAGCAAAACAAAATGGCAATGTCCAGGGTATTTCCCTAATTCTACTGATATTGAATCAACAAGTAAGAGTATTTAAAACTTTGTTAGTAAGCTTATATCATAAGTCTAGTTAGCAAATATGTATGTTAAAAATCATTAAGTAATGAAAATATTTTCATTTTAAAGCCCCCCTTTTTGTGCGGCCCCTCCGGCACTCACGGTTTTGTTCATTTTCAATTGCAGTAATACAATAAAACTAATATCAACACTTGATTAACCCAAATGAGGGCAATCATTGCGCTCTAATGAACCAGACCGGACCAAACACACGCTCGGCGCAGAGAACAAAGCCCACAGCCACCAACCAACCACCCAAAACTCGATTCATCTAACAATTTATAAGGCAACCATCCACCGACCGCCCAACCACCCAACCACCCACCCACCGGAGCAAAATATTTTGGGCAACGCCTTTCGGCGAGCGGCTTAACCCTTTTGTGACCGTCGAGTACATTTGCGTGTGAAAGTGCCGATATTTGCTGCTGCTGTTGCTGCAGCTTTGAGGCGATGTCGTCAGGATGCTGTGTGTGTGTATCCTTGTACCTCGGTGGCCCTTTAATCACGTGGAAAGGCGCGAAAAGCGGCGCTTAGTGTTTGCCAAAAGCTTCAGCGCGTGCGGGCCCACAACAGAAGGGTTGCTGCTTGGCACTCTGCTCTGCAAACTGGGTGTGCTTATCATTAATCATTAATAATGAAAACGGCGGCGTTAAATCTTCTAGATGTTCCATGCCAAATGCTGGTATTTGCCATTCATGGACCGGCAAAGGGTTTGCCATACTTTCCCGCCTATCCTGTGGGGTTGCATTTCGGCGGCAGGACCCGTCGCTCAAGTACCTGTTAATGGGCACTCGAGGCAAGTGCGAGTGTGTAATTTGACCCGGGGCTATAAGTTACGAAGTTTTGTGTGCGAGAGCGGGCCCTCGAAAAAGCACAAATTGCACAACAGCGACTGCACTACAAAATCAAGCATTGTCAGCGGTATGTCAAAGAGGAGGTTTACTCTATGCACTGATGAAAACTAGGGGGAACTATTCCGGATTTTATTACTTAAAGTCAGCCAGAAGAGTGAGATGATTCAGGCAGCAACAAATTCATAATATTGCAAAGCCAATACTGATATTTTTAAAAGAATATCTCGAAATTTTTTGCTTTCCCTCGCCTTTTCACAACTTTTTTCTTCATCCACGCAAATTGAAAATCCTGCGGGATTTGGCCTGATATATCTCGCACACATTTTGACACCCAAATGAGTCTTAATGTGTTTTTCACACCAGCCACACACAAAAAGCATCCGGAAGAGACAGCAGCGCCGAAGCCGAATCCAAAGCTATAGCCCGGCGACCAATGTGAAAATTTTCAGCAAATTTCATAGCAAAGCTGGCCAAAAACAGGACATGCTGTTGGACACTGGACCGAGCGGCTGTGTGGCAGGCGTTGTAGCGTCAAATTCAATTTAGCATTTTTAAGTGCGTTCGCCTTTGATCAGGGACAATCGAATTTTGCACCGAATAAAATGTGCCACGGTGGAGGAAAGCCATGCCCTGGCGCCCGAAGAGGAAAAAAAACGACTGATTACACTTGCCGTTTGATCAGGATCAGAGAACCAGTGACAGCTGTAGCCCCAAAAGCGGCCCGTGTCCTGTTTCCATGGCCGTTCATAAATATTCAATCCTGGGACGCTCCACCCCCAGCCATCGAGCCATCGAGCCATCCAGCCATCCAGCATCGTGGCCAGCTCATAATCAGAATGGGAATCAGATTCGGAATCAGAATCAGAATCGGAATGAGGACGATAGTCGAGAGTCCCGAATCCATGGCCATAATTGCGTAGAGCACTAGCCAATGGATATATGAATCCATCAAGGGCTTTTGTCAACAGGAGAGATACACGGCTCATTGGCTGCCTTTAGCCGCGGGCCAAGAATCTCGCACAGATGCTCTCGATGAGGATTGAAATTCGGCAATTTCGCATCCGGCAGACCCAAAAGTGTTGGTAATTTTGTCAAACTACTGCGGCAATCGTCACAAGATGCAGGCCCAACAATAGCGATTGCCACTCCAGAGTGTGTAGTGTGTGTGGCAATTACGAGAAGTGGCTGCCCCTGATCCTGGGACGCTGGTTCTCAGGTTCCATGGGTCTCGCTCCTGAGTTTCCCGCCTCGGGCTATCCAATAAATTTGTGCAAGTTTCCGTGTGTGCTCGAGTGGCAGCAGCATCAGCAGCAGCAGAAGCAGCAGCATCAGCATTAGCAGGAACAGGGAACAGGGAACAGGAGCAGGAGCTGGCTCATTATGCCCTTACCCAGAGGGTATGATAACTGCGCCAATAAACTGCAGAGACGGTTCAGTCAATGGGAAACCCCCAGCAGATGAGTGAGTGCCAGATGCGATGGATCATTCCGAGCCAATTAGTCTTTAGGGCCCCTTGAAGTGGGGTAATTAAAAGACCAGAGCCAGTGATGAATATGATTGGGAGTTGTCATTAGCAAGGTGGGTAAAATAAGGTGAGGTACCATAAAAGAGGGTCATCATAAGCTTGAAGTTACGACCATTATTTAAACCTTGGAATCCCTGATGAAATAAGAGTATTTACCCTTCGGCTGCAATCTCAATGGGCTCCCAAGTTTCGTTTATTTTTTTGTGACAGATGTTGCCAGTTCGACTTGGACTAAAATATTTGTTCGGCCATTCTTTGTCGCCTTCTCAACGGGCACAATTATTTTGCAATTATTTATTAAGTACACCGAAATTGTGATCGATCACGGAGCGCCTTTATAGTCGGAGTGGGGGGCGAGGGAAATTCTGCTTAGGGTGACTGGACGGACGACTTATGAATTTCTCATTAGGTCGGCGAGGGAGCGGAAAAATCGTGAAACATTTCCACAACCACCACCTACGCGAGTCCCCCCGGAAAAGTGTCCCCGGTCATGAGCTGATTTTAATGAAAATTCCAGCTGGAATAGTTTCGTTTTGTGAGTCGGCACAAACAAATCTGGCGAGTCAGAGCGTATTAACTTCCGATTAACTTTGGCTCCGGTCAAGTGAACCCCTTTTGGGACCGCCTATCCCATGTCCTCCTCATGTCCTGTGCGGTGTGTGCTGTGTCCTGGCAGCTTGGGAGATTTGGCGAAATTCGATTGGCAAAATCGTTTAGTGGACTTTCTAATAACTGACACAAACACCGCGCCCGAGCGCTCCCCCCTTGGCAGGAGCAGCAGGAGCTGAAATCCTTTTGCCGGCCGGTCACCCCTTTTCCGCATTTCGGCGTCTCGCTGGCATCTCGTCCTTTTGTCCTGCGCCTGTCACCGGAGCAATGCCGAGCATGCCTGTCACAATATCCTTTGGGCGACTGTCAATTTTTTGCTGCCTTCTGCGCCGCCACGCCGAAATTGAGTAGCAGTCGCTGCCCTCACGCATGACACCGAGGACTCCGAGGATATCCAGGACAAAACAAGGCAAAAAATGTCACCGAAGAGGAGAAAGAGTTGCCTGCACTGGGGGAAATTTAAGGGGATTTTGGCTTGTATAGCATAACTCAGAAATGCTTTTTCAATTTGATAAAATCTAGGGAGAATTATGCCTAAAAATAAAACAGTCTTTATGGCATTCAAACAGCTATATTCTATAAATAAAGCTCATTCTAAACATGTTATTACTTGAAATCCAGCTGGTAACTTTATTGTCATGGTTTGTTAATTTTAAAATAATCTTAAAACAATGTCATGTTATATTAAAGGACATTTTTCCTAGTGCAGCGATTGGGGGTGGAGTCGATGGCAAAGGACATGGCAAACGGATTGCAGCCGCAGTCGTTAATCCTGCAAGTGGCACGCCTGAGCGGAGCGCATTGCCAAAAGTGCAGAGCACACACAAGGCTGCAGTGTCCTTGCCACGCTGCTTCTGCCTCGGCTACGGCATCGGCTGCAGCATCGGCTTCTGGCTGCGTAAGGAGGCAGAGGAGCAAAGGCAGATGTCACAATCGAAATTGAATTAAAGCGCAAAGTAAGATTGATTGTCTGCAGTTCGGCGGGGTTATTGCGTGCCCCGTGCGCCTCCCTGCCCACCAAAGCCAATTTAAAACAGGCTGCCTTTGCCTTTAAGGTCCTGCCGCCTTCGGGTTGTCCTTTCGCACAGATTCCGATTAACACGAGCCAATTTAGGCAAATTGAACGGCTGCCAGTCTATCGCACAAAAGGCATCTCGCCAGGCCGCCCAAACCCCAGCGCGCCTTTGTTTGTTTTGTTTCTCCCTCGAAAAACTTGTAAACTAAACTCGAGTAAGTAGTGTAAGCAGCGTGTCTCGTAAATCGACAGCCAAATTTCTGGCCTAATCAGCCCGAGCCGGGCATAAATAGGCATTTGTAGGCCAGGCGGGAGCACCAGAGGGCCCATAGGCCAAAAATCCCCCAGAGAAATTGAAATGCTTAAAAACAAATGAAACAAGCTAACAAAGAAATGGTAATTGTGATACTCCTTGAGTACTTTTTGGATCTTATGTTGGGTATAGGCACTCCTGAAATTTTAGGGAGAATATCTGTAAAATAATGGGTAATTTTAAGCTATAACTTCAAGTTTTTATTATTATAATGATACGTTTTCTTTATGTTTTGTATGTCACTTTAGATACTTTTAGAAGTGTGAAGTGACAGAGGTTTAGCTTGAGTAAGCTCTACTCCCTATTATGATTTTCTTTATGCTGGGTATACCCTCGGATCACACGGATACGCTTTATCCCTCGCCCGAGAATATTGGCTTATCGAGGTCTGAAAGTCAGAAGGGCGCCTAAATTAGACGCCGTGTCTGTAGCTCAGACTCCCGTATCTGTATCTTCATGCGGCTCAGTTGGCTGGCTGTAATTGCACTAATATATTTTTATTGCCTCTGCCCACGCTCCGGACACGCCCCCCTCGAGGTAGAGCCTCCCCGGATCCGTAACGGAAGTGAGTAAATCATCTTTGACGATTGCCGGGCAGTGGGCCCCTCCGCCGCCCAGCCCCGTCGGCCCGGCTTGCTTTTCTCTTAATAAACATAATTGTGCGAGCGGAAACGGCCATGAGATATCCTGCTGCCGGCTCCTGGCTTTTGCATATTCATTTGGGAATTGGCCTCGGGGCGGAGAGGGCTGGGTGGGGGCCACACCATCATCCCTTGGCCGACTTATGACAGGCCATAACCATTTAGCAGCCCGGGCACAATGAGCATAATGGTGTACAACAATTCCGAAAACAATTGATTGCGCTACAAATGTCCGTTTATTAGTGGGGTCCTGCAGGCTGCAGGTCGGGCCAGGTCCTGGCCACTGGTGCGATGAGCAGGGCTTCCGCCAGGTCGTGTGTCTTGCCACGTGGTAATCGAAATTAATGGCCAACTGATACAACGAGTAGTTGGCTTTGGTTAAGCAATCCAAGGGTCAGGTTATCGCAAGGAACGTTTGTAGGACTTATAGTACACAGCCAAGCAGTTGCAGATTTCTTGTTTATGTGACTGTCTTATCGCTGGCGATTTCTCAAGGGATTGGCCTTTGGGCAATCGCAAATTGAAAGAAATTACTGGCTCTTCAACAGGGATATTAATTAAAAGGTAAATTGCTACTTTAATTCTTCTTGTTCGAACAGTTAAGCATGTAGTGTTGCCTTTTGTTTGCGCTGTTTCCAAAGAACAACATAGCAGCCAAAAAGGCAGTCTCTGGATCCTCCAACCCAGGACATTTCTCCAGTCATCGATCAATCAATGCGTACGTCAACGGGCCAGAAATGTCAGCCACGAATGCGGCAAGAACGTGGCCTCGGTGGCAAGTTTGAAAAGTTTTGCAGTGGATACTTTTGAGTTGGCCATTGTTCTGCTACCTGGGCCAAGATCATCGGCGGCAACAAAACGGCAGCAGGAGCAGCATTAGCAGCAAACATTGATATAAGCTATTAAGATTGCAGCAAAACAAGGCAGCAGCAGCAGCAGCTATTGGGGAGTTGTGAGCATATCCTGCTCATTATAAGCCAGGCCAACACTTAGCGCCAGCTATCCGGGCCGAAAGTTGGTCGTTGCCTCGATTGCATCTACTTGGGCATTTTTTTGCTCCTCGGTTTTTGGGGACTTCTTTCGGGCCTTGTGCACGCTTTGGAGGCTTTTGCATGCCGCCTGCCACTGCAACTGCAATCGCGATTGGACCTTGTGGTGGCTTTTGTGGGACCGGGACCCCGTCGGCTTTAATTATGCCCGCGTGGTGTTAATGAGATCTCGCATGCCTCCCTACGCCTGCTCCTGCTCCTGCGCCTGGTGCTGCTCTGGCTTTTCCTTGACTAGTTGTTGTGGCTCAATCGGGCCCCTTGGTCTGCGGAGCCGGGTCGGGTCTGCGGCCCCTGCCTGCATTCTAAGTGGCGCAAAGTTTGCGTGATTTAAAGGGCTTCATTAAGTTCGTGAATTCGACTAAATCACGCGCTGTGCTCCCAGAGGCGGCGCATGTCTTGACACCCAGTGCTCGGGTATTAAATCGAATCTGAAGATGGTTTCGTGATGCAAATTGCTCACGATTGGCACGATCACCGGGCCCCAAATGGGGATAACTAAATTATTAAGAAGATAAAACACTAAGTATTAGTGCTGGCCTTAAACTTATTCAGACTGATAATGAGATTTTCTAAAATTCAAGCTGATCTGACGTTTTCTTGGGATCACTTTGCCATCCCCAGAGCTCGCCACTGAAGAGTCCCAGCGAGGCCCAAGTGTAAGCATTATATGACCAAGATAAGTGTCTTGGCTACCGCCAGCTCTGCGATTCTCCTCCCTCTCCCCATGGAGGTAAAAAATAAACCAACTCAATGGAATTGCTGATGTTACGCACTTCCGATCTTGACCGGCACGCCATTCGAATTGCCTGCCCGATCGGGCATTTTTCGCCATTTGACAGCTGACGATTTATGTGGCTGCCTGGAGGAGCTGGGCCTGCTCCTTGCCACCGCAATCCTCAATTCGCAATCCTCAATCTTGGAGAGACGAGCCATGTCTGCGACGTTTTCGCTGACATCTTTTGGGTTTGCCAAGTTTTGAGCTGCAGAGTCCCGGAGACTCGGAGTGGCCGAGGCCCCAAAAGACTGGAACTGTCGCCGCGAATATGACGAAGGCCTGGATAAGATCTACGACTGCTTGTTAAACGCAGCCTTTCAGTTTGTATTGTTTCATCAAAAGCCTTTACCGTTATGCTCATTAAAGTTGCAACAAAAGCTTCATTGTTTTTTGTTGATTTTTTTATTTTTTTTTTGTGGGGAGGCCGCAATCAGAGAACCCAAAGTTAAAAAAAGATTTTCGGTCAGCGAAATGTTGAACAAAAAAGCAACTACGAGCAAGAGGTAAACAGGGGAAAAATAAAAGCAAGAACAAAACTTAAGCAGCGCTTCCGGCGTTCGGCGAAAAAATGTGAAGACCCCGAAATGAAATGCCAGCGCACTGGAAGTTGTGTCAATCAATAAGTTGCTGCGTTCCCTGGGATGTGTCCTGCATGCTAATGTCCATCCCAGCCGAACGGGCAGCGCGGGAGCGTCCAGGACCAGGATAGAGCCAGTTTTTGGGCATCTAGTCAATCGATATTTGAGTCGGAGCAAAACAAAGGAGGCGAAGGATGCTTTACGCTAGGGCAGGGATATAGCATGCCCCAAAAATGCACAGAGAATTGTTAATTTATTAATTAGTGCACACAATGCTACCAATTTAAAGCCAGCAGAGAGTGTTTCATTTCGCTAAAAGTATTGTTCAAGGGATTTTTGTAAAATGTTTAAAATAAACGTGAAATTAAGCCAATTTTTCAGTGTGCCTGGGGAGCCCCTATAAAAATACTCGTACATCCCATTGTTGCTCCTCCCTGCTGGTCATTCCCGAGTGTTGTCTGTTGATTTTATGTGCACGCCCGGAATTTGTAAATTTAAAATGCCCCAGATGCCACGAAATCGGGCGGACGGGGAGCCGTTCGAGAAAAACTATGCATGGACAACTCAACTTTGACCTGTTTGCACATTGCGAAGAGCTTAGCCCTGGCTAAGCAGCTATCGGATCTGGATCTCGGTCTGCGATTGTTGGACGCTCCTGGCGATTACTTGTTTACCAGCATCAAACAACTTAACTACTTGGTGGCTCCAGTTTGCTTCTGTTTGGCTGGAGAGCTCCTGCTCCATCGATTGCTATCGTTGCCGGGGCAAATCAACTGTTTATTTGTCAAATACGCATTACAGCTAAAAGCACCAGCAACCAATAAAACATGGCTGTGATTTCCTTTGAGTCAACAAAGCAACGCACACACAAAGAACCCAAAAACGCTGACACTGCACATATGTACGCGGGAGGTAGGGAGTTTTCCCTTCGCCTTTCGCCTTTCCTTCCAATTTTCCTGCCTCGAAGGGCGACAACGCCCCCCACATGAAGACGTTGACACTCTTGATATTTTAGGCGTTAAGAACACAAAAAACAGGGCCCGAGAAACAACATCAAACTGACCCCAAACCATCCCAATATCTTGACCATTGTTCGCCTTCCGTGCTCTATAAACAATTTTCACTGTCCTATCGGCACTTTTCGGCCAATTCCTTTGGGTGGCGCATTTGTGCTGCACTTATGTCGGCCTAATGAAGATAACAGCATAATTTGGGCCCGGAAAAGTTTCGTTTCTTTTCCCCGGAAATCAGAGTTCAGAGTTCAGGGAGCGCGCTGCTGCCGATGGTGAAAATTGGTTCTTGGTTTTTGGTGGGTGGCTTCCCGTTTCCGTTCCCGTTCCCAATCCCGTTTGTGTGATTTGTCTCTTCGATTGGTGGACATTTGATAGCTGGAAGCTGTTAGGTGTTAAGTGAGTGATATGGGGCCGTAACAGGGATAATTTGTTGGGTTTGTTGCCTTTGCGGCGGTTGCTTTTGGCGGGAAATTGAAATTGTGGCCCAAATTGGGATGACCTCCTCGGGGGACATGGGAGTGTTCATAAAAATAAATCTACCCCACTATCTTGGCTGGCTAGTTTTTAGGGAGTCTTATGAAATGGGGTAAAATTATGAGAATTTTTTACACACTTTATAAGACGTACCACATTTCCCCCATTTGTTTTGTTATTTATTCAACACATTTCAACACATTTCCCTTGTTTACTGTAGCTGCACAATTTTTAATTCAATTGTTTTGCCATATCTCAAGTCTCTCAAGGATAGCACATTTAGAAAATCAGCTTAAATATGTTTTAGTCGTACTCATCTCCTTAATTTTCTGCTTTCGCCTTGGACATTCCTGCTTTCCTCATCGACTATTCAGCCTGTGCGTTTACCTCTGAACCCGTGTTGTTCTTATTGTTGTTTCACCTTAGCCAACATCCACAAGATCTTGCCCCTCCCGCCCCCAAACCTGCATAAGCAAATTTCTGCTGACAAAACACAAAACATCCAGAAATCGAAGTAAAATGTTGCTACGAGATTTTCCCTTTTGTTCGTCTAGCTGATGGCATCTTTGTTGCCGCTGCTCTGGCTCTGTTGTTGGCTATTGTTGTTGCCTGAGCCAATTTACTGACAATTTCCAGGCACTCTGCTTGGCTCCAATCTAAGCGAATTCAGTCTACGACCATATACGACGTGCAACAACAGCCTTGACGATGACGAGCCCTGGCAACCACCCAGTCACCGTCACCCAGTCACCCAACCACGAACTCCGACCCTTTTAGCCAACGCCTTTGTTAGCTGAAATTTAATGAAGTTGGTTTAATTGAAGTATGGTTCGGTATGGTCCTTTGGCCCCTCTCTGTTGATTGTCCCTACCTCTGGCTCTTGCCTTGCCTCGCCTTGCTGTTGACTGTTTAATTTTACAAATTTGCTACGCAGACAACACACAGACAGCAGGAGTGAAGAATTTTTTGCTCGCTGCTCTCGATGTTGCAGCAACCTCTTTTGCATCCATTTAGGGCAACTCGATTGGTCTGGGTTACCTGAAACTCACTCCAACTCCTGCTCCTGCAGCTCCTACTCGTACTACGAGTTGGATTCGGTGCAAACCCGTGTCCGGGTTTTGTATGGGCAAGTGTCACAGTAACCATACGACACACACGCAAATATTTTCACGATTTCATTCTCTGTCATTTGCTGCATGCCACAGTGTGCTTCAAAATTATTTTTTCGCATTTTACCATTTTACCAGGGGCCAGCAGACGTAGATGGCAGCCCTACCTGGATGGCTGCCAGGCCCAAAGCACTGAGAATAAATTCCTAAAGGTTTCACCAAAGAAACTACTACAAAATTGGGGAAGATTTTCTATGAAAATATTGGGAAACTTACTTGTTGATACCTTATAAATTAGATCATTGAAAAGGAGCTTGTTTATAATTAGAAACCTGGATAAAAGGGTATAAATAAGTATAAACTATTATAGTATGGATATACCTATACTTTTAGGTATACAATTAGGAATCTGTGGCACTAAAAACCCCCATTTGTTCTGTGTGCATTTAGGAGACCTGTAGGGCCTTCAAGCATCCATCAGTTTCACTTAATATTGACGCCAAAAATGCGCGCAATGCTGGCAAAACGATACGGGAATGGGATGAGGTGGAGTCGGAGCTGGAGCCGGAGCTGGAGTTGGAGTTGGAGGAGTTTTCGAGAAGAAGGAGGCCCGGCCAGGCCTCCTCTTCATCATCATCAGCGTCCCGAGACTCGCTCGAAACATTTTGCTGTGACATTCATTAATTATTTTATATGGAATTCTACGCATTGCCACGTACACGCTGGCGACATGAAACATGTCTCTAGGCCTCCAGCTCCGCCTCCGCCTCCACGGCCCGCTTCTGCTGCACACATCTTCAGCAACCGCGCAGCAACCTGCCACATAGATGGCCATTTAGCAATATCAATTAGACGGGCTACCAGTTGCCCGAGACCAGTTGCTCACCGCAGCCCCAGGATCCCGAGACCCATTGATAACCAAAAGGGCGGGTGTGGTGAGGGGGGACGGATGGGTTAACTCATCGTCGTTGTCGAAATTAANCCTCCAGCTCCGCCTCCGCCTCCCGCTTCTGCTGCGCACATCTTCAGCAACCGCGCAGCAACCTGCCACATAGATGGCCATTTAGCAATATCAATTAGACGGGCTACCAGTTGCCCGAGACCAGTTGCTCACCGCAGCCCCAGGATCCCGAGACCCATTGATAACCAAAAGGGCGGGTGTGGTGAGGGGGGACGGATGGGTTAACTCATCGTCGTTGTCGAAATTAACTTGGTCATCTTCCTGCACTTGAGTTTCGGTGGAGCCGGGAATTGTCTGCGCCACTTCAGGGCCCATTCCCGCTGCCCCTTTGTCGCGATCCTGGTCGCTCTGTGGCTCCAGGTTTCGGTTCTGTAGTGGCTGAGCAAACAGCCCAAACAACCAAAACGGCAGCCAGAAGTGTCTCATGTCTCGAGTTTTGAGTTTTGAGTTTGGAGTTTCGAGTTCTGAGCGCGCAGACTCTGCCCGGATCCCGTCCAGTCACTAAATAAGCACTCTGGCCATCGAGATCGGGAGCCGTACATTGAGTCATCATCCTCATCATCATCGTCGACAATCAACGAGGGGCCGAAGCTGTAGCTGTAGCTGTAGCTGTAGCTGGAGATGCAGATGCAGATGCAGAACAAAAGGCGTGTAACAAATATTAACAATGAAAATAATAATACTCGAATCGAATGGGTGAATGGTGAATGAACCTGGCCGGGAGGGGGGACACATCCGATGGGCTGGATGCGCTCGGCGGGATCATGATCGGGCAGTTATCGGTTGTTATTGGCGTCGGAGTTACGGATCGAAAGGACTGGCTACGTAAACACGTGTTAATGAGTGGGCCACGGCGGCGCTCAATGGACATACAATACTCGTACAGTGCGTGTGTTGTGTTATTTTTTTCGGCTTTGTGGGTGGGCTCTGGGCTCTGGCATCCTCCATCCTGAACGCAACGAACCTGGCCCGTCTGCGTCCATCTCCCTCGCCCAACGGAAGTCTGGAACCGGCAAATTGATAAACGCCATTGGCAACAGTATACCCTCGGCGGCCCCCCTGCCCACTCAACATTACCCAATCCAGCCCAGCCCACAGCCTGGCCAACGAAGCATCCCGTGTCCGCTCACAATGGGAATGGAAAATGGAATGAATTTGGGAGGTCTTCCCAGCCTGTCAGGGCTGCCCAAACGGAGATGCTTTAGTTTTAACTATATTGACTTTGGAGATACCTCCCTGAAATATTCCCTGAAATATTAATAAAGGAACTCTTCGTATTCTCTGATTCAAGTATATAATACATTGTCACAGTTTCTATAAGATTTATTTAGTTTGTTTAACGAAAACTTAAACTCACTTAAGCTTATATCCTTTAAAGCTTCAAAGCTCTTTGGACACTGGTTTAGAATCTAAACTTTAGATTTCCCCGACTGATTTGTTTAAGTTTTCCCGGTATACAAGTTTTTGCATCCCTGGCTTCCGCTGGCGGCCGTCCCCCCAAAAAAATGAAAGTCTTTCTCCGCTGCCACAGTTATGAAACATGTCGCAAAAGATTCCAGCGCTCGAACAGGTAATTGGATTGACACTTTTGGGTTTTGTGACGTGGCTGTGGATGTCGCTGTGGATGCGGATGTGAAGGATAAGGATGGCCCCGCTCCCCGCTCTCCGCCCCGCCGTCCCGGTGATGAGTGGCAAGTGGGAAGTGGGCGTGTGAGCCGGAACGGCAGTGGGTGGGCATCCGAGCCAGCAATGGCGTCGTCCTCAGCGTCGCAGTTGTCTGGGCAAAGAGTGAAGGAGCGCAGAGCGAGTTGATGAGGCATTTGTCGCTTGTCGTTTGGCTGGTGGTTGCTTTCAGACTCTGGCAGCCGATGATTGCGTTAGTTGTTGATGGAGGCGTGGGCGGAGCGGGACGTGGCGGGGTTGTGCCTCAAAATTGAGGCTCGCGGGCACTCGCTCCGTCCCCGGCTCCGTCCCCGGCTCGCAGTTTTCCTGCCACTTCCACATGCCCCTTAACTTTGGCTGATTGGCAGATAGAGAGCGGGAGGAGCACTGGGCGATGCCATCTTCCCCCCTAGTTTGGCCCGTGTTTTGAAGTTTGGAATGGAAATAATTGTTGCACTGTTTTCTAATTTCCCAACGTCAAAAGTTCCTTCACTTCCCCCAGTGTTTGCTTTGAGCACGCGACCGGGTTCGGGGTTCGGAAATTTGATGCCGCGGCAAATCAAAGGACAGCCGCACTCTCTGTTTGCCGCCTCTAAATATTTGGTGATTTATTTTTAATATGCCTTAAAAATATTTACTTAGCTTAAGTTGGTCCGCTCAAATGGACAAAGGATGGATTGGGGTTGGGTTTGGGCCGGGGAGTTGTGAATACATTTGCTGCGTGCCAGCGCAAACATTTAAAGGATTTGCCAAACCAAAAAACAAAAAAAAATGGTAATAAATGTGCCAAAAAAATGGCAACAATAAAGCATTGAAAGACTGGCCCTAGCGATGGGTCAAGTCAGGCGGGGCAATATATTAAGCAAAGTCTTAAATTTCATTAAATAACACATCTCAAAGAGGCTTGAGGGAGTTCCTTACAGAAAGTATTAAATTGCAATTAACTTTGATTAATTTTGGCTAATGAAATTGTGGTCATATGAGTCACACTTTCTTGGGTAAATACCTCCCATTTGGTTCTACCTAGAATAGGCATAAAAAAGGCTTTTTTATTGGAGTAATTAAAAGAATTATGACTCAATTCACTGCGAAATTTTCCATCTCTAGAGTCTGCCCATGCGGGGCCCCCTTGTTCGCTTTTATTTCAATAGACAGACAATTTGTCCATTTCGCTGACGTCCAAAGCTGACGACGACACTTTTTTGCATTTGCCAATGCCGATGAGTGTCCAAATTTATGGCGATAACTGTCGCCGGCCCCGGCACTCGCAGTCGTTCGTTCGCGTGTGATTGGGACTCACTGTACCCATATAGCCATACAGCGAGAGCTTGCTCAACAGGCGTAGAAGCGGCAAAAGCAGCGCCCTGCTGCCGCCGCCTAGCAGCCAACTTACGTAAGCAGGCAGCCGGCTAAAACGGCAGCAGCGGCAACTGCAGCAACTGCAATTCAATGTTGCTGTCAAGAAATCGCCTCCTGCTGGCCGGCGGCCCCTACCCCCCCGGGCTCCACAGATCGACTCCNAGCAGCCAACTTACGTAAGCAGGCAGCCGGCTAAAACGGCAGCAGCGGCAACTGCAGCAACTGCAATTCAATGTTGCTGTCAAGAAATCGCCTCCTGCTGGCCGGCGGCCCCCGCCCCGGGCTCCACAGATCGACTCCCAGACAGCAGCCATTGAGATAAAACATCCAACCGTGGGTTGATTCTCATGTTGTTGCAGTTGCTGCGGGAAATGAAGGTCACGTTGTTGTTGCCGTTTGACATTTCATACTATAAACTTGTACAAACAAATCAAACAAAAAAATAAAATACAGATAATGCAAAAAATTGAAAATAAGAAAAAAAAAACTCGAAAGATCGCTGTTAGTTGTCTAATGAGAAAATATTTTAAACGTTTTTACACGCTTCCTTTGCAAATTTATCCAAGCTAAACATTTGACTTTGAACGTGACATTGTTGATGCTGAAGTTGTTGTTGTTGTTGCTATCAAAGCGGTTGCTCAGCTGCAACAATTACGCGATTTATATCGCTGAGCATTCCACGATTCGGTTTCGAGCGGGTTTTCACTGCCGACAGGGCCAAAGTCAAGGACCACAAATTGGCGGCCAAGAAAGTTGCAGATTTTGGCGCCAAAAGAGGTCAGTTCTTGGTCGAGCAATTGCCCTGGAGATGCTGGAGATCTTGGCTTATAATTGGAAGGAAATGCACTCAAATTAACTGCGAAAAGTTCAACTGCGAACCACTTGTGGCTGACAAGACATTGGCAGCTAGCTTGTGGGCCACTCAATCACCTCGTGGGACAGCGAGAGGTCAAATCTCCGGCTAATCAGCCAGCTGCTTTCACTTGACCCATAAATAAATCAAGGCCCACCCCAACACCTCCCCCCAGGCCCCCAGGCCGCCATGCATTCATAATATTTTCGCCAGCACCCCGCCCGCCCAAGTGCCAGGGAAAAATTACGTCTTTCATTAAGTTTTGGCCAGGCAAAAGGTCATTAATTATTTTGAACTTTGCGTCGGTGTTCAGCGGTCAAGTCCGAGTCAAGGAGGCGCAGGCTGTGCCTAATGAGCATGAGATACGGATGCGAGCATGGCCATAACCCACTGATTAGGAGGATACGGTCCCAACTTCACTCCGCCGCTCCGGCACTCCGATTCTTATTCCTGTTCGACTAGATTAATGTTAGTTTTTCGGGGGGGTTTGGCCGGGCTCTTAATTACCCAACGCGCCCGTGCGATAAAACTTATCAATGCCACCCCGCACCCAGCAGCCTGCCCACCAGAGTCATTGATTTATAGCACGTTATATATTATTTAACTATATCTGCGGCATGTAATCGCCTGGGCGCTTACAATTGCCTTTGACTGTGCCGGGCGGGCTGTGTGCGCTTTGTGCACAAAACCCGTTTACAAGCCCCTCGTGTTGTAGCCGTAATTTCTCGTGTTATTTATAGCTAATTAATATTACTTATAAATGCAATTCTATAATTTCGAATAGAAAGAGCATTTTGCAATATAAATAAAAGCCCGGCAAACAATTAAACAACAACATCGCGGGGATCCAAAACATGTTCCCCAGTCACGCTGCGAAAATGCGCAAATATCTTCCTGCTTTAATCTCACAATAAATCATCTTTGCCGGGGTTATTGTTTTCATTTTTTATTGCAATATGATCGCTGTGAAAAACTCAAACAAGTTCTAAATTCAATTGAAATTTAAATACGCGATTCGGATCGTTGCAAAGCTCTTCACAGAGAAGTGAAGTGCCAATCTGAGATATGATACTTTCAGATGTCATAATAACTATATTAATTGGAAAATATGTATTAGGCAAATGCGGCTAAGTGCTGTAAGCTAGCACGCCTCGTAAAAGCCATTTTGCATCGCAGTTTCTTGATGGCATAATTAATTGATTGCCGGCCATATATTGTGTAGTTTCTCCGGCGGGTTTCCCGTTTCGCGGAATGCATTTGCCAGCCACCAGTTCACCAGTTGACCCTGGGATCCATCTGGCGGTGATGGTACCACAAACCACATACCTTGTACCACCTTCCACCTTCCACCTCCCACAGCCACTTGCCCAACGAAAACAGTTGGCTAATTAAACGAAAGCTTCCTCTGATCAAACATTGATTGTGCATTAAACTGTTGGCCAAACAGCCAAGCAAATATGCCGGGCCAAACAATGCCTAAGCCAAAGCCACTAGCCAAAACAATTGTGGACAAATTGTGGGCGAATTAGCGTCGGCGCGGGCCCAAGTGCAAATATTTGTAAGGGCCCAACAATGACGAAAATGAGCTTGAATCAAAAATGTAACAGATTGCAGTGGGCCACACCTACGAGTGGAATTGTGAAGAGTCGAACAAGGAGGCTGGGCGGGCGGCCGCCACCCTCGGGGCATAACTTTGAGCGATGCGGTGGCACAGGAAGTAACTAATTTCAGCCCAGCAACCCTTGTGCTCTGCCTCGGCAAACACCTCAGCGCACCAAATCGAACGCAGGGGCAGCACCGAGCGCCGGGACAGAAATTGGAGTTGACATGTGTATCCTTTTCATTAACTCGCGACGCCAGCGCCGCAATGCCTATTCCACTGTCGACAGGCTGTGTGGTGCGGTTTTGGTCCTGTGGCCTATCCCGTCCAAATGCCGGCAACGCAAGCGACTTTCAACAAGTCAAAAATTCGGAGAGCCAACAGGTCAAAGTATAAGCTTTTAGATACCCTTTTTTGGCATAAAAAAGAAGCCTGTATTTTTGAAATATTTTGGGTTTGAAAGCCATTTTATGAAATAGAAACCAAAACCCATAGTTTGAGAGTTTTTACATTCATTAATTCTTTAACAAGACGTCTAAAAAACCGGATATACCCTTTACAACTGACGCATCCTTTGGAAAAAATCCCAAAAAGAGAAAATTCAAAATTGAGTTGTAACAGGGCGAGTTTTAGGCAGTTGGTTTGAGGACAAGCCGTCGAGTTGGGAGCTGTCAGCTCGAGCTGGCGAACTGATGCCCACTGACAGCTACACCCCCCGGACGACGCCACCCTCCCCCGGTTGTGCTCGCTTTAAAGTGTCCTGTCAGAGGGAGTCCTTGTTGTTTGGGGGTATACGCAATATTTGCCATTTGACGACCGCAAATTTGATTGCATTTCATGGTTTAGTGGCGCGTAGGTACAACAAGCGAGACAGCGGCAGCGGCAGCGGCAGCGACAACAACCACCACTTGCCACATTTATTAAAACATAATTCAAAAATTTCGACAGCCCCGAGCCACCACCAGATAACAATGCCACATCGTTGTGATGTTTAAAAATTTGATTTAAACACTTTAAATTGGATTATCCTGTAGGCAAATTTTCTTCCGTTCCATTCATCTCCGCTCTGACCGACGTAATTGCGACATTTGTGCGTGGGTGGATGGGATGTGGTGCGGTGCGGTGTGCCGCGTAGTGCGGGCTGGGTGGGACGGGTGTCTCTCCAATAATGACACAGCCCCTCCAGAGTTTGGGGCGAGGAAAAAATCTGAAGAGTCGGCGGTCGAGGAGTCGCCGAGGCACACGGGCTAATAATGACACTTAGTATGCGGCATGCAACGTAACATCCGACCAGGCACGAGCCATCATCGTCGTCCTCGGCAGCGCCGCCGCATGCATTTAATTGCCAAAAATAAGACCGCCAACAAGAGCAACAAAAGCCGAAAACAGCAGCCGCAGCCACGGCCACATCCACTCGACAAAACCACAGAAAAGCGTGTACAATGTGCACATATAGGGCGTCATTTTCCAAAACGCAAACACACAAGCCCGAACAACAACAGCGGCACCGGCGGCAGCAGCTCACATAAAGTAACGCTCAAGTCGACCCAAATGCATGTGACACGCCAAAACAAAACCACAAAAAAAGTGAAGGAAAAGCGCGCCAAGGTCCTGCTGAGACTCCCGGATACCCTGGTACTATTTGGCAAGAGCTATATATTATAAAACATCCAATATTGTAGATCAATTGTTCAATTGGAAAGAGATTATTGAGATGAGCCTAGGAAAATGGTATAAAATAGGGTACATGTAACTACTTCTAAGTAACACTTGCCTATTCCTATTTACTAAGAATAAGTTTTGAATTCTTCAATTGAAATATTACATATTTCTAAAAACAATAGATCTTTCAGAAGATCTTTTCAGAAGTATTGCAAGTAGTTCATTGCGATGAAAGCTGGTTTAAATAACTATAAACCTTTCTATTATTTTTGAAAAATTTTATAAAATAGGTAGGGGTGCTTTATTTTTGATAAATATTTTTACAGAATATAAAGAGTCAGTAAAGGAATGCAGGGTTATTAGTTATATTTGAATATTATGGTATTTTAGCTGATTCCTTGTTACCCTCCAAAGCATATAAACAGTTTCTAAAATGCAAAGAAGAACTATTAAATTAAAAAGTCTTGCGTTGTCTTCTTCAAAACATCATACCCCTCGGACACCCGGGAAACACCGCAAAGGAGGCAAATATAAGGTACAAGGACCCGGGCAACGCGAATCCTCCACACAAGTCAATGAGGCGTCAAACTTGCTACGCGCCACGAAAGTTGTAAAATTTTACATGGCCCCCGAAGAAACACAGGTGCCCTCCCCCGCGTTGCCCTCCCCCTGTGTTCCTGTGGCACACACATGTGGACTTAATTGCATAAGCCTTCGAGGGGGAGGCGGGTTGGTCGGTCGGTTGGTTGGTTGGTTGGTTGGTTGGTTAGCAAACGTAAACCAAACGAAACTCATAAAAGCCAGCCGCAGAAATCAATAAAACCAAGGTGGCACCTGGCTCAAAACTTGGAGGGGAGAGGTCCCCACCTCCACCTCCACCTGCATCTCCACCTCCTTCTCGTTCGTTTAAAGTTTAGAATGTTTTCCACACACAAAGCCACGCACAGCAAAAGCCGCACATACCCCGGCAGCCGTCTTTCATGCGACAACCACAAATTGCAATTAACAATTGCCGCGATTTAATCGAGCAATCAAAAGCGTTTGTCATTTACCTGTCAATGGCAATTTTCATTGATCCAAAGTGAGTCTAATTATGCGATAGATCGATGGCTGGATGATTAGATAGCAATAGCAATAGCCGGCGAGATAAATGATGGCCGCCGCGCCGCTTGGAGTCGCTTGGAGTCGTTTGGAGTGTTTTTTGACAGTTTCTCGTCGGATGCAGCTGCAAAGCTGCCCCCCGATTGCTCAGTCTGGTTAGCCGAGATGATGATGGAACACGTGCGCATTTGTAATTAAAACTTGTAGAATTTCTATAAACCCATTTGAGTGGAATGCGCTGCAGCACTGGCTGGCTGGAGAAGGTAGAAAGTATCTCGCAGATACTTTGCTGCCTTTCAGCGCCATGTGAACGAGCTGCCTCTTAAGCTCCCGGCTTTGTTGACTTCATTTGGCATTAAAAAAGACGGAATCTCAGATGCTGCTAAGTCTGGGCGGGATTTTCACTTTCATTCCACCGAGACAAGGCAAGACAAAGGAGTTTTCATTCCGCGACCATTTGGCAGCAACAATAAACGCGATTTTTATGGCCGAAGCCCTGTTAATTTTCAGGCGGCCACAGTTGCGTGACCAATGGCAGGACTCTTTCGGGACACGTTCTCGTTTTGTAATGAAGACATTTTCGAGGCAACCGGAAAAAGGGTTGCACAACCCGCCGGCCGGCAGCTTGGCTTTTTTCGGGGTTAAATGAAGTCGAACGCGGCTTTGGGGCAAATGAATTGGCCGCGTTTGTCTCGCTGGCTTAGTGGGAATGTCTTCGACGGGGCATAAATTGGCCAAAAAGTCGCCTTCCTTGAGTTCTTGGGAGATTGGAGATGGGAGCTAAGGCTAAGGCTCATTTGGTTGCGAGACCTTTCAAGTGCCATATTTCTTTTGGCAGTTAAACTTGAGCCCCCTCAAGTTCGGGGGCTCAGACTAGCACACAATTGTTTTAATTTCGCTTATTGCGCCCTGCTGCCGGCTTTAATATTTTAGGATTTGGCGAGCAGTTTGTGTCGGGTTTTTTGCGCCGACATTTATTACGCATATCGTGCGTTGCCAGTCCCACCAAGCACCACGGACGACGCACCACGCACCACTTCTCTATTAATGTTTAAGTGGCAGTGCGTCCCTTAGGCTGGCAACTCGACAAAACCCGCGCTTTGGTGCTTTCTTCTGCTTTCGCAACCGAAAGCGCAACCAACCAACTCCCATTGAAGGCGGCCTTTGTTGCTGTTTTTGATTTGCCTGAAAGCCTCGCAACCGAGTCCCCGGCAAGCTCATATTTTGTACGGCTGTGCGTCCCGGAATTCCCTTTTGCGTACGTGATCAAATCAACTTGAAAGGATAATATTTGCCGCCTTGTGTGCGAGTGTGAGCCGCTTCCAGCTTCGCGAAGGCCTGATTGAACTTGGCCAGCAAGAAAAGGGGACTTAAAGCTGCAATTTATTTACGTATGTATTCATATTCACACTTGCAAATGAGCTGGCAAGGGTGAAGGGGGGCACTTTAGGTGGCTACCCCAGGGAATAGGCTTTAATCGGAAATCAATAAGGAATTGCCTGAGAATCTTTTGTTGCCAAGAGTGGCTTTAAAAAAAGAAGATAAGGTTCGGCGTTTAAAACTCCGCCGAACCTTTTCCGGCTATCAGTTGAGCTAAAAAACGAGTGGCCCCTTTTTTGACCTCCGGCACATGTCACTGTAATCCGCAAGGACAATATTGAAAAGTAATAACCCACAGAAACAACACGCACCCTCAATCCGGGAACGCGACCCCGGCTGACGAGGGTGTCGCAAAGGGTAAACCGCACACAAGTTGAAAAAACATTGCACTATCTTTTTGGCCAGGACATAACGCGCATAACGACTTGGAATCCTTTTAATTCACGACAACCGCAAGGATGAGACGCCGCCGAGAGAGCGGGACGAGTCGGCAAATGAATGAATGGATATCGAAGGGGAAAACGAGAAAAATTGGGCATGAAATGCCTGGACGCAAAAGGGAAAACGTAGCGCAAAATAAGATCACGTAGCCGCCTTTTCTGCCACCGAAGCGAAGGGCACCGGAGCCCGATGCGGAGCGATGTGCCATAGGCCCGGAGAATGGAGCAAGTGAAGCGTGGAGCGACGAAGCCAACGGAGCTGGGATGCTGCCATGTGGAGTCGACGTCTAGTGGAGTTTCTCTGCCCCGAAGGCAACTGTAACGAGACGGGATTCGCAGCTGCACTGCGAGGAAAATTTAAGTTGCAAAGGTATGGGTATTCAAGGGATAAGGTTTTGAAGATATTTAAAGATTACCACACAGAAATGGTAATATTTTACGTGTAGATCGTATTGCTCAAAGTCTATGCCTCCTGAGGTCTGCAACTGATGTTAAATTAATTAAATTAAGTTAAACAAGTAAGTTTGCCTCTTCAGTTTTTTTTTACACAATTTCTAAACAATTTCCAGGGACTTAACGTGACACTTCTATTTGGGAGAACTCATCAAAAATATGGAATATTAATATACATATGTATATACTATATACTATATACTATATAGAAAATAAATTTGATATAATTTTTCACATATTCTTATCAATTTCTAGGTTAACACGCTGCACTGGTAGGATTATTTTCTACAATACAAATATGCCTTTAAATACAAAATGCCATGAATTGATTTTATCACATAGGATAAAAATATAGGATATAAATTTTTCTGAGTGCCATACGAACCTTGGATCTGAGCTAGTTTTTCCGGAGTGCGCGAGTAACTCAATTCTGACCGCGGGCTATTGCTTTAGCTGATGAGCAGGCGTCGTTGCCCGCAAGTGAAAATGAATGAACGGGAAGGGAAGCTGAGTGACTGGGAGGATTAGTCGGATGAGGGAGGAGTATGAAGCCAACGAGGCGCTGCAGTTGTATTGATTTCCTTTTCGAATTTAGGCAAACTAGATGCCAGAGTTCGGGAGGAGTGTGGCGAGATGGCAAAAAAGCGGTTTAAAGTTGGAAGTTTTATGGCCATCCGCGGAGGTGGTGCTGTTGGTGGTGGCCAAGGGGTTCGCCGGGCGCAGTTGATCATGATAAATCAATGCGTGCAAAACGCACACGTACCCCAGCACACACTAGAGCGTGGAAAAACGTGACGCAATTTACTGGCAGAACTTGACTTAAGTTTGGCCCAGAACGTCCCCCAAAAAGTCCTTCTTTCACCCTCGAGCCTCGCACAGCGCAACCCCACAAGGATACGAATCGTTCGCCGGCTCGTCCTTTTCGTTTTTTTCTTTCCATTCAAGAATAACAGTAACAGTTATTTTTTTAAGGTTTAGCTTAAGCTTTTGTGTAAATAAACGACCACAGTCGTGCCACCACCGCCACGACTGCCACTGCCACCGCCACCACCGTCCGTCCAACCAAAAAGTAGAAGGAACTGCAAAAAACGAAGCGCTCTAAACTCGAATGGGCCCGGGGTTCGTTCTCGTTTCGGGCAATTCATTCATTCAATTTACGCGACACCCCTTATTGAGCAAGTGATGAGGAAAGTCGTCCTCCGCCTTCAGTTTTGGGTAATTTATATGGCTTACAGTGGTAACTCCACGCAGAGAACAAAGTGGAATCTCGAACTCATCGCAACAAATTTTTAGATGCATTTATTACACCAATAGAGAATTTAACATAAGAATAATCGTAAAAATATCATCTTCAACTCGCAATAAAATTTATATAATATGTACAACTTTTTGTACATCAAAATTTTATAGTTTTTCTAAGGATTTCCTAATAGTTTTGGCAGGATAGTAGGGTTAGCTAACTATTAATAAATAATAAAACACACTATTCCATGACTAATTTTCTATAGTTTTTGGGCTACGGAAAAATAACTGTTTTTAAGAAACATATATTATATCTTGATCTGTTTAGCTTAGCCAGTGTTGACTGTTTGTGCATAAAAGTGTGCTATATGGGTCGCACTACTTTAAAATTGACTCGCGCTTTCAAGTGCGCTTTTGACTTGCAACTTTCTGCCGAGTGGCAGTTAAAGGCAGCTCCCCGATACACACACAGGCGCTGCTGCCGCTGCTGTTGCTGCTGCTACTGTGCTGCTTTTGCTGTTGCTGTTGCACGTGTTACGCGCCACAATTGCGGCCACGTGTGTTTTGATTTGCAGCCAGCGCTTCCCACTAATGCCTCGCCCTGTTGCGAGGTGGGTCTGGGATTAGGAGAGAAGGAGTGCCCTCCGGGCACATGATGCAGCATTAAATTGCCGCATTGTGTCTGCCAGGCGGGAGATTCCTTCTGCTTTTACGGATCTCCTCTCGTTTTTCGTTTTTTTTCGGCCCGCTCCCGGGTTGGGGCAGGATTTTTATTTGATTAGCTTAGCGCAAAAGTCCTGCGGCGACGTGTGTCCGATGGATTTGATGAACGGCTGCCCAGGACTTTGGCGCACACACTTGATTAGTGGGCCCGGGCTGCTTTTTAAGCTTAGCGCGCTGTCAAAATATTTTCAGTAATAAATTCTTTTTAGCATTTTCTCCCAGGAAGAAGGAAGAAGCCCAGAAATTGCTAGGAAATTGAATGAAACCGGTTGCGAGAGAAAATACACACATAAATTTTGCTTTGGCTCTGAGATTGGGATCGCGAAAGGAAAACGAAATGTTGACTCAGAGGAAATTTAGCATATCCCAGCTAAACGGGCTAAATGGGTGTTTATTCTGTTCCAACATAAAATAATAGTTCTCATTTTAGTTAAAATAATACGCTAGAGGTATCTCGCTCGTATACGAGGCACAATTTAATATTAATTTAGTCATCCACCTACCAAGATCGCATTCAAATTATTTGCCCTCTTGACTTGCCTCAAAAATCATTTGTCAGACACAATTGCCGGGTCAGTGAACCGCCGATAACAATAACAATCTAACCAGAAAAAATGAAGCAAAAAAATGGCAAGTCACACAACAAATGCCACCGTACGAACACCCACGACATTCAAATTGGCCAAAGTAAAACCGATTTTAAGCGCCGTTTAATCAGCGCCTGCAGCCCGAGCTTTGTTTTTAATTTGTCTTGAAATTAGAATTTTAAATGATTTTCAAGTGTATGACTGGCTGGCTGGCCGGCTAGCCGGCTCACTGCCTCACATTTTGCATATTCAGATGGCGGCTGTGGCGTTGTGACGTCACTAGCATAATATAACCAAAGGCACATGCACGTTAATTATACGCCATGTAGTACAGGCCATCCCGCTCGCTCGCTCGCTCGCCCGCCCGTTCGCCCGTTCGCTTGGTGTTGCAAATTATTAATTTTCTGTGTCTGCTGGCTGTCTGGGTCAGCAGAAACAGGCAGCTACCGCTCAGCATAATTTAATTTTGATGCACGACGTCGGGAAAATGGAATTGAAATTCAAATTTCAGTTGGGCGGCGAGCGCGCGAACCCAAAAATGGAAAAAAGAAAACCGAGAGCGCGACGCTCTGCTGGGGAAAATGAAAAATTTAAATGCACAAGCGTACAAGTATGTATGGCATATACATATATAGCCGTGGATATATAACCGACTTTTCGCGACTTGCCACTTGATGCGGGGCCATCTCGCTCGCACAAAGCCAACTGGCCACTTAAACTATTCATTTATACAAATTAATTCAATTATGCGTATTACGTACGCGTTTGTAAAGCGCAGTCGCCGGCATCTCTCGTGTGCGACTGCGAGTGAGTGTGCCTCCGAGAGCTCCCTTTACAATTTCTGCTCGCGTACGAAATTTCACTTAAAGTTAATTGTTCAAGTTCAAGTTCAACGTAACATAATAATGCCACACACCGCCACATGACTGTTGCATTCCGCTGGGTCTCGGCTTCGCCTTCCTCCACAGGGGCGGGCGGCGGCGGCGGCGCACGAAATTATAATAAATTATTATTCCTTTTGGTTTGATTTTTATGCAGATTTTTTAGGCACTCGCCGCTGTTGTCGGCAGTTGCCAGTGGCTTTCCGAGCCTCCCTGACTTGCAATTTGTTTGGCGAGGAAACAGGAAGCTCGCGGCCTTTGTGGAGCTGCCTGTTCAGCATTTGTCAATGGAATCAAGAGACGATGGGTTTGTGATTTATTTAGCACGCGATTCAATCAGTTAAAGAAGCTTTTCAAAGGAATATGCCAGCAATTACACACCTTTACATATCACAAATTCGATTGAATCGGTAGATCAAGTTAAATACTTAATTTTTGGGGGAGCCAGAACTGGTGCCAATTTCGCTCTTTGATCCGAGGAAGCTGCCTGCCCGTGTTTCTGCTAAATGCCCAACTTCCTGCCACTGAAAATTCCTGACCACCCGAGCAAGTTGTACCTGCCAGCAGCTGTAGACAACTGCAAGACTGTGCAGCAGCAGCAAAGTCCCGCAGGCTTTTGTCAGGCAATTCGAAAAGCGAAATGACGACGACAACATTGCAGCAGTAGTTGCAACAGGAGCAGCAACACCGGCAACCTGCAACGTTGTAGGCCATTTGATTAACAAATGGCCAAACGCAAACGAAATTGATCGAAATTCGCCAAAGGAATACAACAAGACAAAGCTGCCATGACCAATGTGGGGGGCGACGGGAGACGCGGGCGGATCGCGGAGGCCTAGAAAAGCCAAAGTAAATTATGGCAAACAAGTTTTGGCCGCCGGGCAGCAATTTTGTCGCTGCTGTGGCTGTTGCATCCACAACTGGGACGGGCCGGGACCGCAGATAGAATCGCTAGAACCTAGAACCTTGTCGATGTCGTCGCCAGCGTTGTTGTCTCCTTGCCACAGACGATGGAGAAGAGATTGCAGCAATTAACGCTAATTAAATGCGCTTCAGTTTATGTTTCATGTGGCGATATTTCAGTTGTCTAGCGCGATAATTAAATCGCTTGGAACCATTTGCATAACAAATTTGCTCGGCGGGGAGAGTCGGGCCGAGCTTTTCTTCTGCACTTAAACAAAAGAAATCCAAACCATGACAATTCTACAAAGTATGCTTAACTTTTCATTTTAATTTATCGGAATTATCGAAATTAATCGGAATCCTTTCACCAGAGCTAATGAAGGCCCTAATATCTTTTGTCACATAAAACTGATCATATCAAATTTATATTCCCAAGAATGTTATATATTTTATTGCCCAATTTGAGTAGTTTTCGCCAGTGCTGTTTGACTGGGTATGACCCTCCCACTGGCGCTCGAATTGCGCCAATGCAATTGCAAGTAAAATGAGTTCAAGTCCGCGTCTGTCTGGCATTTGTTTGCCATTTGGTCACTGTCCTGGCCCGGATCCGGATTTGGAGACCGAACAGTGGGGTGGTTGGTGGCCGGGCCGGGGCCGCCCACTTTTCGGTGCCGTTCATGGTGGCTCAGCACAAAATTTTCACTTTCACTTGGGCCGTCAGTTTTGCAGGCTAAAGGCGAAACTTTGTTGGGGCTGGCGCAACATCCTTTGCATACGGAAACAGCCGCACGACACATTGTCCTCCATTCAACTCTTTGGCCACGCCCCCTGACCCCACGACCCCTCCGCCCGCTCCCCCCCTGGGGAACTGCCAACCTGACCGAAATTCGAAATGGCGTGCCCGAGAGCGAGAAGGCTGGCGAATGATGATGACGTCGTAGTCGTCGCCGTCGCCGTTGCCGTCGCCATCGCCGAACGCTGCTTGCATTCCAAAGATGGATTTTAATATTCTGCATGTGTGGAAAGGTCGCTGGCCGATGTTCCCTGTTCTCTGTTCCCGGCTGTGTTATCCTTGCCCGCTTTTTGTTTCACTTTTTTCCACGTCACCTTGATTCCGCCTGGCAGTGACCATGAATATATAGATATGCCATAGAGCCGCCCATCCACACGGCCACACGGCCGGGCCATGTTTAGCCCACTTTGCATTTGGCGCAAAGTTGAGTGTTGGGGCATGCATAGGAAGTAGTCTCAGGCAGCGAGTGTCTCTGGCTTGGAATACATTAAATTGGCGGGAGAGAAAGGTGGCGGAAAAGACTTGTAATTTAATATTTACAAAACGGAGAAAAGCGGCCAGATATGTGCATTTGATTGGCCAACAAGTCAAGCAAAGTAAGAGTGTGATTAAAGTTAAGTTCAAGTTGTATTTGAAGTAAGTATCTTCATAGTTTTAGTAGCCTGATTTCAGGCATTATCTAGACATTTTTGAAGCCAATAAAATTACTTTTTAAAAACTTAAATGCTAGCATCTTCTTTCTTTTCCCTCTAACAAGTCTGGGCAAAGGAAATATCATAAAATATAATATTTAAAATGATACAATTCACAGTCATTTTGGAAGCTCTGCTTGGGTCAATTTGTCGCTGTAAGTACACAAATTTGAAATGGCCAGAAATATGGAAACAAAGCCACAAAACCGGACAAAACAGGACATGGCCACACAATAAGAATGAGACGGAGCGGAAAAAGCTCGAAATTAAAGTTAAACGCCCAAGGATGCACGACTGGACAGCCGCAGGACAATGACCAGGACACTGGCAGGATGCTGCGAGCACAGCGAGACAATGGGCGACTTAATATATGGAAGATATAATAACTTCCGGTAATTTCAATTTTACGAGACGAGCTGGAGACAAAGATGGAGATGTCAGGCCGGGGCTTTGTTCAAAGATCCTTCCACAGTCCATATATCATCGCATGGGCCCAAGGACTCCCCACCCCCGGGGCAGGACACTTAGCCAGCCACTTGCCTGACCATAAACTCCCAGATAAAGGCATAGGCAAATGAAATGTGTAACGTTGTCCGGTTTGAAGAGCGTGAAAAATTCAGAGCAGAAAAATGAAAAAACCGAAAATAATATACGACCATAGTGTGGGGGGGTTCTCTGTTTTGGTTTGGGTTTGGGTTTCGGGGCATGACGAACCCAGGTTCGTCGATGCCTGTCAGTGGCAAGTCAACTTGGCCAAGTCATTTTCTCTGCCACCGCCAGTGCCAGTGCCACTGCCACGACACTAAGAAGCAATAAACCTAAAGGGAAATGTAATAAACGAGAAAATCTTGTACGTGACCAACCGCATCAGGGTTGCCAAGTTGCTCCGCCGGGCTGCTGGGGGTTGGCAAATGGACTTTTGCCGGGCGAAACCAAAACAAAAGTGGGTAGCGGAAGCATTTTAAAGCGTACCGAACAAAAAAACGAATTTCAAAAATCGAAAAAACCAAAAAAACGAACCGAAAACAGCAGAAACGTATTCCTAATCGATGGCGTGTATGTGCGTGGCCCACACAACAGGGATGCAGGGATACAAGAAGTCAGAACTGTGGAAATCCCCACTACTTAGGCACAATTTGGATGGTTATGGGCCACCAGAGACCAAAATCGATTTCGGCGAACCGTTTTCTACTGCTCACAAAAATTCTACGAATGAATTTTGTTCGTTTGGGCGTTAAGCAAACTTTTTGTCGATTCGTTTGGCATCCAGTTCCAGTTCCTTGCCGTCCAGGAGCAGCATCGCTGATAAGAGGGCCGCCGCCAGGTTGGCAGTTGGCCGGTCGGACGGTCGGTCGGTCGGTCGGTCGGTCTTACGTGGAAATCAAAACACAAGCCACCGGGCTGACCAGGAGGGGCCTTAACTGTGATTTCTTTTTAATGGCGTGACACTAGACAACGGCCAGCAACAAGGCTTAATTACTCAGCTGGAAATCGTTCATCGCTGCTCCGGCTGCTCCGGCTGCCTTGCTGCGATCTCTGGGAACACCCAGGCGGGATCTTCTGGCCAATTGGCCGATGCGGCCGCCGAGATTTGCATTTGCTGCCCCCCATGGGCGAACAGTAAAAGAAATCCATTCCAGCGACATTATATGGCCATAAAAATTGTAGCCGAGAGTCGGGCTAAATTGTCATAAGGCGATTTGTACAATGGCTTTCATTAAATTGAAGCGCATTTTTAATAAAGCGTAAAAAGCAGGAGCCCCTGAGCAGGAGCCCGAGCAGGAGGAACACAAAAAAAAACTTTGCATAGAAAAAATGTAAGGAAAATGGGGGAGTGTCGTGCTTAGCTGCCGCGACAATTTTAATTTAATGATGCGGACTTAGTCCTTGTAATGGCCAGTCCGCGTGTCCTTTGCGCTACGTTTGTTAAATTAACAGCCGCGTTTGTCATTTCCCAACAAAACGGAGCGAAAAAAAGAAACAGCCATCGAGGAGGCAGCATAAAAATAAAAGAAAAACAAATAAAAGCATATGGACTCGGAGTTCGGACAACGGGCGAATTAATTTAAATGATTTTTATGATGTCATTGCGCAACTGAGACGATTCTGTGGCGCCTCCACCCCGAACATTTTTATATCGAAAATTTCCCTCTCGTTTTTTGGGCTGCCTTTTTTTTTTTTGCAGGCCAAAATAAAAAGCGAAAAACAAACTCCTAACCGCTGGAGCTGCTGCCCTTTGGCTGCCTGCAGTGGCAGTGGCAGTGGCTGCTGCTGAAGTAGCTACGAGCGGTAACGAAATTCACGGTAGGAGATAAAAATGTAGCAAATCGAAGCAACGATCAACAACCGGAGGTGATGAGCTGGAGCTCGGGAGCTCGGGAGCTCTGCTGCTCCCCAGAACACCGCATCGAAAGGCCGCGTTTTGCCTCGCTTCGGGTTTTGGGTTTGGGTTTGGGTTTCGCTTTTGGAGTCGAACCAAGCAATTGGCTGTGCCGACCGCCGCGGGCCGGAAAAAAACGAAACCCCAAAAAGCTGGGTGCTCTTCTTAATGGTCCACATTATTTATACAATTATTTGTAATACCTGTATCGGATGAAATTGTTTTGCATACCCCAAGAGTTCATTGCAGTCTCCTCGGTTGTTGAGATACAACATCTATAATAATTTATCATTAAACACTTTTCTATAAAAACGCAATATTATTGGGAACTTTATTGCTGCAGAGTATCCACCTCAGAGGCCTGGTCGCCGGCCGAAACTGAGACAAATGTGATAACCACGCGGCGATACGAGTATGAGTAGTCTTCCAGCGTAGACTCCTCTTTTTGGCGGCGAAGAATCGGGAAGAATCGGGCACGGGGGGGAATTTATTGTCGGTTTGGCGAGGTGTATCGACAACGCAACTGCTACTGGGCACACACACGGCCCCTGAATGCAGAATGCCCGACCAGACCCGAGAGTTGGGAATGCGGGGCGCTCCTCCTGCCCGAGATATCGGCCAGTTGCAATCTGCATCCGCAGATCCCGAAGCGGAGACCCTGGCAACACAGCAGCCTTGTGCTGAGGTTTTAATTTGTACGATGCTGCACATTCTGCTGCTGCTGCTGCTGCTGTATGGCCAAGGTGATGAGATGAAGTTGGTGCAGCTTCTTTTAGCTTGATTTTTCGTATAATTCCTTATTTTTTTGTTGCCTGATGTGCGCACTGATAAGCGAACCACGGACCACGGACCCCGATCCATGCCCATCCATGCCCATGGACGAGGCAACCATAGTCTTGGGCCCGGCCAAGGGGCTCCCGGCATGATAAAGCCCCCGAAAAGTGTGGATTATTTCATTTTGCTACGTTTTGTAGTCGCCTGCTGGGGTCCCTCCTTGGCCGCTGCTGTGTTCTTTTGCGGGTAATGAATAAATTTGCGCAATTTGTTAAGTGAATTCCTTTGTAGCGCGATTTTTTACGAGTTCCTTCGACTTGCTCTGTGGCGCTTTGGCTTTGCGGAGAATTCTTCTCCGCGGCGAGGGAAAATTTTGCATAGAATTCGTCCCAACTAATGGGAGGTAACTCATCGATGCTGAATAGTTAGTTAGGCACTTAATCAATAATAAATTAACAATGAAAAATTAATATGGGATATTTAAAATCAAATTTTATTAAGTAATGTGACTGTACTCTTGAATACCCTCACATTCTTTAGAACACAAAATATAAACGTTTAGTTTTTTGGCGCCCCTTCTTTTATAGGGCAAGCTAGACTTAAATTCTTTTTATTTTAAAGGGTAATAACTCATAATTTCCCAATACCATTATTAAAATAACTACGCAAGCTCAGAAATGTATTAATAAAACAATATGACTGCTAAAAATTTGTGCCGGTTCTTGACTTCTAAAAACATAATATCATTTCTTCAGGACCATAGATCCATGACAATAAAGATAAATACAAATCGAAAGCTGTTGTAAGATTGAGAGTGACCTGCAGAATTATTAATCTCCATCATAGGACCTCTTTTAAGGACACGTTTGGCAAAGGTCCTTTAATAATTTAGTTACCATTGTCGTGCCGGACATCGTGTCCCAACTTTATGGCATTTATGGCACCTCCTCGAACCCTGTCTGGCCACACATCACGGGGCATTTAGATGCATTTCCTAATCACACAACCTCACCACACGTTCGCCTGCCTCACTCAAGACCCAACCCTTTGCCGGCGTTTCCCATAAAATCTCGGCACTTCCGGCTGCCAACTAGACAAAACGAACCCAACCCCCGTCACCGTCACCGGCCCCGGTCCGGGTGCATCGAGAATGCTCTTCCTGCAACAATTTCCGCTTTGCCCTCGGCCGGCAGAGTCTAACAAATTCAAATTAGAAAATCCCAACATAAATATCTATGCATTCTAGGTGCACTGCCCCTGTCCCTGCCCCTGTCCCATCCCCGGGGCCACGGGGATGTTGTGTAGTTCGCCTGCTGAACAATAGATGTCGCCGGTGCTGTGATTGCAGCAGCTACAGGAGCGTGCACAATATGCGAAGGGTTGCAAAATGCACCCTCGTGTGTGTCTGGCGTATCTGTGTCTGATTTTTGTTGGAATTCAAAAGATTTACAAATACTTGTACACACACTCGGCTACTCCTTTGGCAGTTGCACTTAAGCAGGAGGAACTCCTTGAGTGCAGCAACCCCCGAGTCGTTCGATGGTCCCACCTCTCGTTCTCGTACTCATTCCCGTTCAGTTTTTCATCTCAAACGCTCGCCGAACCAATAAAAATGTTCGCCCAAACTCGGGGGTTTTTAAAGCCAGATACTTGTAGTCAGCACAAAATTTTTTTTCACCTCTTCACTGCTCCTTGCACTCCTGTTTTTTGCCTTTTTTTACAGCACCCCAGCGTCTTGTCAGCGGCGAAGAGCCAAATGTTTGTTTTGTTGTGTTTTCGACTGTATTTGTCTTTGCGTTTTTTCCCGGGCTTTACATTGCTCGATTTTTGTTTATTTCGCTGACGAGGCAAAAGCGGAGAGCGCCACGAATATTGTCAATATAGCGCACAGGGCACGGAAAGAAAGAGTCAGCGGCGGCATAAAAAATAAAAACCAAAAAAAAAGGAACCTAAAAAAAACGAAAGGAAAAAATCACACAAGCATGAGGCAAAGGACGCACCCACATTACGAGGCACTGTGGATATTTTATGAGTGTGGGTGGCATCGAAGGGTTAACAATGGCGGTCCAGTGCAGAGAGAGAAACTATATAGTAATTACAGATATAAATTGCAATAAATGGGATTTCCTTGGCATGAAAAACCAATGTATTGAACTTATTAAGTTCTTACTTTACTACAAACAAGTACTTCTAACAATTTAAGTATTATAAACACATAAATGATCAATCAACGGCTCCCCAATTTGAAAGGATTTTTGGATCATCTTGCTAAATATTAAATTAAGTTAGTAAGAATTAAGTCAGTTAAGATTAGAAGTGGTTACTACAAACATGTATTTCAAACAATTTTATTATCATAAATAAATAATTGATCAAAGATATGATCAATGGCTCTCCAATTTAAAGGGATATCTAGATCATCTTGCCTGCAACTTCAGCAGCTTTTCTTGCGGTGTTCCCTTTGCTGATGCGGCTGCTTCTGCTGTCATATGCAAAAAAAAAACTTGAATCGGAAAATGGGAAATGAAGATGGGCGCTAGAGGGTTAAGGGCGACAGCAAGGACAACAAGGACAGCAGCCGGCAACTCGCTGGCAAGCAACACTTTTGATAACATTTTATTACAACGTACTCGTAGGTGTGATTTTTATGGTTTTGCTATGCTCAACGGATTTTTTTACAGCTCCCGCCATCGCCACCTCCTGCCCCGTGTCCTGTGTGTCCTGGTGCCTTGTTCCCGTCCTCGTTATTGTTGTTGTCTATGCTGATTGCACGGGTTAAGGGGGACAGGCCATCAAACCAACAAAAAAATATACAGAAGGAAGCAGGAAAGGGTTTTGGTTGATTGCCGGGAGGGGGGGATTGTGGGTGCACGATTGGGTTAAGGGACAACCGGTTGATAACAATCGGTGTTTGAGTGAAATTAAAGTGCCTTCCGCCGGGGTCAAGATGCACGGGGCTCAAATGGGCTTAAGGATAATCCCATAAAATAAATCTACATATATACAGTGTCATAAAACCATTATCGATCCCAAATCACACGTAACCTTAGAATAGGCATTGCCTGGTGGATAATATTGCACAATTTCGCAGATCGTGGCCGACAAAAACAAGTATCTCCGGCTAATTGGGTAAACAATTGCACAGCAAATCAGCGAACATGCAGCAGTTGATTTTCTCGGTGCCTTGTAATTGCAAACATCCATGATACTGTTTTCTATTAGGAGCCGTCTCTTTTTTCCAAGCCATTTGATATTAATATTTATATCAATATGAATTTTACGCCATTTCACCCAACTACAATGGTGCAGCGCACAAAGGCGCAACCGAATTGAATTATTCATATTCCTAACGAATAAAAAACCGAAATAAATTATAAGAAACACGAGCGAACAACCGGCAGCAACAACAACTCATTATTCATTATTTTGTACGAGATTTGCACATTAAAATAAAAAAAGGCGTATACGTATAAAAAGAGCTTGTCCAAATGCGCCGCAGCATCGGTGGTCTCTCTAGTTTAGTGGGTCAAGCAATCCAGTTTATTAACATTCAAATTAATATATACAAATGACGGCTCTGCGTTTATGGTGCATAATAATTAGCCGACAGCGCTCCAAGCCGGCGCTAATATGCTGCGCTCCGCTGTGCTCTGCTGTGCCGGCCAAGGACCAAAATAAAAATACAAAAATAAATGTGAAAAAACAGGAGCATTAGCATAAAATTAGAATTTGTAATTGCGGCGGCGCAACAGGCGGCGGCGGGCATGGATTGGGTGAAGATACGAGCTGCGAGGATGCGGATGCCACCGATTCTCCGGGTCGCCCTGCCCCTGTGTGGCATGCGCCGTGCGCTTCGCTTGCCTCCGCTCCTCCGTACGACCGCCTTGCTCTGCTTAATTAAAATGCAACCTCGGCTAGACAGTCGGCCAAACGGGCGGCGAGCCAACAAGGAAGCGCCTGCGCAAAAGGACAACGCGCCCAGCTTTTGAATTATTCAAATGGCAGTGCGCATAGCCTTTTCGGCGTGTCGACTTTTTGATTATGCGCATAATTTCCCGGCTGAGCCTGTGTGTTCTGGCCCTCTGTTATGACAGGCGTGAGGCCGCGATGCTGAGGCGGCCGAGGGACAATAATTAAGTCATGGCAATTTGTTGAAAAAGTCATCGCAGGCGCAAGCAGGTTGCTCCGAGCATCTCCAGCGGACAGATGTTAATTATTGCCTAATCAGGGTCAAAGGGGACGCAGAGGAGTCTTAGCCAAACAGGATTTTTAGGGTCACAAGTTCATGATTTCCAAATCAATTTTTCAAAGTTAGTTTGAGGGGACCAAAGGTAATTGTATTCAATTAAAAGTGTGATTTACGATCATGTTTGCAAATACTATAGGGAAACTATTTAATAATAAATAAGGAGGTAACTGATGATTGTTCAAACATCTTAAATCTCTCTTATTTATCTGCTGCAACTATAAGGTGATTGCATTTAATTAAGAGTCTGACTTACGATTATATTATAGGTTACAATAAACATTATATCAGTACAAGTCAGCAACATTATGCACGAGATATTTATGATAATTTACCTCATTGATTTTACTTTATTTGTGTTTGTTGTTTGATCTTAAATCCTTCAAAATGATCTTCTGCTGAACCGTTGCAACTTTAAGAAGATTGTGAAACTTTAAAGAAACTTATTGAAATGTTCCTATTGCCGATATAAATTATCCGGGTCTCTAAACGATATTTTATCCAATAAAATCATCTTTTGACTACCAGACAAAGCAATTCCAAGACTCCCCCATCAAGACAGCCCTCCGGCTTAGCCGGAAAATCGAATCAGCATTCGATGGCGCTCCTATGCCAGCGTGCTGCCGCTTTGCCACTGATTCGATTTCCATGCAATTTTTGAATGAAAGTGCGGGAAATGTCATCCATAAACTATGCCGCCAGGTAAAAGGGTAGCGCCACCAGACCAGCACTCCCCGGCGAAAACGAAACCGAACCCAAAACCCGCCAGAGCTGCTCCATTGAAATGGAACTAAGCTCGAGCGCTTGTCGCACACGGCGGCATTTGCATGTGTAAAGTCATAAATAACGAGACAACATAACACTTAAAGCACAGTGACACTGGGGGGACACAGGGGGACACGGGGACACACTGCCGCACTCGCTCGGGACAGGATTCGCTATCGAGATGCGATATATGACAGGAGTCCCGAAAATGCATGAGCTACGGCAGGCAGGAGTCCTTGTTGTAGCAAAAAGCTTCTCCTGGCCCGAGCTTATCAACTGAAAAATAAAAAGAATTTATTTCTGTTAGGAACTTTGCTCGCGGGCTATGCAAAAATTTGCAAAAGGGTGACTCCCAGATAGAGACTGTTCGGGGGAGGTGGGGTGGCCCGGCATAAATAAAAATAAGTAACGAGCTCCCCACAAATTGATAAAACAGTGAAAGAAAATTGCCACAGAGCCGGCAGAATTACAAAAGGGTATGAGCCAAGCTGAGTTGGGTTTTCCTAAAAAGAAGGTTTTTTAGGGGGAACGAAATGGTCAGAACTGGTTTTAAATTGAAGTTCATTCGCTTTAAAAAACAAGAGACATATGCGTAGTGTCTAAGGCAAAGTTAATGAGCAGAAATGTCAGAAAGATCCTTAAGAAATATATCAACCCATTGCGGTACAGTCAGCACCTCAGCCGCAAATCAAAGGTGCAACTCTCAACCATTTTGTGCCCTACTTCCAGGGTCTTAAACAATTTGGCAATATGGAAACACGAGTTAAGCCTCCTTTGCATACGAGTATTCTTGCATGCTGCGGCGACACAGTAGCAACTGCCCCCCGGTAAAATAATGAAAAATTGAAAAAAGCCAAACCGAAAATAGAAATTGGGAAAAATGGGAAATTCGCTACAAAGGTACCGAGGGCTAGGGGAAATAAATTAAATTTTCTAAACGATTGTGTGGCGCGAAGCACCCAAAGGCGGAAGCCCGAATAACAAAACACTCATCGGAGAGTTCGACGTCCTCGCACAGGTTCACAATAGGATTTGCATACGCGAATTTGTTTGCTACGGTCGGAGCGGGGCAGGGCGGGGAAAAAGGAAAATTTCTTTTCACTTTTCTTTCGCTTCACTCCTTGGGCACTGCACTGTGTCTCGAATTACGCAATAATCGCGATAAAGGATTGCCCGAGAGGCAGGGAAATGAGTTTTGCATAAATTAAAAATTAGCAAGAGGGCACCCCAAAGTGCACCCTTTCTATGCGTTTTTTTTTTTTTTTGCTACCTAAAGCAGTCAAAGGTGACGCATTTATGCATAAATTAAGGATCAATACCGCGAGCCTACAACTCCACCCCATTCCTCGACACATTTGCATCACAAAAGGCCGCTCGGCCGGGACCTCTGGCAAAAAGTAAAGGAAAATCGAAAAAGGTTTGCGAAAAAGACGCGAGTTTTCTTGAACGTTGCGATATAATAATAGGTCATCCATTAGGACGCGCCGGGGAAAAGGAGCAAGTTCCTGTTGACGTTGCCTGGCAAAACAGAGCAACCGGAGAAACCAGAGGGAGCAACCCCTAAGACATCCTCGGAGATTAGAGCCCGGGATCGCGACCCCTGAACCTCGATTCCGATTTCGATTTGGATCGCAACCTCTGTGCTGGCTCTCCTTTGATGTCACATTTTGTGTTATTTATTCGAGGCGGCATTTGATTTGCATGAGAATGAAGAAAATTGATATTTGGTCTCGTCTTCGCCGGTTCCGAGTTGTCTCCTTGTCTCCTCGCAGGACGACGACGCACGTGTTGATGCCAAGGAAGCGGCGGAAAAAGGGGTGCGACGTGTAAGGGTTGCTCCTGCAGGGATCGAGCGAGCGATCGCACATTGTGAAAATTATGCAGATGAGGGAACCTTTTTTGCGCAAGCGGAAGAAGAGATGATGAGTATTCAAATGGGTTGAGGCATCTTCAACCCTTCCCCGCCGGGTATCCTCGAGGTAATTTGCCTACGTGGTGGCATCCGACAGCAGATAGGGCAAGTCGCCGTCTAATGGGATGACATCTGGGTGCAGGGTGAGTGTGCTTCGTTTTTTGCATACGGCGAGTATTTAATTTTCCCAGGCCTGCCAAGGGGTTAAGTCCGAGCCGAAGATGATTTTCTTTCCCATGGAAATGAAATGCTTAGGCTGCTGCCCTAAGCACAAAAGACAATATTGATCGTCTATTGAAGATGCAATCAACTATGTAAAAAACTGAAATGAATTTTGCAGGGCTACCCTTTTTTGCATGCCATCATCGGTGAATAAATTCAAATTAATGTGATTCGAGAATTGGCAAAATCTGAAGACACCGGAAGAAGAAGATCCCCACTGGGGTGTCTCAAACTGACAGATAATTTCGCAAAGACGATGATCGGTTAGATACGCGATTTTGTAACGTTCCTCTGCAGCTTTTCTGAGGCATTTCTCACGCTCCGATATTGAGGCGAAATTTCGGGGGAAAGGGTTGAATCAGCAACCCTCGCTGGATGTGGATTGCAGACGCCCCCGCCTGCCAAGTTAAACAAGGCAACACAAAGGCAAATAATAATTTAAAAGGTTTTGTTGACGTTTCGAACAGTTGTTGACTTTTGCCGCGCGCGAACAAAACAGCAACAGCAACAGCACCAAACACACAACTCAGAAATCAAATAGCAGACACAAACTCAAACTGCAAGTGGCTCAGACCCCGGCGCAGGCTGAGGCTGATTTCCGAGGATGAGTCGGTGGCCTGGCGGCTGCGGGGTCGGAGGTTGAGCCTTGCGAGGCACTGAGGCAACCACCGAAAAGGGCAAACAAGCGGCAGCAAGTGTACATTGATGGTCTTAGCCCACTCCACGCCACCCCGTTCATTATGATTATTTGCGGTGAGATTTTGCGGAGTTCTTAGACGGGCACAGTGATTTGATACGGAAAGGATTAAAATTAAGCGAAAAGTTTTCTGAGGCAGCCCTTTGTTGATTAACTTTTCATTTGATTTGATTTATTAAGGCAAATAAACACAGCGGCACGGCTTAATGGGGCCGCCTCGTCGGGTCATGAACCCAGCGGCTTCCACACAACTGACTCACAGATCTCTGGAGCCGTCTGACCAAGTGAGAGACTCATCTGCTTCCACATCCACAACCATATCCACATCCAGATCCACATCCACATCCCGAACCAAGTGCTTAGCGCGTTAAAAGTCGCGTAGTAATTTAACGACGACGACGTGTTGCTGTGGCACACGCAGATTGCTATCTGCCAGATACAGATACGAGTGCCACAAACAGATCCGCTCGCCGCTCCTCCGGCCCGCTCGCCCCACAGCGATGTGCGGGTGTTGCTTTGATGGCCCCTGGCGACAATTAGCAGGCTCTCGGGCAAAGGCCTACTACACTGGCCTCTACAATTTTGGATCAAAAGCATAAATATAGTAGAACATACTGCAAAAATTGAGAAAACAACGTCTTTGGAAAGGGCGGGTAAAGGTTACCACAACTATGTCTGCAATTCATTTCGCAAAATTACTTAATATCTCATATAACATACATATCTATAAGTACACTTATTAAGTTATATTGGGGAAATAAAAAGCAATAAGCCATAACCATTTTATAATAATCAACATTTGAGAATCTAAAATTTAGACAATCTTTTAAGATCTTAGAACCCCTATTTCTGGACTACGTACGCCCGGAAGCCATTGTTTAAATAACATAATAGTGACAAGTACTTACTAGTTTATATTAGGGAAATAATGTATTCCTTTATAGGATGAGCAACATTTTGGAATCTCGGATTTAGACATACTTTTCAGGATTTTAGAAGCATTATTTCAGGACTAAGAACTTCCAGAAGACTTTGTTTAAATGGCATAAAATGTATCTTATAATAGTGTGACAAGTAAATACTTTTGAAAACGAGAAACATCTGAATGGGTTTTGATATTGAGTTATTGCAAAAACTGTTCACGAAAAAGGTAATATTTAAATGGTGCGTTTTAGTTATATGATAGTTAGTTGAATTCTCTAAATTCTCATAAAATATGAATTACCCAGATTGCTAAAAGGTTGTATAGTAATTTTGGTTGCCAGAACCTGGGATGTAGTTCCTGCTGATCAGTGTCGGATGAATCGAGGGCATTGCCTTTGGCAGGAACCATCCGAGCATCTCTCTCTGTCTGGCTGCCGCAAGTGGGTGTCGCCCGTACGCACCCAGAAAGGTGTAAATCATGATCATGTCAATCAGCAGATCGGCCAATCCTTACAGCACACACACACCTCCTCCTCCGGAGCGCACTCGCAGAAATTCACTTTTCATTCACCAGCGCAAAGGGCAGGCACCGCACAAAAAGGGAAGAAATTCAGGCAAAAACTGTTGCAATTGTCGCGCCTACTTGAAGAGGAGGCCAGGCTGGCAGAATGGCAGGCTGGCAGGCGGCCACGAAATGCGATCGTTTTGAGCCGTTTTGGGAAAAAGAAAACAAAGCCTGGCTTAATGATATCCGCTGCCATCCGCAGGCTCGTGGGCTGCTGCCAGTGCCCCTCCTGTCTTTGGCTTGTGAATGAATGCCAGACAGCGGCGAAGAAGTTGTAATGATCATCATCATTATGATGACTGCGATCCATTCATGAAGCTCGCCCTGGTTTAGCTTTTATTTTATTTTATTTTCTGGATGGTTTTTTTCGTTGAGTCTGTGTGTGGCTGTAATCAGTCCACGCAATAAAAAAATTGTTTGCAAGCCCGGCTTGATTCTGTTTTATTGGCTTGTTGGGGGCCTTTGTATTGTTGGCCGTGTTGGCTGTGCTGGCTGTGCTGGCTGCTTTGAAGTTTTGCTTTTTGACAGTTTTCGAGGTGTGTTGCCAAGATCTCGTCGCTGTTGTGTGCGCGGCTTTTCCTGCGTGGCAGTCACTCACTCAGTCAGCCAGACTCTGAATCTTGTGCTGTCGAAGCCTGCGTCTGCGTTGCAGCCCAGCCCCGAAAGCTGTCAATTAAATTAATTATTATTTCTGCGTTTAATGCAAAACTGTTGCATGCCGAGTGCAGCTAGCAAACAGCCAAGCAGCCAACAGCAAAGGTCGCTTTTAGCCAGACAAACCAACACCTAGGCCTAGTTTTGTCTCATTTTCAGCTTTCGAGTACAAAATTTATTTTGGCTGGGCATGTCAAAAGTATGTCAAGCATTTCGGGCCCGCTTAATTCGCTGGCTTTTTTTTTGGTTCTTTTTGTTTTAATTAATTGCCAACCGCTGACATGCGGATGGTTCCACTAGAGCACCGCCTTCGAGGGGTTGATAACAAGCTGAGGGCCGCAAGCGGGTTAAACGAATGCTAAATGCTCTCACCAAGGGTTGGTAGTGGTATCACAAAGTTATAACCCATGAGGCAAGGGTAACAGCTCGATTAGTTGCTTAAAAGTTAACATTTCCAAGCCTCTTAAGTCCTTACTAACCCAAAAGCGGTTGGACCCCGTCAGGTGATCGGTAACCCTCTAGTAACAAGGCAGAAGCGTCCCGAAGACTTTCATTTCCACACCGGAGCCATAGAGTGACACATTTTCCGCCCCTGCAGGCGCGATATGCGCATAATTAATGAGCCTTTTATGGTTTATTGAACCGCAAAAGGCAGCAGAACACACGCAAACGCCTTGCCGGGGAAAATGTCATGGCTAGGCAGTCAAAAGTTACAGTATGCACTCGTACATGTTACCTCAGTTTGATAAGACACGTCGGCGGCCACCATCAGCAGCGGTTGCGCTTGGCTAACTTCGAAGGCAGCCGCCCCGGCACTTGGCTGAGTAATTTATGTGGCCGTCTTTATTGTTATTACATTTGCTGGTTTTCTGGGCCACATTTTTCGGCTGGGAATGCATCGGGAGTGGGCTCTGTTCTACTATACGTATATGTGGCTAAGAGAGCCATCATCTGCCATTAGTCAGGGCCAAGCGGCGATAGACAAAGCTGCGCTAATTTGCCGTAATGATGCTCTCCCACAATACTCGTACCTGTTTCCCCATACCGATATCTTCGCTTCGAGAGCCATTAAAATTAATAATTTGCCACAGTGTTATCGCTGTATTTTTATCAGCATCTGAATTGAGCTTAATGACAACAACCCTTTGTGCCGGTGCTGGTTTCTGGTGCGCTGGTGGGCTGGTGCGGGGGAATTTTGAATTTTAATTTCAAAGTGTTGCCCAGAAATTAATTTCTGCACACAACAAGCCGCAGCGCAACCCTTAACCCTTGACTGCCGGCATTTGCCAGATAGCAGCGTCGATTGCTCTTGTTGCTCATCATCGTCATTTCATTTCATTTTATTTCATTTTATTTTTCCATAAATAAACTGCGTTGATTGTCGTCTCGGTTTTGGTCTCGGAGCCACCCTTAACCCTTTGCGTCTCGTATTGTTTTGTTCCGTTTCGTTTTGGTTCGGTTTTTCCCGTGCCGGGGGGGTTGGCGCACAGCCCCCTGAGTGCTTTTAAGTTGATGTCGTTGCGTTGATAAAACTGCAGACGCAACTCAAACACGAGCAGGTTTCTGGTACTGGTACTGGTACTGGTACTGGTTCTGGTTCTGTTCCTGGCTCTGGTTGTGCTTGCGGTCCCGTGTCCTGCTCTGCCAGGATCCCCCGGTTACAGCCCCGTTACGGTTCGTATCTTTCAAATTGTTGCCAGTTGCTGGGGCTGCTGATTGTTGACTGGGGGCGTGGCCCTCCACCCTCCACCGCATCCCATTCACATTCCCATTCACATGTGTGCTTAACAGACCGTTTGCCATTTTTGCATACACATCCATCCATACCCAAGGCACTGATTATATGGCGGCCACATGGACACACTCTTATATAAATTTAATTGACTGTGGACACATGAGGGTGTGTTGTGGCGGGGGGGTTTCGGGCTGTGATTCTTGAGGTTTTCAGTGCGGTTAAGTTTAAATACTCGACAGCCATCAACAGGGCATAAAACATTTAGCAGGATGCGTGCGAGTGTGTGGAAATGAGTCGGACAATCGGGTGCGAGGAGTTATCGTTGCATACCCACAGGCGCCGGCCCAGGATATTCCAGCAAATCTCTTTAAATGGAAAAAGCTGCGGAACGAAATGACAACGGCTTAAATTGAAATAGAAAATTTATTTAAAATCATCATTAAGCCACTAAAAATAAAATATTACTAAAGTAATGGATTGTTTTTTGTAGCTTAGGTAAGGTAATATTTTAAACTGTGACTTCTCTTTACCTTCAACCAAGTCATACGTTGACCATTCAATTTGCAAATGTAATGGAGCATTAGGTTTATTGTAAGCCACATCAAAGCCCTGGACCGACCGTCGGATAGGGTTTATCTGGGTTCCAAATGTTCCTCCTACCTTAAGGTACAAATGGTATATTAAGTTTGTAAAAATCTATGTAACAGATAGTAGGATGCGTTTGCGACCCGACAAATTATATACATTCTTAATCAGCATCAACAGCCGAGTCGATCTAGCCATGTCTGTCTGTCCGTCCATCTGTCTGTCTGTCTGTATGTTTGAATACGCCGTTCTCAAAAATGGTAAAAGCTAGAGACGTCATACTCTTTGCTTTAGGTCCTTTACATAAGTACGCTGTCCGAGTTCATCTAAAATTTCTCCCACGCCCCCTACCGCCTTCGCAATGTTTATAAAACTGTATTTTCGTCTGCATATGTGACAATATCTGTGAGATGGTAATGGCTAGAGACATCTTTCCCTTTGCATTGGGTACAAGGTATCTCGTTGTCGAGAAACCTCCGCTACAGCGTTTCTTCTTGTTATATTCCAGTCTGACTTACGCACGTACGCAGCTCACTCATCTTTACAAGTTCTCTACTATCTTTTCCGCCACCGCTTTTTTTTTTAGCCACTGCAAAGAAATCTTCCCGGGCAACACGTAAAATTAAAACACCAACGCGTCGTTCGTCTTTTTTTTATGAATCCCAACCATCCATCCAAACAATTCAGCATTGTGTATTGCATTTTGCTTATAATCTTCTGCTGCTGATTCCTTTTTTTGTGTTTTGGATTTTTTCGTTGGGGGAGTGCAGACAGACAGCGGCTGAAGACGAGACGAATTGTATTGAGTGGCACTAAATATGTTGAGAAATGAGCGAGTGCGAGGGGAATAATGCCACGACCATACCTCGAGCCACAGCTCCCTTAACCCCCGGCGGATACAGCACACCACTGCCTTCTGCCTACTGCCTTCAGCCTTCAGCGTTCCAAAGTCAACGTTCCTTCTGTGGCAGCACGCACGTTTTTCATTCAAACGTATGACATGGATGGACCGGGCTCAGCCGCACTCCCAGTCGCAGTCGCAATCGCAGTCGCGCTGGCTTTTTCAGTTTTTTCCGTCTTTCATTTTACGTATCAGCGCTCATCGTTGACAACGGCACTGGATTCGGAGGCACCACCGCCGGGCAGGCCAGCGACGCACGAATGAATGGCCGCCGAGTGGCAGGGAGTCACCGGGAGGAGGTGGCCGGGGTAGCAACTGCGAGGGCGGAGGCGGAGGCGGAGGAGGAGGAGGAGCAGCTCACTGGCTGTACAGCCGCAAAGCGAACCGTTGATCACGTTTGGCGCAGGCTTCCGGTTAATGCCAGAGACAAGCTAGCCATAGGAGCTGGAGGAGCTACGCGGATGCACGGCGAGAAACTGCCTTCCCAAATTATATCCTCGATATACTTACCAAGACTAGGCATTACCTTGTAACTGGTGGGTTTCTAAACTTATTTTCAATAGAACACCTCAAATTCATCTTAAAAACCCTTAGCTACACAGTAGGTATGTCTAACTTACAACCAATGAATATTAGTCATAGGCAGCTCTCTAAGCTTATGTTTTATACGACAATTCATAATCATCTGATAACCCCTTAGCTGTAGAATATTAATACATACTAAGTAAAACCAGAAACCAAGAAATATTAGTCCTCTATGACTAATGAATAATGAATAATCTTTAAAACTAATAATTACAATTATATTTTTGCTACAACACTTAGACTGGAAATATGACTCATGAGCTAATAAGTTCTTAATCAAATATTTATGGAATACGAGTCTTAAATGTAGAATAATTATTAAGGGGGAAACTTGGGCTTGATGCTGTCAAGTTTAATAATTAATAACATAATTCGTTATTGTGGAAAATTAATGTGTGGTACCACAGCATATTAAGTTATACAAGNCCTTTAAAAATTGCCTTAATAAAGAATAAAATACAATATAATAACTCTATGTTTTAGGCATTATTGTGGAAAATTAATGTGTAGTACCACAGCATATAAACTTATACAAGAGGAAGTTCTATAATGTGTTATATCTAGTAACTTAAGCTGGCAACCAAGGGGGTTTAGCCTTATTTTTTGGCGTAGGTTTCCCGATATTTCTCTCTCTGCACTGGGGCATACCCATATAGATGGTTCTGTGTCTCTGTTACGGAGTGCGGACCTTATCACTTTGGTCATATGACGGCGACGCCCGCGCACGTTGATGGATAGCAACGCACGCGCGTCGCTCCTGCCGAGGTTGTTGCTGTTGGGGGCTCCGCTGCCAAGTGTAAGAAATTAAAACGTTCCCAACTTGGACTTTGTTTGGACGGAGCCGCTGCCGCTGCCGCTGCGAAAGCCGAAGACGGAGCCGGAGCTACGTGTTTGGCGAGCCGGCGAACGTTGTTGTCACAGCGATCCTCAATTTATTTATTGTATTTTTCTACCCATTTTTTGTTCTTCTCGTTTTTTTACGTTTGTTGCCGGGGGGAAGCGAGCACGCAGGGGGAAGTCATAAATTATGTAAGTCTTCAATTGTTGTCCGGAGAGTTTGGGTCTTTTATGGCCATGCAACTGCACGCCTTCGCCAAGCCAAACACTTTTCCCAGCAGCAACAGCCTGCCTGCTTATCAAGCCGCACATGCAAAAGCGAACTACATAAACCCACAAACTCAAACAACTCCCAGACTCGGCGACTTGAAGGCCTGATAAGACAACAAACTCCCCTGCAAATGCCGCTAAAATAAAAACAAAGCAAACAAAATTTAGCAACTTAGACAAAAGAAATCAGAGCAAATGGGTTGCCGCTTTGCCGGTTCGCCGGGGCGGGGGCGGCGTGTCAAACAACTTAAAGTCTCATTTATCATGTTGTGCGAAAAACTTTAAGGGAAAATTTATGCACAAGCGAGCGAGGCAAACACCGGAGGGGAAAAAAATAAATAAAAACGCTTTGGTGAAAATAATTTTTGCATAATTTTTCTCGTTTTTTTCCCCCGTATGGGCAGGGGGATGTTGGGGCAGGGGCTTACAGACATGACCTACAGCAAGTTTTGGCTACCAGAAAACGGGGCAAAAAAAAAATAACTCGGGCTCAACAAGTGGCCCTCACATACTGCCAGACGGCTATAAAAATGAAGAGCAGACAACAAGTACGCCGAGAAATCCATAAGTCAATTTCCAAAAATTATGCAAAATTATTTAAATTGCACAAGTCGCACGAGGCAGCCAAAAAATCAACAGGAGGGTGGGCGCAGGACACAGCCCACCGAGCGGGAGAGTGCTCTCGATTTTTTGGCAAGCAAAGCGCATGCAAATGCCAAGCGGAAATGGCAAACAAACCATAATGTGACGACAGCAGCAGCCACTTCCGCTGTCGCCGTTGCCTGTCGAAAATGAAGTTCTCTTTATTTTGATACCCGCTAAGGGCCTGGGAACTAGGGTATTATGAATTTAGTCTATTTTAAAACTGTTTTTCTGGGATTAACTTATTTGTTAGATTTGATTCTAAAGTTATTATCTTTTAAATACAAATGAAGCAATTTAAACAGAAAGTATCGTCTGGGAACTCGGTTCTCTGGTGTTATGATAGAATTTTATAGCATTGTGGAAGATTATTTCCTATCATATTGAATATACAACATATAATAAGTAAAACCAACTTAATTTCATTATATTTTTCCACTCTTGTCTATTTAATTTAAGAGTGATTATAACTCGGTTATGTAAGAAATACGTTACATTATTCCAACACTGTTTACTCATCATAAAAAAGGGAGATATAATTTGGTAGCTTTCCCTGCTACAATGAAATACTGTACAGTCTTTGTGGAGCAAAATAATATTGCAATTTACCAGGTTGCATTACAGGGTACTCGGTTTTGTGGAACGCCTGCCACTTGCTGGTTGGTCTTGTTTTTGTTATTGCCGAATGAGCAGACAAAATCGTATGCAAATCAGCTGGCTGGCTGGCTGACTGGCTGGCAAAAGTTCAGCGTACGCTTAACTTTTCACCAGCCACGCCCCCCCGAAGATGGGGCCGCCGCCCCCATCTAACCGCGTCCGCGCATCGCGCATGAGCACCGACATTGTCTGGCTCATTTGCGCCAATTTTTTACATAAAAATACAATAACAAGCGGGGCTAAAAAATGCGAGTGCAAAAGAGAAAAAGCCAGTTAATGCCCCCCCGTCCATCCGCCAACCCCCTAAAAAACTCACTCTGCCACCCATCGACTCGTGCCACATTTACATTTTTTGTTGCCGCTGCCGCTGCTGCTGCTGTTGCTGCTACCGCTGTTGAACTTATTTTCGCATTTGTTTGTGTGAATGTGGGTTTGGTTTATTTTTGTTTTTACTTTACTTTACATCGATTTTGCATAATTTTTCAAGGTCGCCAGAGCGGCGGGTGTGTTGCATACATTAGCATTTGGCCAACTGGCGACGCTGCAAGGCAGCCAACCAACCGCCCAAGGGGACCGACTGCTCGCAGCCGAAGAGCCGGCTGGCCGGGCCGTAGTTTGTGCAACCAACTCGGGTGGGCTGCCTCACTTGCTCGGCCCGAGGCGGAGAAATGTGGCTGCCCCAGCTATGCGCATAGTTCGGCGGCACATTAAGCCGCATTTAATGTGCCGGCATTTCGAAGAAATGATGAAATGGACTTGGTCTATGCATTCCATATGGCATTCCCTGGGAAATTGGGTTAGAAAAAATCAATGTTTTTAAATATATGCATATATTTGTATTGAAAAATTTGTAACTTTAATTTGTTCAAATTTTTTGAAAAGGCGGATGTGCTATTCTTATTTTTGGGCCATAATTGAGTCCAAACTTTTCTGAAAACCTCTGACCATAAGTTTATAAACTTCTTGAATTATGATTACTGAGGTTTCGGAATTTAGAATGCGACACAAACATAAAATAATACTTCAGGAATTCATTCCCTATGTTTATATGTAAAGTAAATGTATTTTTGATCTGTCCGTCCGTCCACAATTTTAACTCTAGAGGTCCGCATGAACGCCAAGATTTCGGAGACTATAATCCACAATTTTAGCTCTAGTTAGTGCGTCTAGGATGATATATTTGTAGATCCAATTTCCATCTGTTTTTCAAATGTCAACGGGTTACGCCCACTTTTGTCAGCGCAAATTACAAAAATGTGTTGCGCCCTCAATTTTTATACTATTATACGAGTAATGTTCTACAAATCAGGCGGAAACTTAAAGACTGAAAACTATAATCGTTCTTACTTATTATGGTTTATAATAACAATGAAATCGAAAACCCTTAACATTTAGGAAATGCCTTCTAAAGTATCTCAGATACCAATTCATTTATGATTGCCACTTGAGACTAGCAAATGCATAACCAAATGCTTGAACCATTTACAATAATCCATGGCCTATTTCAGCCTTGAACCTGCGGTTTGTGATCGGTGACACCAACTAACCACCTTGGCCAAGGGCCGGCCACCTTTTAGCGGGCCGACTGCACCACCAACTGCACTTGGCAGCTGCTTCTTGTCGCCGCCCTCCCTAATTCTCCTGCCCCGGAGATAAGAAAAGGGAGCAGGGATCAGGGATCGCATACTTTCTCGCGACGATCCAGCGAAGCGTTAATGAATTATAGCCGCGAATGCAAACCGCTGACTACCGTGACAAGGCTGAAAGGCCAAAAGGCAGGGGAAAATGCGCGGCCCAAAACAATGCGTGGTCCGTGGACTGAGGTCCGAGGTCCGAGCACCCAAGGGCAACAGTAAAACACCTTGCCCTTGCCGGGGTCCTTGTCGATCGTTTCGGCCAGGACAACAACTAATTACCGTGCCTGGAACAATTTTTATGGCATTTATCCACTCAGTTGAACGCGATCGTTGCTCCTTCTGTTTTTTTCTTTTATTCCCTTTTTAGGTTCCTTATTTTTTGTGTTTTTTGTGTTTTTTCGAGACACAGACACCTTTTGTACGCTGCACTCAGGTACACAAATTATTTTGTTACGGCCGGTGGAGTCAAGGTGCGTTCGGGGTCTTTTGGGCCATATCAGTTTCAGCCTCAGCTTGGTCGTCGCCTTTTGGCTGCTGCACCGGCTGCCGATAGGCATCTCTGGGCCGGCCATTGTCTCCGGTTTGTGGCCAATTATTAGCACGGCCAAGGTACGAGAAATCTCGCCAAATTGAGTGAGCATTGTCTGCCGCCGGTTCAATTAATAACATTTTGTCAAATCAGAGAAATTGCACATAGAAACAGAGGCGGCTGAAAACGCGGTGGTGCCTTGTGTGCTCTAGATCCGATTAAATGGCCAACCAGTTTGTCACTTTTTATGCTTCTGCTCAAGGCTGGTGAATTGGAAAAGCTCAAGATATCTCGCACTGAAATTAGCCGACACGCACTTGGGCGATTTATCAATTTCAGGTCGCATACCAAAATGGTGACATTTAACAAGGTTCTAAACATATTTCGCTTTTGGCCTAATCGCGAACTGCGGCAGCAAATATGTGTGGAAAAAATCAACGCGAATAAAACAAGAGTTAACAGCAAGGAGAACCAGAACAACTTCGCTGCGCACACCTGGTGATCAAAGTGGTTTTTCAAAATGCAGCCGCACAACAAACAACAAACAACAACCGGCAACAAGACTAACAAATCATAACAGCACACAAATTATTGAAAGATATTGGAAACAGATCGAGCCGCCACAAGTGTGTTTCGCTTGTGTGGGAATATCAACGAGCTGTGAGGGAATCGGGAAATAAATTTCTACACTTTAGTATCTAGATCTTATCAATGCTTGGGGCGGTTGTAAGGTGCATGAAATGCAAATCACAAGATCATGTTTATCCGCAGTCCCATTTCATCTTATCTCGCCCCAAACAGGCTGCCACCACTTTCGTTTGTGGCTCGCAAACACGCTGACCAATTTCCAGCTACCCAGCCCGGCCAGATGGATCTCTTCCTCGGGGATCCATTTAACATTTCGACAAATCAAACAGAGCCAGAAACCAGGGGGGGAAAAAAGCTGTGAAATCTCAAGTGGAGCCAGCCCCTGTGCTGGCTGAAAAATGAAAAATTCCAATGAAAATCGAAAACGCGTCGAGTGCAGAGCCGGGGACAATCTCCCAATATATACGGGGGTTTTGGTTACGGCAGACTGGAAATTGTCGTGTTAGACTTTCAGGCATCTCGACGTGCAGCGCCAAAGATTTCATGCTATTTATGAAGAGCAAATAGGAGGCACAGGCCCAGGCACTGGCACTGGCACTGGTACACCGGCCAGAAAGCAGCAACCAGAGGCCTGAGGCCAGGGCGGGCAAACAGTAATAAAAACATGACGACAGCAGCAACAACTAAGGTCCAACATCTACCAACAGCCAACAACCAACTGCCTGCCTGACTGACAACAACAACAACAACAACAGGAGCCAGGGGAGAGGGGAGAGGGCTGAAAGCCAAACTCAAACGTGGCCAGTACTGCGACGACGTAAAAGGTCAACAATTACTTGGTCCGTCCGTCTTTGGGTTTTGACGAATTGTTTGGTCTGTCTAAACTTTGGCTACCAAAGAGTCTAGTCCGGCCAGACCCGAAGATGTTTTGCCCCGGCTGGTCTAACAGCTACATGGAAAGTACACTTGGATTTTCGGTCTTTTTGGGGCAACAAATTAGTCGCACTTATTTGCAACTACTTATTTCAATACTAAACAAGGTTGGGCTGAGGTAGTAACTCTTAATTGGGCTTACAATAATCGAAACATCTAGTTTTTCCTTTGATAGACTTAAATTGAAGAGCCAAAATCTCAACTTTATCATTAGGAACCCTTAAACATATTTAGGACCCCTGAAACCGCTTCTTCCTCGAGTTTTGTCCAAGTGCACCGACAACCACATCGATGATGATGACAAACATGGGCCAAACAATTGTCAATGCTCTCGACGAGCGTTTAGAGCAAATTGTGGGCAATGTTGTAAGTCGGAGGAGACCTGGTCAGAGGCACCGAGGCACCGAGACACGAGAGTTGCTGCAGAGTGGCTGCAGCCTGGCGAGGCACGCACATGTAAACATCAATAAATCAATTAGGCAAGCATTGGCCAGGTGAATGGACAGAAAAGACCAGGGGAGTCCGCCCCTGCCCGGCCGGCCCAACGGAGGGACAACTGAGGAGAATACAACGCCAACAAAAGTGTGACAATATTTCCATGAAATTGTTCATTAACCGCTTGGCACACATTGCACTGGCCAGGGCCCCCAAAAATTCTGGCCAACTCTTTTGGCCGAATGCAAGTACACACTAATTGCTTGGCCCAATAGCCAATTGCCAGCGCCGATGGCCGGCCGATGCATTTCTTCGGAAGCTGTTCAGCTCGCGTTTGCCCGACAATTCGAGGAAGCGGCCTTCCCTCGCCCTCCGGTCCATTCTGCATCGAAGGTGTGAAGATTAGTGCGCCTCAAAAATGGGAGAAAAAGAACCCCAAGCTGGCCCGCTAATGGAACTGGCCCACTCCGTGGCCATGGGACAGGGCTTGTGTGCTCAAGAATTCACGGAATTCTGTGTGCAATCGAGGAGAATGTCATGGAGCCGAGAAAAGCTTGAGCAAAGAAATGCCACGACATGTGTAGACAAGCTGGCGGGATTTCTGATTTCTGTTTTCGGTTTTTTGGAAAAGCGTTAGCAACTGGCAACTGACAACTCCTTTCTCCTTTCACTCAAGGCAATTGAAAATGTTTGCAGTCGAAGAAAACAAATACGAGGAATTTGTCTTGACACAAACGAAGAGTTATTGAATACATGAACTATATTTAATTAGTTTTAATGGTAGGACTATTGATGTTATTACTGATACATTTTCAATCTCCTGAAGGTGAAATTCATGGGGATTTACGACCATTTACCATGTTGACATATTCCCCAAATCATGGCTGGGAGGTAATCCCTCTCGTTTCCCATTATAGACCCACAAATCAAAACTGTTCAATGACAGGGGCAAAAATTATAGCAAAACAAAAGTTCTGACAGGCCTGCCAACTCCAACATTTTCCACCAATCAAGCGGGGGCCAAAATCAGACAGCAACACGGCCAACACCAACACCAACAGCAACAGCAACGGCAACAGCAATGGCAACAACATGTGTGTACTACGAATTCCCATATGCCCCGAGCCGGGGCCGCTGACATGTGGTAACGCGGTTTTGGTTTTGGTTTTGCTTTTCGGTTCGCGGTCTTGTAATGCGTATTCAATGTTTCCAGACAGGAACACAAAAGGACGGACGCTGACAGAGTCCTCGCTTCTGACCCCCAGACGATGTGGCAGGACACACGCGTTGCCGTTGCTGTTGCTGATGTTGCTGCCGCCGTTGTAGAGTTTTCCACATTATGCGACTCTGGCGGGGCCATGTTGCCTTTGATTGAGTTTTGTTCGCCAGCTTTTCCAGCGCACCGTACTTTTTTGACATTTTCCCTTGGCTGTTTTTTTTTTCCTTCCCGTTTCCGTTCTCAACTTTGAAGCGTGTTAAAATGTTTGATTTTGTCCGAATGTCATTTACAGCTGTTTCTGCGGGGAAAGTAAGCGAAACAAGGTTTGACACGAGTTTCGCTCTTTGATGGATGGTTGGTGGTTAGATGGGGTTTGTAAATAGAATACGCAAAAAATTCTATTACGCTCTGGGTTGTAGAATAACCGCGCATTGGAAATTTGTGTTCTATTTAATTGCCCAAAATTGTAGGTACCAATTTCAGCAGGTCTAAGAGGCGCTAAACTATAACAACGAGATACCATTTACCCATTTTCATAAGAACTATGTTTCTAGCTCCTACTACCTCGAAAATATTTTGCAATATGTGAAAGAAAATAAAGTTTTATGCAATTTACAAAGGCGGAAAGGGGCGTGGCAAACATTTAAAATAATCTCAATCAGCGTACACATATAACGAACCTAAGGCAAAATGAATTACGTCTCCAGATCGTTTCATCTCGGAGAACGCCGTATTTATAATTACAGACGGACAGACAGACTGACAGACGAACAGACAGACGGACAGAAAGACAGGCAGACAGAACATACGGAAAGGACTACTTCGACTGGCTATACAATATACTTTATGGGGTCGGAAATGCTTCCTTAAACTAAATATACCATTTGTACCTTAAGGTACATGGTATAAAAAGAACGCTTCCCACTAGACCATGGCTAATTATGGCGGCTTAAACCTCTTCACACAACGCCTGTAATCTAATCCAGAGCCATAAACTGCAGAACCTTTGTTTTGGTCTGTTTTGCATGTTTTGCCTTCGAGTGGCACAGGCTGACGCTAATGTTGCAACCAAACCACCGAACACACACCACACACACACCCGGAGCCTTTGTTGTTTGGCTGGTTTGCTGCGACTACGGCAGCGTTAATTTACGACAATCCCCTGTCCCACGGATTATGGCCAGGAAAATGCATCAGCAGCCCGTGGTGGCAGCTACTGCTGCGTTTTCCCCCCCGCGCTCGTGTGAAATGAGTGCGCCCGAGTGCCACCTGATGTTCGTGGTCGATAACGATTTATGACACCAACAAGCAGACAACACAAAACTGACAGACGGCCGCTGTTGTCAGAAGGTTTGACATTGCCATTCCGTTCGGGATATTTTAGTTTTTCCAGGCACTCGGAAAAACAGGGCCCGATGTTAGGCAAAACATTGTTACTCTTTGAGGTAACCATGTCTAATGGTTACATAAACAATATACGCAATCTTCTGCAGATTATAAATGCTTAAAAATTTCATATTAACCGAAGTTTACCTCTCGAAATTCCTTAGCCCTATACCATATTCTGAATGTTACTATCCAAAAACCTTTAATTTTTATTCGAGTGTGTTCCGTATTGGCTGTGACATGGCCGCAAAACAAAAGGCGGTTAGGTCTGAGGATATACGAATGTGCCTCGGCTTAGATGTTTATCACGATTCTTTAGACTGGCAGACCGGCAGGGCCACAGCCCAGAGCGGAAGTCTAGGCTGGAAAATATCCTTTTCGGTGCTCTTCCTGGACGGGACAGGTGTCTCTGTGTCAGCATCGCAAGTCAACTTATAAATTAATCTAATTTACACCCCGGACAACTTTTGCCCGGGGGCATTCCTCAAGTAAATCTTCGACCCGCACATGGAAAATTCTGTTTTACTGTTTTCGAAACGAGTTTGACCCGTTCCGCCAGCTGTCAGCATTCAATTCGAATTGTGCGCAAAATAATAAAATACCAAACAGAGGAAAAAAATTAACTTTATCAGGGGAAAAAACCAGAACTCGGGAAACTCTACTAAGTTTGCTGTTTCGAAATTAAAAGCGCCCAAAGGGAGTGGGCCGAAGATCAGTATAGGCTATTTCCAAAACTTAATTAAAAGACATAAATTAGTAGCCAAACATGTTAGGCTGACATTTCTTTCATAATATTTTTTCCTTCATTTTTCCCCAACAAAAAAAAAAATATATATTCTTTTATGTCTCAATTCCCGAACAGCAGGTGCAAAAAAATGTGGCTCAAACTGAACCCTTGCCTTGCCTTGTCTGGCCCCCGAGCCCTGAACCCTTTCAACAATTTGCCATGCCACTTGACCCCGCCACCCACCGCATTCCGCCCCACCCCCTTCGGCGGCACTATAATTAACAGCTGTTGGGCAGCCAAAAGGGGGTGCTGGCCGCTCTGCAGCAGCGTAAAATTATGCAAATTTCTTTGTTGTTTTCGGCTGCCTTGCGTGTCAATAAACAATTTTTGACCTACATAATTATGCCAAATGCCGTGCCACAACGAAACAAAAAAAAATATATATAAGTAGTATACTCCCGGAGCGAAAACAAAACACAAAATCTCTAAGCAGCAGAAAGGAAGCCAGCAAGTGGCACAATTATTTAAATTATGAAGGTCCTGCGACGACGACGACGCGTGTTGCTCGAGTGCCGACGAAGACGGAATATGCAAATCAGTTTAGTTCCGGCGCACAGCTTCTACGACGATCGATCCACGGGATGGATAATCCTGGCCGGCAATTTGCATAATTTTTTTGTTTTGGCCCCTCAATTTTCGTGGCCTAAGCCCTGTCTGGCACCCCAGGGCAGGGCAATGTATCGAAATGCGATCGAATATCGGTGGCGACGGCGGCGTCTAACGATCCGTTTGATCGGCAGTCCTGAAATTGGGATGGAACCCAACAAAATCTTCCCCCGCTGCTCCAACCGAGATCTGTGAAAATTTATTGTCTGCCCTTTTTGGTTCTTAGGTTTTTTTTGGTCGTGTTAGCCTAACGAATCTGTTGGCTGCACTTGCTGGCTAACTGGCTTTCTTTCCACCTTTCTTTCACTCCGGGACCTTTCCCCAGCTGGACACTTTTTTTGTATCGCTCAGCTCCATTATGTTCGCCGTCCGAATTGTCAATAAATTTTAGTTTCGTGTTTAGTTTTTCTCTTTTTTTTTTTTGGGCTGTTGTATTTTTTGGGGTTACAGCTTCCCAGCGCGGCTTTTTATTGTAATCACCGGATCCCGGGTTTGTTGTAATGAGTCGCTGTCCCAAAAACCATTTCCAATCCCATTCCCATTCGGCTGTCCCTTTCGATAAAGTCTTCATTGATTTGTGACCTTTAATAATAGCGTTTAGGCCCAGCCCCAGCTCCAGATAGCAATGACCTTTTCCCGATCTCCACTTCTAAGGGTTGCTGCCGCCGCCGTCCCGGGTTAATTATGCATTTGGAACACTTTGGCAGTGGGTCCATACTTAACATAGGATTCCCTTCTTCTCGAGGGAAAATCTGACACTTTGGTGCAACTGCTAGCGAGTCGCATTCGCAATTAGTTGAGTCACCTGTGAATCATCGCACTGGACCCCGCAATCACCGCAGAGAGTGCAAAAATGTAAGCGCGCTGAGCTGGAGCTATCAATCGACGTTTTGATAAATGAGCTCCGGCTGGCGATGCGTTGTCTTCGCAAAAAATAGACAAAAATAAACAGAAAATAGAAACAAACACCAGCAACACACTGAAAATTCCCCGAGTGTCGAGTAAAATACGCCGCCAGCTATGGGCCAAGCAAATACAAGATTTGAGCTAAAACAAAAAACTATCTTGGGCCGCCAAGTTTTTCAGATGCTCTACGAAAACAAGGAAGTTGCTGGGAAAGATTGAGAGAGTTTCCTTAAATTTAATTAATATTATTCAGTGATTACAGGAACACCAATTTGTGAAATGTAACAGGTAATAAAAAATGTTTTCCACAAATGTAATGTGTGCTTGCAAGCTTAATTGCATTAACAAGTCTTATATTATATAATTGTGGATATAAAAATAAAATCACTCAGTGAAAATAATCTTGAAGCACTTAATGGATTTTAAAAATAAACCACAAATATTCCATAATTTATGTAATAAAATAAAAACCACAACAAAAAAGAAAATGTATAATTCAGGTATTAAAAACACTCAGGAATAAAGTATTGTAATTGATTTTAATAATAAATGTCAATTGATTATACATTTAATGTAATTAAGGAACAAAAGGGGTGGGCAATTATTTAGGAAATCTTGGAAGGAGTCCCAAGAAAGCCCTAAAGTTGTCAATGCTCCCTGCGTTGCGGCAGTTACTCTTACCAAAGCTAAGAGCCAAGCGTTTTGTTTAGTTGGCCGGCTTAGAAGTGCGCAGTGTGTATTTCGGATCTTGTAGTTAATGATAGATCCACACCAGGCCCAGGTGGTGTCAGAGGCTGGTAGGGGGGTATGGGGGTATTCTGGTAGATTCTTCTGGCAGCTTGTTTGCTAATCGCAGATCACATAGCTGAGGTCCGAAACAGTTAGCAGTGGGATTAGCTTCGCCGGCCCGAGTACCGTAAAGTGTTTGTTCCAGCTTCTTGGCTACAAGACTTCGATGGTTGGCCGCCTAGTTGGCTAGTTGGCTAGTTGGCTAGTTAGTGTGTTGGCTGTGTTTCTCTCTTGACGTCATCGCTGGGTCTATCTGTGCGAAATCAAATCCCGGACCCGTCGTTGTCAAGCGCACAAACTTTCGATCGAATTTTATGTATTTATTTCGAAAAAAACGCAAAGAAAAAGGCAACGACGCAAAACCAAAACCAAAACACAAAAAAAGTCTACAAAGCGGCCCAGACAGCGGCCAGAGGCAACGCATCAACAGCAAGCTGGCTGGAAACCTGAAATGCCTCAACACTCGGACCCCCACCGAACATCTCAGGCAATCGAAACGGCCACCGATCCACCGATCCACCGATCCGCCGATCGCCCCGATCGAAGCGTGCAATCGCCTCGCACTCAGATACAGCTACACCTGCGGTCAAGAGGATGCCACTGCAGGTAGAACGAGGAGAATTTGAAAATAAATAGAAGTTTTATGGTGTTCCAAAAATTTAGATCTGATATTCTTTAAAACAAGGAATTGCTTAAGCGTTGACCTAAATATAATACAGAACGGCTGTTACAATTACTGAGTACTAAGATTCCGATTTTTATATATATTTCCTAAAACAGCCTTGATCTAATTTATAAATATTTATTAAAAGTTTCCCTCTAGCAATTTTATTTAGATATTTATTTAGATATTTAGATATGTACTCGTATTCCCCTAGATTCCAATTGAATTAGGGATAAGGATCATA
>JAJJHQ010001340.1:1194700-1257835 GCA_021223825.1 Drosophila ironensis
AATTTTTGTTAAAATTTATATTTTAAATGCAGTCCAGTAGTGCAACAAAATGTTAGTTTAGGGTGTAAAATTAAGTTATTACCACAAGTTTGAGGAAATGTCACATAAATCCTATTAAATTCAACTATCGCTGCTAGTTTTGCAACCGCAAACGTTCAAGACACGCCGCCGCTTGGCTCACAAACAACTCGGGGCGCGTTTCTAGCCGCTGCAAAGTAAAGGTCTACCGGTGGACATAAATTTAGCTGTAATGCGACAGGTGTATTTTTTATCTATGGAGCGGCATAAAACGAGCGACGACGGCAACTGAAACCAGCCAGCGATCGATCGACATTGTTGTTGCTGCCTGAGTTGCTGCTGCCGCTGCTGCTGCTGCTGCTGCTGCGCATGTGCAACGCATTTCAGACTTTTCGAAACGAAATAAAAGTTTTGTTTTTGTTATTATATTTGCTTTGTTTTGTGATTGTGCTTGGGCTTGGGCCCGCTTGTGTTGTCTAAACAATTTCAATGCTATGTCTGAAATAAATTCTTGATAGGAAAAACGGCAAATGACAGCGTTTTGACAGGCGCCGCCGCCGGTGGGGCCAAGTGGTTGAGTGGCTCAGGCGGTTCAGGTGACTGCGGCGGTGCCGATTGCTCATCGCCAAGCCTGCAGTTTTTCCACATTTACAATAGCCGATGATTAAAGTCATTTTGAATCGGCTTCCGTGATGGCTCCGGCGATTGTGGCCAACTTACTGGTTTGGCTTAAAGTGATGCGGTCACTCACTGTGCTCAAGGATGGGCGATAAGTGCATCGCTCTTCCCCTCGAATGGCGTTCGATTAGACTCTTTATTATACGATTTAGTCGTAGATATTAGCAGGTGAATAATGGTGTTTATTTTACAGGATGGCCATAATCATTAAGGATATGACTTCTTCACGCTCAAAGCTCTTGTCAAGTTCCTGCCATAAATCGAACCCTTCCCTGAACTCGCATATTTGACCATATGCGACTCCTGCGCTGACAATAATTAGTTGTGCCCAAAAAAAAAAAACACACACAAAAAGATTGAAAGAATAGGCGGAAAAATGGGAAGCAACGCCCTGGCTACTTAGCACAAATAGCAAATCGCTTACAGTAGCAGTCACGTCAACGACATATGTCCAATCTGGGCATGAAACCACCACCATCGTTAAACCACATGGGTTCCCTCCGAGCGGCCAACGAAAAAGTAAACACACACCATCCTCATGTGTGTCGTCTCTCATATTTGCGATTTTTATTTGCAATCAATCATAAAATAAACTGCCTGTCTGTGTCCTGTATTTTGGGTCTTGCGGACAAAAGGGGCGCGCATGAAAATGAAAATGAAAATGCGGCTAAGGCGTGGAAGTGCGGATTACCGCAGCTCGCAGCATGTGATCGATCGTTGCTAGTTTTGGCCAAGCCATCAGGGGATAAGATGCCGCCTGCGACACGTTTTTTGTTACCCTCTGGATGGTTTTTCCTTTTTTTTTCTCAGTTTTTTATTTTGGTCCACAGGAAGTGTGGGTTGTCAGCAGCGGCAGTTCGTTCCCATTGACAATATCATGCAAATGCGGCTTAATTAACTTGTTGCACGTCGCCAGGCGAGGACCGCGAACAACGACAACACGCATGCGCACTCAGCTTCCACACAAATGGGGGAAAAAAAAGGCAGGGAGCTGGAAAAAGTCCAAACACGACCGCCAAATCAGCGCCAAATTGAAGCGGGCCGCACAAGGTGCCGGGCCAACAGCCAGACCAGAGGTCTAATTTCCGAAACTGTTGCCTCATTTACATTTGGCGCCACAGTCTGTTCGGATTCCTGCCTGTCCTTCCTGCCCCCCCAACGCCAAAAAAAAGGCTGTATCCCCAATACCATTCAGAATTTCAATTCCAATTCCCTTTGCCCAGCGACTGTGGCCGGCTCCTTTTTTAATTAATTCGATATCACAACAATTTTTTCTGTCGGCTACCGGTCTTGATTTTTTTGCAGCATGCCATTTGCATTTGGACAGGCCCAGTCCCGGGATCGCATTCGGATTCGTATTCGGAGGCGGAGAGTCAGACATCGATACGGTTTTTCGGGACATACGAATTTCATTCAGAAATAATTTTTATGTCCAAATGTTGTGAGCCGCATCGGATGCTGCTCCCCTCGGTGGCTGGCTGGCTGGCTGGCTGCTGCTTTTGGCCTTATCCTTTTGAACTTCATTTGCATAAACGGCATGAAATAAAATCAACAGTTGCAGCAACAGCATCGGACGGCGATGGAATTGGACGGACATAGGGACAACGCACGGACAGGTAGCTAAAAAATAAATATAAAATAAAATAAATGTTGTGTTTCGCTTGGCAAGAGATAAAACAATTGGTAGAGAAACAGCAGGCACAGATTGCCACTGTTTAGCCATACTTTTTGTTAGAAATATGAATACCAAATATTTAACGGAGAAGTGCTTTTAAAAATATTAAAAATTCAAGTAAACATGCCTAGAGTTCCTTGGCATAAAATTCCAAATGAATGGATTTCTTGGCCTTAGTTTATCCGGATTCAGAGAACAAAACCATACTAATTGCTTTACTTTTCTGTTAACCCTTGCAGATTTTACACCGCATGTGGTTGGCTAATTTTCCGGCTCAACACCTTTATTGTCTCATGCCATAATCCCGGCAGTTTGCTACCAAAACACCGGGTTTTACCATTAACACTCGGACACCTCAAAGCCCAGCGCTAGGCAGGGCGAGGGCCACTCACAATATGATCAATCAACCAGGACCAGGGACTGTGGAAGGACACCGCAGGAGGGCGTGCAAAAGACAAGATCACGCCTCTTAAACGCATTACCCGATCGATGGGCATGAAAATGCCGGCGAAGAACTGTGAAGCCTGAGTCAGAGTTTTTTCTCGTCTTGGTCGGGGCAGTGCCAATTAAGCGGGCATGACCGAAGCCGCAAACGAGCTAATGTGTCAATTATGTGGTTTACTTGGGCCCGGGTTCACTTTTGCAGTAGCACTCGTTCACTCATTCCCTCCAATCAGTCAGCTGGCGAGTGTTGATGATATGGGAACTACTTTCCGTAACCTTGTAATTATTTGTCACAGGCAATAACTAGAGATTGATGGCTGCAAAACTATATACATTTGTTATTCCCAGCAAAGTGAAATAAATCTTTAAGAAATTGTTGTATGATAAGGTTTTAGGAGAAAATAATCCTTTCAGTTCATTTTCAAGATCATTTAAATTTCAAGATCATTTAGAGGATTTAAAACATTACAAGTAGAACATCAAATGATTGATATGAAGACATCCGGAATTTAAGCCGGCTGAGACTGTATCTCCAATATTTATTGACCGATTTTTAAAGAACTTGACACATAGCTAGATATTTAATATTTTAACTATAAAAAAACAGATTTTTATTTTGAAGATATGAACAAATAGAAAACTTCTAAGGCGGAAAGGGGCGTGGGAAAAATTTGATATATAACGGTCATAAGTCAAAAAGAATTACGTCTCTAGCTTTTACTATCTCGAAGAACGATGTATTCATACATACATACGGACAGACGGACATGACTATATAGACTTGGCTGTTGAGGCAGATCCAGAATATATATACTTTGACGTCTCCTTCTCCCTGTTACATGCAATTGAACAAACTTAATATACCATTTGTACCTTAAGGTAAATGGTCTAACAACTATTTGATTACCCAAATCTATTCACTCCTCCTTTTCTTGCCGTGCAGTGGTATCAAGGTTTCAAGATCTTAAATTTACCTAACATTTTCAGAGTCATTAAGTGGGGGATGTAGAAGTGGAACAGGTTTCTTGGCTTCCCAAAATTCATCTGTGATTTCCTAGAAACAAATTTTCTCATGATTCACTTTCGGACCGACCAAGATCTCCGGTGTCTGACTGTCGTCTGTCTATTCCCGGCTTTTTGTTTTGTTGATCTTAATTGAAATTGATTGACCGGAGTTGGAGGCAAAAAAAAAACGTGGAAAAGAACCCAAACTTTGGACTGGACTGAGTGCTTCTTCTTGGCTTGACCCGTGCCAGGGGAAGTTCCATTTAATCAGCCGAAGCCAGCAAACATATAAAAGGAAAATAGTCAAGAAAAGCAGTGCAGCGAAAATCAGTGCAAGTGTATCTGCGAGATACACATAAAGTATCTAGCTGTAAAGGCGGCACGCTAATTTGGCTCGCGTGTTTCCTCAAGTGGCAGTCACTATGCCACTTGGCGAGCGGCAATCGCATAAATACCCAGAGCCACTGCCCGGCCCCCTCTCGCCGGCCCCGCCACCCAGTCCGCCAAAGTTTTTCCTAGACTTTTCAGGCAATTTCCCGCTGAGCTTTGTTTGTTCATTGGGCGCATCCGTTGCCGGTTTGAGTCCCCGCCACCGAGTCCGAGTCCGATTCCAAGTCCGAGTCTCATTGTTGTGTCAATTGTTGATGTTGCAGTTGTTGCAATTGTTGCATTTGTGCTGTTTGCTGTTTGCTGCCTGCTATTTGTCATTTGGCGTACAAATCTCAGACACACAGCACTTTATCAAGTCATAGTCAAAGATCGCTGAAGAGATCGCCGCCAAACTGGGTCATTCTGCACTTAAACGAGTCGTGCGTTCGCCGTAGATCTCTTCTCGGCATTGCCAGCCACTTGGTGCTTGTTTAATCCGAAGCCATAAGCCCCAAAAACTGTTCCGATCCTATCGGCTCGGATAGTATCCCTTCAATCCGTGGCTAATAATAATAGAGAGCCCGTCGCACAGTAGCCAACAACAAATCAGAAAATCGTTTAACAATCATTTTCATGAGCCGATCCAGCGATCCGGCCATCCAGCGATCCAGGGCCAAAGGGAAAATTATAGCGCGATCACTTAACTCACGATCGCGATCGCGATCAGTTGGGGGCATTGAGATTATCCAGCTACTGGCAACGGAAGTTGCCTCGGACCATGAAAACGCACGAAGCCACCGAGAGAAAATGCTTAAAGGAAATTTGCAATATCGAAGGAAATATGGTAATGCACGAACTAAATATTTGCAATATTATGAGATGGAAATTGGGGGTTTTAAGTCCTATAAAAATGTGATGACTTTGGTAACCAATTATAAACCTAAATTTAAGAAACGAAAAGTAGAAAATTCAATTTTATTCTAGCCATCTTTTGATTATAGGTTTGGTTATTGATAGTCTTAACATACTAATCGATATCAAATAGAGGCAACTATTCAGTATAAGTATTCCTTTTCTTAGCCCCTCAATTTGTATACCTTAATTTTCCTCTCAGCCTTTGAAATTTGTCACAGTGCCTTGGAACTCTTTCTCCCTGTCTCTAGTCTGTTCTTTCCCTCGAAATAATTTTTATTGAATAATTTTTCATTATTTTTCGTTTGAATTGAGAGGCAGCCACGGCAGCAGGAGCGACCGCAGACAGTAGAGCCTGTGCAGGCGGACCGCAGATGCCGGGGACAGGAATTGGGAGTCAGGAGGCAGGCGGACGGGCTGGTCTGGTCTGGTCTTCGCCTGGCCTGCGATGGCCTGGGCCCGTCAAAAACAATAAAGTCCAAAACGAGCGAACAATGTAAATGGCAAGTCATGATTTCGCTGTTATGCGCTGTTAAAAGGGGCGCTCGCCGTTCGACACGATCAAGAACAAAAACCGAAAAAAACAAAACGCCAAGCCAAACAGAACCAAAGTGTGGGGGCACACAGGATTGGGCCGGAGGATGCTACCGTTGCCAACAACGACGCCAACGCCAATGCAAACGATGGGGGCCAAAAGACCCAAGGAGACATGACCCAAAACAATGCGCACAGAGCCCCCGAAACTGAACTGAACTGAACAGAAAAGATCCCAGCGGCTAAGAAGCAGCAACAACAAAATACTTTACTCATACTTTATGCCCAAAATGCTGGAGAGAGCCCGCGGGTTGACCAGATCAATGCAATTGTTTGCCCCTTTTTAGTCAAGTTGTGCGCACTTCATAAGCAAATACAACAAATCCAAACAGCCACATCCGACGAAAGGGCCAAAAGAGCAAACAATGGAAATAACCGCGTTCGAGAGCCGGGTCTTCTTTTTGTTTTCCGAATTTTTTTGTGGCCAAGAGAGCGAATGAAAAGGAGTCGGGAGTCAAGAAGGCAGCCTGGCACTTTGATTGGAACTACCGAAAAAATGAAGAAAACCACAGGTTCTGCCAAAACGAATTCAAGTCTTGGATACCCTTCAAAGAAGGGTACTTCCCAGCCAAATAACCATGAAGTAACCAAAAAAAAACCGTTTTGTTCTTAATAATTTTTGATAAATTTGGAATGATTTTGTAGCCCCATTATTCCCTAATTATCGCTTTTCCATCCAAACAAATGCTTTGGCCGTGGTATTGGTTTAAACTTTTGTTTTCGGCGAGTTATGTGAACCAAATTAGGAAAGTTAAATATACGAAACCCATTTGAATGGGTTTATCAAAACTGCAAGAATTTAAAGGAAAATATACCATGTTTAACCTTTAATTCTTAGCTCTTTAGATGGTATTTCAATCGTTTCCAAGAGCATTTGAAGCCAATGTTTTCCTTTGTTGAGTTTAAGCCAAACTTCTCGAGCCCGTGAAACGTAACTCACTCGTAATTTGACATACTGACGTGTTTATAAAGTTGACAAAAAGCGAAAAAGTAAAAGGCCCAAACGAACTGAAGCGCAGACAGTAAGCAAAACTCTTTCTGACCTTGAAGCCGAAGCTGGGATGTGTCTTGCAGCATTTTATCATCATTTCCGACGAAGATTCATTCTTAAACGTGCAAACAGCAGAGAAAACTTCAAAAAACGTAAAGGGGGGGTGCCAGAGGAAACAAGCCAAAATGCAACAATGAAATGCGGCGACAAAAAGCCAACCCCCATCCCCAACCCCATTCGTATCCCTACTCACCAGAACCCGGCATATATATCCCTATATCTCATACCCGCTAGCGGTACCGTTTTGTGCGCATGCGTTGCGAATGGCGGACGCGGCTCAAAGCGAATGCCGCCGAGGAACCTTTCTTGCCCCCCTCCCAGCTTTGGGGGCGACTCCCGGGAAGGTGGACGGGGGAGGGGGGGAGGCTACTAAAATTTACGCGTGTGCTAAACACGAGACTTCCACGAACCCGAAAAAGAGCCCTTTTTTGCGAGTGTGCCTGGTGCCTGGTGCCTTTATGTGGCGTGGCCAAAGGCTAAAGTTGTCGTCTGCCGCTGCCGGCTTATTGTTTCTAAAATGAAAAAGGAAATTCCTCAAAAAATAAACAAGCAACGTCAAGAGGAGAAATAACATTTCATGGCTTGAAGGATTTCTATTGTTCGTTTGTCAAAATAAGTAAAAACAAGTAAGAACGATTATAGCCGAGTGTCTCGATTAAAAATACCAGGTTTTCAGTTTTCACCTGATTTTTAGAGCATTACAATAGTATTGAATCAGTGGACGCAACACATTTTAGATAGATATTGGTTCTACCAATGTACCATTCAACGTTACACTTGTGGACGCCAGAGAATTTCTCGGTTTGCGGTGATGCGAGGGATTGTAGCCCATTTTAAAAACAAACTTTTGCTAATCTCGTATCACAAAATTCTGAATATGTATTTAGTTTTTCTCTATTTATTATAATCTCCAAAAGCTAGGCGATCATACGGACATACGGACAGACGGACGGACATGGAAAAGCTTTCTTCGTACGAATTGTTTTTATTGAGCTCTTTATTGTTCTCTTTAAAAACCGGCTATAAAAATCAAATTCAATAACCTCCTGCTGTTGAACTGCATTTAAGTTGAGTTTTTTCAACGATCATAAACCAATTTTCTTGGTTACTTGAAAACTCTCGAAGTTTTCTTGCTGTGCAGCTGTTTTCGAAAACAAACAAGGGAGCTGCATCGAATCTTGATCGTCGAAACCCGGCCCGGACATTCCACTTGATCCAATGCTGGCTTCGTGGTGGGTTTATGGCCCTGCGATCGATTACAACGCGAAGGTCGCGCCATCGATCGATCCGCCGCTCATTAGATGCCAAATAAAATGCGGTATAAAAACATCAACTGAATTGGCTGCGAGACATTTGCGTGTGGAGCGAGCCCGAAACGAGCTCTTCCGCGGGCAAGTGTTAGCACGTTCTATGAAATGGTCCCAACTGGCGCCGCTAACTGAAAAACCGAAAGCTCTTGCGGCCTGAAAAGCAAAGAAAACTGATAGCTCGGAACACTATAAATCATGGCGAGCAACCCAACACAAAGAATGAAAATAGCCACAAAAAAACGTAAATCAAAGTGCGCTGAAGAGAAGAAGATTTCACGGGGACAAAGACTTTGGGCAAGATGAAGCTCTGATCGGTTTTAATGCCTCAAGCATAAGGTACTAAAAGCTAACAAAAATGTTGAAAAAAAGCCACAGAAATCGCCCAATAAGGCGGAACCTACCACCACTTTTTGTGTTATGTTTTACAAACAAAAAAGTTTTAATTGGCGCCAAGCAGGGGGAACATTTCATTTGATAGCTTTTCGTTTTTATCGATAAATATATTTGCTGTCCACCTTAGCAGATGGTAACTGTACCGTGCCTCTGTGTGGCTGTGTGTCCCAGTCCGTGAGTGTTTATAAATCTTCTTTTAATTTGTGACAAGATCAACAAGTTCAAAGTTGTTTCAATCAATTGACCTCGCAGCTCCCAGGGGCTACAAATATTGTAACAGATCAGCCAAGAAAACGAAAACAAAGCCAAAGCAATAAAGATAGCGTGGAGAGAAGTGAAATACACTCGGCTGGGTATCAAATTCCAGCGAATTTTTGCGCAACAATCAGCGAATTGTGCACGTGCAGCGGTCGCTCAATTTTATTCCCTCACATGCCGCAAATCGTTGCAGGCTGACCTGCATTTCTGCCTGAGATTTGTGCAGCTTGCCGTTTGCAAAGGCAGTCTTATTATTCAATTAAATGGCCACCAGAAGAATCGTACGACAACGTCAGTGAAAGGCCGTTGCGTATACGCCGCGTGTGTCGCTCGGACGCACTAGTGCGTCATGTAACCTGTCCTCAGCCAAATCAGACCCATTAACCCAGTTTCCCTGCCCCTGCCCCTGTCACTTTGCTGCTGCTGCTGCGGCTGCTGCTGCGGCTACGGCAGCTTCTGCCTTTGTTTGCCTCAATTTAAAGTTCAATTTCATTGGCCCTGGTCGCGGCGCTCAAATTGATGTGACAGTTTTGAAGACGAAACGTGTGGGTCAATGAGCTCAGTGCTGGATGAGATAAGTGGTCTAAATTTAAAGTTTATACGAAATATAGCCAATATACTGGGTACACAAGTATGCTTCCTGGATGTATCAATACCTTAATAAGGTTTCTTTAAAGTTTAAACTGATAACTAGTTCCTCTTTGAACCATAATTTTTATAATCTTATGTATAATTGTAAGTTTATGCTGAAGGTAAGCTTGTAAATATAATAAAATTAATTATAAATATTCATATTAAATGATTCATACGCTTGTAAAGTCGTAAAACCATTTGTAATCTCATTTTTATTGGGTTTTTGCTTGCACTTCATTTGAAAATTATTCTACACTCTGATTTAAAAAGCACCCATGATTAAAATTGCATAAATTAGAAGCTCACACACTTGTTTTATGACTGGAGCATATTAAAATATTCTAATAACCATGCAGATGACCTTGCCAAACTGATGGGGAATCCCAGATTGTTTTCCCAGGGCTTGAGCGGCAATTGGTCTTGATGATTTACGATCCCTACGGGCAGCCTTGGCTTGGCCTCATTAATCAGGCAACTTGGCCAAAAAGTGCAGCACGCAATGGCCAACCTAGCGTGCTGTGCATCGTGCACCTGCCACCCACCACCCACATCCCGAAATATTTGCACTCAGCTTCAAAATGGCGCCCGAAAGCACACAACAAGAAATATTTTATGCAGTCAGGCAGCCTCCCCCTTTTCCTCCCCACTTTTCATTTCGAAAACCAGGAAAAATCGAAAGAGCCATTGAGGGTAAGAGTGTTGTGGGGGAGACCATAAAGTTTAATGCATAAAATATTGAATTTTTGCAGACGGATTAACCTTGACTTTCACTTTCGTCCGGAGGAAAGCTGCTGCTGCTAGTGCTGTTGCTGTTGGTGTTGCTGTTGGTGTTGCCTCTGCTGCACTGCGTCCTGTCAAAGGATATAACTTTGAGTGGCGCGACAGCTCGCAATACAAATGTAACCGCAGACGGAACCAGACCAGAACCAGACCAGAACCAGACCCAGACCCAGACTCAGACTCAGACTGAAACTCAGACTCCAGGACATTTGTATGCGACACATCCAGAGTGGGCGTAGTGGGCGTGGCAGGGAGAAAGTTCCGAGCATGCACACATGTGCCGGCAAGAGCTTGCTCTCCCCCTCTAACTGGCTAAATCCAAATGGCAGCAGCAGCTTCGTCCTGCTTGTTCCGCTGGCCTCTTTTGTATGCCGCGCAGCGCTTCAAAATATTCGTCCTTGGCGGCGACGAAAAATTGTTTTCCACCCCTCCCCCCGTTCAGCGTTTACCCCTTTTCTGGGTTCTTTTTTTTTGCTGTTGCTGCTGCTTTTTTGAATAATTCATATCGCCACTCGGCAGCAGGACATTCAAAACACACACGCGATGCGATGCAATCTGAATGCCAAACAAGCCAAGGCGAAGGTGTGCTCCACATGGACATGGCCGGGTGGGTGCTGGGTGATGGGTGCTGGGTGTATTGGGTGGCTTCACCACCCACATGTTGCTCAGTTGTCAAATTGAGACAATTAAAAAATAGCGGCGAGCGCCGGAGCAATGCATTTTGTCGGCTGTCTGCTGGGGAATAGTTGCGTTGCGTAAACTTATCGATAGACAAAATATGGGCTAAAAGGTGGGGTATGGGGTATAGGGGATGGCTGGAATTTCCGGTAGCTATTTGGTATGCAGGATGCGTTCCTCGCCCACAGACAAGGAGAGCAGGCAACGACCTCGTTACAAAACTGGAGCGAGCAGAGGAGCGCAACAAAAAACAAAAAAAAAAAAGAAGGAAAACTAACGAGAGAGATGCAGGTTCGAGTCCTGTTTTATTTTCCGCCACATTATTTTCCTTTTTTTGTGTGTTGTTTGCTTTCCCTTCTGGCTGCACGGTCTCGTCCTGTCTGCTGTTGGCTGTTATCCTGTGTGTCTGGTGTGTAGGTGTTGCGTGTTTGCGCATTTGAGCATATGATTAAACTACATTTCACTCCAGCATGCTGCAGCGCGACCCGCTTCCCTCGCATCTCCCCGGGGGCGGGGAAATACGGCAGAAATAATCAAAAGGGGTTAACGACACTTGCCACAGATCTCGACGATGATGTCGTGAGAGGGACACCTGCATCGGGTTGCACCCAAAAGATATGCATCTCGAGGGGTTTGCAGCGACAGGTCAAAGGGCATGCCAGCAGCAACAGCATCACCAGCAGCGCCGAGAAGCCGGAGTGTTGAAGTAAATGTTCTCACGCAGTCAAGTGGGAAGAATGTTTTGCCATACCGTTGCATAATTGCAATAATGACAGCGAACAATGGCTGCCAGCCTTTACCGTTAAAGGATTTGTCGGCGAGAAATGGAAATACAGTTGGAATATCTGCGAATGATACCCATGTGCATGGGAAAATCGCGAGTTCTCTCTATAACTGTTGCTCATCAAAAGGGTAAATTTTGGCTAATCGGTGGGAACATCTTTTTCCCACATCCTTTAGGTCGGTTCTTATTTCAGCAAGCTTACAATTTATATAATAGGAAACATGGCAATCACAAAAGCTAAACATTGAAGCTTTATAAACCTAACTCTATAAATAAGGGATAGACATCCATGAAGCCACTTGGCCACCTAGTGGATTACCTCATCTTTAATCGGTTTTTCTTCTTTTTTTGGCCAACTAGTGACGCACATACCACTAATCAAAGCTCTAGTCCCCCAACCCAGCGACTTGTATCAAATGTTACCCGGTTAAATGTATGGAGACGCTTAAATCGAACCATAGAGAGCTCTGTTTTTTTTTTTTTTGGTTTTTTGGCTGCCTTGCCCATCCCTGCTATCATGGTCGCTTTGTAATTTATGACATTTTTGTGCGTCTTTTGTGTCGCGCTTGTATTAAATTTACAGCAACAGCCAGATCCACAGTCAGAGCCACGAAATGCCGATGCTTGGATGGAGGGGAAAAAACCCCAAAACCCAGGCAAGTCCAAGTCCAAAGTCAAAGAGTCTGGGCCACATTTGCCTGATTTTCACTGCAGAGGGCGAGACGAAATCGAAGCCGAAGACGAACCAAAATTTAAAACGCACGCACAAAAATCTAAAACCAAAACCCAGCTGAAAAGATCATTTTGATTTTTTTGGGTTTGGGGCCCTTTGCGAGTGGAAATAATAATAATAATAATAAAAATAATGATAAGGTTGACCTGTTGTTAAAAGGCATTGAATGCCCTTTGGGTAATAATTTATTTGTGGGACACCATAGCGCTTAGATTCGATATTTTCGGGGTCTGGTATTTCTTCGGCGATTCTCTCTGCTGCTGGCCGAAACAGAAACAGAAATGAAAACTTGTTTTAAGTCGTATTGGGATTGGGAATTGGGACTAGCTTAGTGATATCTCTTAGAGTGTTTGTCTTCGGGTTACCTTCTTGAAGGCAGTGAAAGCTGGGGCACTTTGGACGGCGATATCTGACTGATATATAGCCTGCTTACAGGTTGCCCAATCAGTGGGATTTCTTTTTTTTTTTTTGTGGGGGAGGAGAGGCACACGAATGTGGATCGTGTGACAATGTCGAGGAATCGATTACCGATCGATTGGATGGCCAGATCGTTTAATTTAATGCACTTCCACCGCCCAATGCCCCCATGATTATATGCAATTAGACGAAAGCGTTTAAATCGCAATCAGCTGGGCCAAACAGACTGAAATGCAATTGCAAAAAAATAAACAAAAAAAGGCAAATACCAAGCTCATAAAAAATGAGTTGTTATGAGGCTGGAGCGACTAATTGCAGGTGCAAAACACTGTCAGGTAAAAACAAAAACAGCAGCGGCAAAACGTCAAGCGTTTGGACGCCGTCTAAGTGGAATTAAGTACGTGACATAAACTGTAATTGGATCTATTAGAGAGACTGTTTACTGGCTTTTCGTTTGATGGAATTTTAAGTGTTTGCACTCAGCGATCTTGCAAGCGAAACATATACTCGTAATGTGTGTTTAAGCAAATATACCCAGCACCTTAATTATTATGTTAATCATTACAAAAGCCAAACAAATAGCCACCTGATCCGGGGAACCATTAATTAGCCAAATACAAGAATGGCACAATTAAACCTTTAAGCCCGAAACAAAGCAAGGCATAAATTCAGATGCGAATATTACAATAAAAAGTCGCAAATCGTGACAGCCAATTTGTCAATCACAATGCGAGATAAACCACTAAAGCAAACACCCCAAAAAGCCATGATAATTATTCACTTGCTCTCCTGCCAACTCTCGCAACAACTCTTGAACCGAGAAATCATTCATTAAACAGCGCAAAATACAATTTTTAAAACAAACAAACAAGCAGCAAACATGTGTAGAAGCCGTACGGAACAACGGAACTCAACGAAAATAAAGCAAATACAAGGCAAATAAAAAATAAAATATACAAGAGACGCGCGCCAAAAAGCTGCGTGTATCGCTTAAATAATTAATATTTTAACACTTGGAGCAAATTTTAATTTTCTCACAAAACAAACAAACGGGCCACTGCATTGTGTTTTACATTTATTATAATAAATTAACGCGAATAAGGCATAATTACTGTGAATTGGATTAGGCGGCTAAATGTTGTCGCCCGGCTCGATTGATGGAAACGCCAAAAAAAATAAAATACAGAAAAAACACGACAAGTTAGTTGGCCGGAATGGAAATTAGCCGCTGACAAAATATCGGAATATTGATACCAACAAAAGAATCCGCTCAGGAAGTCTATGCAAAACGTGCGGCCAACAGATTTGGCCACTCAAAAAGTCAATGCGAAATAAATCTCACGAGTTTCAATCATTTCGAGCCTTCCAACTACCATTATCTATTTTCAACTAGCCAAAGTCATATGCATATTTTCGTATACCCAACGGAAATGAGCTTCATTACCAAAACAAACAGAGAAATACTGAGACCGAGGCCCGGCCCGGCCCGTCCCGTCCCGTCCCGGCCCAGAGAGTGCCAGCAATCGTCCCCAGCGATCCCAAGAGATGATGATGATGCCAACTGACGATGACGGACTCCGACGACTGACTGACTGACTGCCTGACGGCCTGACTAATGTGTGTAGAATGGGTAGGTAGAAATGGAAATTGAATACCTGTTTGCCGTTTAATTATTTCGTTTGCGTATTTTTTTCGCCTCTTTTTCTGACTGATTGTCATTAATTAATTTTCTGTATAAGTCGGTCGCGCAGTTTGGATGCCCGTATGCGTGTTTCGGCCAAGCCTAAACCGATTCGCGGTTCATTCATAAATCGCCCGGCCCGGCTTGGCCCGGCATGGCCTGGCAATGGCAAATTGAATTGTTTTTTAAGTGCAATTGGGTGGAAGCATTCCACCATTAAACCGAGAGCACGCGCCGAGCCCAAAGCGAGGATCGCAGGCCCAGACATCCGATGATTGCGCAAATTGCACCTACACACACCAGCGGGAAAAAGTGCGTGGTACTCGCCGACATTCATCACAGAGATCGGTGGTGCGGCAGGGCCACACTTACACAGCAAATACAAAGAGATCATAAAATTGGGTAGCGAACGAGACACATATATTCTTAATCTTAGACCTTGTAATTCCGGTTCAAAGCTAAAATTTATTAGCCAAATAAACTCTACAATTATGTTTCCCAATATTTCCATTCAAGTCCTGAAATGATCAATTCTTTTTTTATTATTTACAGTTTTCTTACACAAAATTGAATAAATAGACATATTTTAAAGCTTTGGCAATGTTTGTCTTAAGCTTAATCAATTCTTTTCAATTCTCCCTAAATTTCATGCTATATGATCCCAGTTCTTTACCTAGTCCTTTAAGAACTATCCATGTTTCTCTCAGTGCTTGGTGCGAACAGACCAAGACGAATTCGAGGCAAAAATCCAGCGCAGACAAAAGACAGTCAATTTTTCTGCACCAAGCACAAGAAAATTAGTTACCAGGTCTCTGCAGCTGAGGCTGAGACTGCGACTGAGTCGCAGTTTGAGTTTGAGTTTGAGCTTGAATCGAAGTCTGGGGCTGCGTCTCCGAAGGGATCTTTGCCTTGCCTTTTGCCTGTGGCATAAATCACTTGACAGGAAGCGTTGCAAGCCTTGTTGCGCCCACAACAACAGCAACCACAAGCCACTTCTCTATGTGGCCATTAAAAGACATTTGTTTGTTTGTTTGTTTGTCTGCCAGCCAGCCGGTCGGTTGGGCGGTTTTGGCTTTTTGCATTCCATGAACGATGAAGCGCAGCCATTGCAAATTGAAATCGAAATCAGTTGGCAAAGGAGCTGGGCAGCAGCAGGAGCAGCAGCAGGAGCAGCAAAAGCAGCTCATCATCATCGTCATCTGTTGGCAAAGCCGGAGCTGCAGCTCCATCATCCATCCGCAGCAGCATCCGCATCATGGCACCGTGGCTCTGGGGCATGGCTGCAGCCGGGACTGGACTGCGTAAGTGCCCTGGTTGACCACGAGACCGCAGCACAAATATGTTGTGGAGCAGGGCACTGGGGAAAATAATTGCTAAGAGAGTATCTAAAATACATTCTATGGACGAGGGAAAATATATTGTAGCATCCATAAACTATTCTTTATTGCCACTAAAACCATAAAATCATTTTAATTTCAAATATTCTTTTCGCTTGACCCCTCTTTCATGATTTTTATTCAAAGTGTACTCCCTTTTTTCTGTTGTTATTTTTTGCTGATGCCGCTCCGCTCGTTTGCCCGCTCGTTTTCAGTCTGCACTTTGACTCGGATCCTGAAGGGCAAAAACTGGACGAAGGACATCATCGGCCGGCCGGGCAGTCGAGGGCGCCCCAAGAGACTGGCGGCGAAAAAGCCGCAGAAATAATTATTTCTGCTTGCCATCTCGCCCGCTCTGCGTCTCGTTTTGGCCCCTTTTTTGGGATTGGCATTCTCTGGGCTCGGAATCGGAATCGGATTCAGATTCACATTCAGATTCCGAGTACGTAAACGAATCCCAGTCGGGTTCCGAGTGTAGGTGGTGGTCATGTGTGGGCCACTCGGAGAGTGCAAGCTCGTTGGCGCGACGAGCTTGCAAAGTGAAAACCACAGGGCTGTGATAAATGGCAGGAAAAAACTTTAAATTATGTTTTGTGGGGAAATCAAGGCCAGTGCAAATTGATTGGCATTCTCTTAATTAAGGCAATTAATATGATATAACAAGTGTAAAAGTAAACAATGGATGAGAACCGCTGGAAAATGATACAACTTTTAGAAAGGCAATCCAACAGAACCCTATTTAATTGAAATAATTTCCTATTTTTAAATGGGAAATACTAGACCAATGGAAATATAGGAACAAGTACAAACGCTGTAGTCGAGATTTCTTAACAACGAGATGCCATGTACCTATTTTTACCAGGCCTTGACACTGGCAAAGGTAGTTTCATAATTATTTATTATCCGATCTTTCTAAAACTTGCCACATAGCTAGTTATGGAGATATAAGATCGGAGATACCCCCTTTTGACTATCAATAAACCCAGAAAACCCTAAGACAACCTAAGAGAAAATCAGCACATATATTTTTAGAGCCAAGGTAATTCCCATTTATAATCAGATAAATCCCTATGAGCGGGGCTTTGTAGATCACTGAATATGATATGGCCCGATCTATGGAGGAAAATGGCAGCTAAGCCAGATCTATCGTCAGGTTTTTCCAGTCAATTAGCCGACTGATTAATTAGCACAACATTTAGCAGCCCTTCGTTGGGGCCCCTAACTTATGTAGTAAGCAAGCAATATAAAAACCTGCTGCTACTGGTGAACCGCAGAATGTTCCCCTGTGCAAATATTAAGTATACGGCATGTGTTTCGGTTCAATGGCGGCGAAACAAGCCTGACGATCCTCGTGTGTCAGGCGTTAAATATTTTTTAAATGACAGCTACAAGATTTCGATATCATTAAGGTGTTTCAAATCGATTTCGATCGCGGAGAGAAACGGGTGCGCTGCGCACGCGCCTTCGATTACGAGGCAATTCATTTACAGTCTCGGTCTCAAATTGAAATACCCACGCTCCCCCGTCTTTTTGACTCACGCGGGCGGGAGTATCCACCCGATTTTCCGATCCGAAGCGATCCATCGGCATCATTAAGCAGGCAAATCAAATGTGGCCATAATCAATCAAGAGCCAAACGCGGTTTAGCAGTTGTGTTGTGACTGTTGTTGGGGCTGCTGCTGTTGCAGCTGAAACAAATATCCCACTAATTACAGTCTCACTCTCGAGCTCCGTCGCCGGTGCAGTCACAGCGATTGCGGTTCAGAATGCCAAGACATCGTGTGCATTATGGTGCATTATGCAACCGAACCTATGTGCAATATTTTTTGTGGCCACAGCCACTATCTATCCCCCATTGTTTGCCAGCAACAGCAACAGCGGCGGCAGCGACAGCCGCAGCCGCAGCAGCCGAGGCGATTCTCTGTGAATCGCCTTTTTATACACAATTACATTATTTATCGTTTAATTAACTCAACCCGCAATTATTTCAATTAAAAATGCTGCTCAGCCGTCGCTGAGTAATGCACATTGCAATGGCAGTTGCATTTGGTGGCAACCTGTGTAGGGTCTGGCCTGTGAGAGATATATCTTTAATATATAGCTCTAAAAGGGGGCGTGGTCCCGCCTATCTCTGGCCCCTGAGTCAGCCATCAGCCAGCTCGTCAAGCTCGTCAGCTCGGCGCCAAGTGCTTACAGTTTTCCCACAGCAAATTTGATCAGCAATAAAAACACAGACGAGCCATCACCGAAAGGGGAAACTTTCTGGGTTTGTTGATAGTCAAAAGTGGGTATATCCGAACCGAGATTCAAGTAAACATATTAATACATAAATACTTAAAGCTTACCCTCGCTGTACATGCGCGTTTTAGGAATTATGTGAGCAATAGTTTTGTATTTCCGTACACAACACATAAGTTTATAGTATTACCTATATCTCTTCAGGAAAACCAGCTTACCCTTTTGTAAGTTGGTATTTTGGCACACATACTCTTTGGTATTCATAGAAATTTCTCAACCTGCTCCAACTTTTCCCAAGCCCCCATGGTCAGTCAATCTATATGGCAATCGGGGCACCGTGGCGATCGCTAATAAAACCTAAAACAAGCGCCAAATTAAAGCCAAAGGAAAAACAAATGGCCAGAGGACGGGAGGAGGGGGCCAAAAACTCGATCAATCCCAAAGATAAGCGATCCGATCGGTTCGCATCTAAGGGGGCTAATCAAAGAGCCGCCAAGACACTTGTTACCGGGGGAAGAGCGATATTTGTTCCGAGCCATCGACGCCTTATCGAGAGTCTTTGTAATTAAGCCAGCGAAGCTCCGAAGATTTTCAAAAAAACGAATCGAACTCTCTAAACAGCATACATATCTGGATTTCTGTATGTTTTTTACATGTGGGCTAAGACGGAAATTTATGGCAGCTACCCCGAAGTTTTGGAGGTTGGTCGCTCGTTGGTCATGGCGTTGATTAGCCCAAAAAAATGAAAATGAAAAAAGGAGGGAAACAAAATATATAAGTATGTATAGATAGTGTGGCATAGGAGAGAAAAAACCTAAAGTTAGCCGGGCCACAAGTGACACAGCATGGCGCAGTCGCAATCGCTGGGAAAAGGCGGATGGTTGGCGGGGGAGCGAACCGATGGTGGGGCCTTTGTGTCCGAAAACCATTTGCCGCCATTTGGCTGGGACAGAGCTCGGCTTCAGCTTTTCGTTTTGGCCTTTTTGTAAATTTATGTCTCATCGAGTTGACAACCTAAAGAATGGGCTACCTACAGCAACAACAACGCAGCAGCCAAGAAATCTAAACGCTGTTGGATTTCAATAAAAAGGCGTACCGCTAAATTCGAAAGTTACATTTTTGGAAATTGGAAGAGCTCGAGCTGTCAGGTTTCTTTCTCATTAAACTCTTGTGGTCTTCTGCCCGACTCCTCTTAATTTAATACATTTTAGGTTTTACGATGATGGCAAAAAAAAAAAAAAAAAACTGCCGGCATATAGATATTTGTTTGTATATATACTTTTAAATGAACTAGAAGTCAAGTTCTTTTTTGGCGCGCCTCGAAATGTTGCATAAATTTGCAATTCATTAGCAGACCAAAAAAAAATGCTGCCTAATTTTTTCAACCGATTATTGTTGGTATATTTGCCGGCAATCGCATAATTTATGCGACAAGTTCTACATTTTATTTACGTGATTGTGATTAAACTTTAATGGGTTCATTGATTGGTTCGATTTGGAATGCTTTACACGTGGCCAAAAGCCAAGAACCAGGAACAAAATCCCCACCGAACCGAACAAAGTCAAGAAATTCATCAATGGCAGAAAGACCAAGTTGCCCCATGGAAGGGTTCATAAAACAAATGCTGCCCCAGCAAAGTGCTTAATAAATTTGCTTAGCTAATTTTGTTAAATGCAATAAATTTCAATGAAAACGCACTAAAAACAAATCAATGTAAGACCAGCGAAGAATAGATTGCAGGGCAGATACTCTGCAAAATTGGAAGAAAAGATGGGTAGCTTGGTAAATAAATATACCAAGTAGAAATGCTGTTTTTCATCAGACAGTATCATCATTACGGCAGAAGTATTTATATATCTTGCGCCAACCATTTCGGAGATATAGAAAATATGAAGGAAAAATATAGTTAATTGAAAATTGCAGAGGCGGAAGGGGGTGCGGTTAAAAAAAAATATAAACATATTGTCCATATATACTAAACGCACCTAAAACAAAAAGAATTACAACTCTAGCTCTTATCATCTCGGAGAGCGACGTGTTTATACATACATACGGACAGACAGAAGGACAAACGGACATGGCTAGATCGTGGCTATAAAAATAGTTACAATACCTTAATTTACAAAAACTATTCATTGCCTAAAATTCATTAAAAACCAAATATTATAGATTTTGCTTAGTTGCCTCATTTGCTGCAGGGCAAAACATGCGTCGAGTAAGTCGATGTTGGCTCATCCTTCACTTGTTTTATATTTTGTTGTTCCCGCACAACATGTGTAGCAATAAAAGCACTGACCGGACAAAAAATTCTACAAAAACCAAAACCGAAAAATACGGCCAAACCAATAAAAAGCAACACCGAGGGAAAAGCACAACACAACACCAGGCAAAACACAACAGCTCGGACACAACAAGAGCAAACAGCAAACATCAAACACGATTTGTTCAAATGTACGCAATTATTTATCGGACCCGGAGCCGTAACAAACTATTGGGAGCACAGCGCCGAGAAGACTTGGCCAAGATGAGATGAGTTGAGCTCAGTTTGGGCCGAAAAAGTCGGAGGAGAAGCGCGAGATTTATGCACTTGGCCCGAAAGGACCCTTTTGTCCGGGCCCCTTGGCCGCGGCTGCTGCCGCTGCTGCTGCTGCCGCTGCTGCAATTGAGTAGTAAAAAATAATTTCGCTTTATATGAGATTTATGTGGCTTGTTTGCACATTTGATGTAGCCAACACCAACACCTCGTCACACCGGAAAAAAATGGGAGTAGACGGACTCCGACCGAACTCTTCGCATATAAATTGCACTCAAACATAAAGCCGGGGTGGGAGTTGTGGGATCGCGGGATCGCCGGAGAGAGAGTACTACTGCCACGCCCTACTTTCTATTTCTAAACGGCTTTTATTTCGAATCGCATCCACTGAAACGAAAACTTTCACCCAAAAATTGTCATCGATTTTAATTTTAGTGGCCCCCGCTGAGCTCATTTACCTATCGTCTGGGAAACTCTGAGCGTGTGCCGCTCGGAAATTAGTACAAACAAATGGGATCCATAAAAAACACACACAATTTCGTGCAATTGCACAAATAGGAGAGTTAAAAAACCCAAAAAACTAAAAACAATGGTGGTAAAAAGCGCTTTTAAGTAGCCATTAAATGGAGTAGAGTAAGAAGTGTGAATGCTAATTGTAAAACCATTTGGGCATTCATCTTTCATCAGCACCAACCCAAAGCAGGATTATAACTTTGCGAAATCCACTGGCTATTGCCCAATTCATCCCAATTTCAAGCCTTTGAACAAATATCACCTTTAAATCAAAACAAACTCAGCATTAGCCCCCATAAGCTAGCAATCATATATTTTAATCGATTTTAAAATGTTCATAAAACTAAAAAAAAAACAGACCCGACTTGGGGGCAATCTGGTGGTGGTGTGTTTTTGTTGGTTTGTTGGCAACTGAAATAAAATTTGGCTTTTTATGTCGTCGTTGACCTTCGTCTAATAAGAGGAAGACCAGCAACAACAATGCCGGCCAGCGAGACAAGAAAACTTTAACTTTAACTAATGAAAGAAAACAAATTTATAGGCATCATAATTATGCGAAATTTCAACGGACCAAAACGTTATCGAAACCCCATAAAAAAGACCAGCGCCGGGTCTGATAAAAGTTTTGTTTGTTTTTTGTTTTTTTTCTTTTGATATCTTTTTTCATATTAAATATTTCTTCTTTTTTTTTTCGGCTAATAGTAAGTTATGAAGTCGCTGAACGAGAGGCAAAATCTGGCCATAGATGATTGCCGTTTGGCCAATCAATTTCTGGTTAATAAATTTGGCGCAAAATTGTCAACGGCCACCAGAGACACACACACACACAAGACAAGGTATTTATGACGATGTTGTTGTCGTTGTTGGACTGAAATTATTGTTGTCTCTCCGGGCAGTTGCTTTTGGTTTTGGGTTTTGGCCGCTTAGCTTAGGTTGTTGTTGTTGTCGTTGTTGTCCGTGTAGTGAGGCGTTTCAGATTTTTGTGATATTTTTTTCAGCGTTTTTTTCAGAGTACGGGCATTTCGAAAACGGCACGTGCGCCTGTGTCAGGTTTTTTACGAGCGGCTAATTTTGTGGCCCGGTCGGTTTTGGTCTTTAACTCCGGGCCAGAGACACAACGCGGCTCTTCTCCGGCCGATCTGAAACTTATTGGCTTCGCAGAAATGAAGTGACTATTGGGTGGAATCGATCGATAGCGCTGCTCAAAGCCACAGCCATAAAAAATAAAGCCACCACAGCCAGCGAGTCAATAAAAAGTTTTTCAAATGTATATGCTAAAATATCTGATGGATTGATTTGTCGAAGCCATGATTGAGTTGTTCGGCCATTGACAACAACGGATTAAATTGGCCAAAACGAAGATTGAGTTCTCTTAAAAACAAAATGCATATTAAAGACTTTATGAACGAACTCTCTGGCGCCTAGACTATGCCATTGGAGTAGCAAGAAATCGGCAATGAAATTGTAAAAGCTGCCAAATTAATCTATTCCCTTATTTTCCCAATACCCTTCCGCCCATTTAAATGGCCAAAGCCAACACTCCCTCTCGTATTTCATTCAAATTGCTAATGCCAAATAATCTGATGGATTGATTTGTCTTCACTGCGAATTAACTCGTTTTGTGGTCAGTCGATGATGATGATGATGATGTCGATGGCGATGTGACTTCCTATTGATTTACAAGCTGACAGAACCTGCAAACACACTTGCTCACACGAAGCCAGCCAGCCAGCCAGTCAGTCAGTCACTTAGCAAATCCTTTTTTATCTTTATGCAGCCTTTCAGCCTCGACTTCGGGTTACGACTCTGGATTCATTCATTCATGCAAACTGGTAGCCAATTGCCTGCCGACGAGGACCCATAAAATTGGCCACCGATCGCTCCATTAGGCCAGGCTGCCCCCTGGCCCCCGGTTTTTACGTTGTGTAATTGTCAACTGGCACGATCAGCAGCATCAACAGCTCATCAGGCTGCACCAGCCTCCCAGCATCGGCCAACTTCCAGTTTCAGCTCCTCCTAGGGATGGCAAAAATATGGTGGCTATATTAGCTTCAAAACACGGTGGAAAATTATGATATTTAAGGTTCTGCAAGAGCATGGAGTACTCCCAACCAATAAGTAAATATTGTATCCCTTACGGTTCAGGGAAACTTGTAACTCTTATACTTCATTTGCAGAAATAAAGATCTCCAAAGATCCTAAAGGTATCGCAATTTGGATCAGTCTAAGTATTATATATTGGGTTATTTATTATTAAAGGTTTCATAGAACAAACGAGTAAATGAAAATATATTTATATGATAGTTTTTATTAGTTCTTTATATTCCCTTGCCAAAGTGCATCACTAGCTCCTCGGACAACTCAATAAACGAGGCTCAGACTTACACCTGACCACGAAAAAGCCACTGCCAGGGTCACCTCCCTGCGTCTCTGGGTGCAGGCTTTCAGCAATCCCAAGCCTGTTTGATTTCATTTCATTTCGTTTGCTGCGGCTGCTGCGGCGGCTGTTTTGCATGCTTATTGCCAGTTTTGATTGCAGGCGCTACACAGCCCCAGTCCCAGTCCCAGTCCCAGTCCCATCGAGATTCCCGGCTGAGAGATCCCCAATCCGCAAGCCCCCATCGCCCCCCCCTTTCACCGATTCCAATCCGAATCCGATTCCAACTTCGACTCCGATCCCGCTGCACTGCCGGCTGGCCTGTTAAGAAGGCGTTAAATGCATGATTTGTGGCCACAGTTGGTTAATGGTAATGAAGCTGATGGTCAGTAAGCCAAACAGGCGACGACCGGCCTACCGAGCTTGCTTTTTTGCCTCTTTATTTCCTTTTTTACTTTTTGATTTCAATTAAGCAGCTTTGTGTGAATTGCTGAAATGTTTATAGCCTCGGTTAGGGTATGAGTGGATCGATAAAGCTTTAATTGTCGCCGAAGGATTTTACTGCTGACACTCATGGTTCTAGATTGTTTTATTTGCGGCTAATGAAAGTGCTACCTTATGCATCTCTATCTAGATATGTTTAAAAAGAAATTAGCCTTTCACAGCAAGTTGTTTTAAGAAACTTTGCTAAGCATTAGTGCCACAATATTCCCAAGATATAAAAACTAGATTTAATGAGATTCACACTTAAAGACCCCATTAAAGTGTAAACAAATTTAACTGCAATAAAAACGAATCTTTTCTGAAGAGTATTTACGCTTCGTTCCACTCCTCGTTTTCCCTCCATTTTATGAGCACATTTATTATGACAACCCCTTTTAAATTGGCTTTGTTTTGCATTGTCTTTTTTTCGGCTAAGCCAAGGAATCCGTCTAGATCCGGCTATGACGTCACGGCCACAAATTGGCTGCAGTTTGTGTCAAAGCCAGAAAGGCAGAAAGTCGGAGGGGCCAGAACTAAAGTGCGAGAGGTACGCTTACGCCCAGGGCGCCATAATCACAGACGACGCGATTCGGCGGTTTGTAGGTCAAGTCTGGCCGGGCAGGCTTATGGCCACAACTATATGGCTATGGCTATGACTGCGGCGGCTATGGCAGCGACTATATAGCCAATGGATATAATATGGCCCGGCCTGTGTGTGGTGTGTAGGTGTCAGTGGCGCTGCATAAAACTTTTCGCAGCCGTCAACGGCGCGACTGCGGCGCTGTTTCTGTTGTTTCTGTTGTTATGTGCTTGTTGTTGCTGTTGCTGCCGCTGCAGTTGGCCAACCTTGTGCAACTTTTCAGACAGCAAAAGAAACTACAAGCTCGCAAAAGACGACGGCGAACTGCAAAAATTTAACTGCAGTCAACGGCGGCGAAGGCAGTGGCGCGACAACTACAACAATTGCATTCGGGGTCTGGGTCTGGCCAACAAGCAAATGGCCAACTTAGCTGCCAATGCGCCTCGGCATCATAAAATTTAATTTCCTGCGCTTTAAGTTGGCCCAAATATGCTGCCCTCCTCCCTCCATCCCTCCATCCCACCATCCATCCATCCATCCTTCCCGCGCGAACTTCACAACACCCCAACGTTGGTAGCCCGTTTTAATTGCGCTTTCATTAACGCGACTTTGATTTATGGCTACCGCGTTGCCAAAGGTTGATTTTGTTTTATTTCTGTATTTTTTCCTTCGCTTAGGTGTTGTTGTTATTTTTGCCAGCCAACGATTTCTTTTGCAAATATTTAAACATTTATTTTTTTCAATCGTTTGCCGGGCTGTTTGTATTGATTTTCGGTCACGCTGTGAGAGCTTTTTGTTTAATACTTTTCGGTAGTCAAATTGCCTCCGCCGACACCAACAACATTCCGCCCAACAAAAAATCCAATGCGTTTACAAAACCCAACTTCTTCGGCGGTATTTTTTGCCTTTTGAAAACCCAGATACGATGTGTTTGTTGGCTTACAGCTGAATCAAGGCATATACTCGTATTTTGAGATGCGTGATGATCCGTCAGTTTTTTTTTTGAAAGTCTAGACAACCTGACGACAATGCTTATAGCTGGGAGGTCTCTTCGGCTTTGGGGCTTCTTTTTTAATCAGATTTGCATCTAATCAAAGTATAACGCTGTTCGAGGTGCGGCCAGAGAATGGCCCAAAAATTATCAGTCGGATAAAGTGAGTCAAAAGTAACAATAGATTTTGAAATAGATGTTTCCGTTTCTTTGCCAAAATTATGCAGGGGAACACCCCTTTTGGGGATTTTATGACTTAATGGAGATTTAATGGCACTTTTTTAAACCGAGTAAAACTCTGCCAAAAAGAAATATATCAAAACTAAAAAATTGCCAATTTTTGACTTGAAATAAAAATCCCATTAAATGAAAACTTCCTCGGGCCAATGTTTATTGTTTGAATACATTTTCGATACGGCACTAATTCTAGAAATTTTCGCCGGGCTTCATGTTTGGGTCAGAAGCAATGCCTGCCGGGGCCAGAAATGTGAGCAGCACGAGGAAACGCTGAAGCGGCGCCTCAGCATTTTCCACCTTTACCATTTCCACGCCCCAGCCACCGCGGCGTCATTCGCGTTGCATTGCAAATGCAAAAAATGCTGGAAAAATTAGAAATGCAAATGCAAGAGCGGCTCGCTCGGTTCGGTTCGGTTTGGTTTGGTTGGGTTCGATGCTGGCTGGGCTGGCGCTTTGATGAGTCGTCGTCGTCGTCGTTGTTGTCGTTGTTTGTCTTTTGATGATGCGCATGCGCAGCAGCGAGTGCAAAAACGTGCGGCCACGGAAAACGCGGCGGTGACTGCGTCGCATCGACATCTCCTGGATACTTGCAGCGCATTAAGGCAGCGAGCACGTGCGCGCATGCGCAGCAAATAACTCGCCCATCTCTCCCACTCTTTGGGCTCCGGATTGGATGCGGACCTGGCCGCGGACGGAGCTGGATGGCATCCCCCATTGAGAATGGGGCATGCCAACATGCCCGGCTACTTTGTTTATTAATTCTTTTGCGCATTTTTTCGCGCTTGAGCCTGCCATTCGGGAGGCTGTGCCGGTTCGGTTTGGCCGCCGGCAAAAAGATTATTGCCGGTTTTCATTAAGAGATTTATGGCAGTCAGCGCATCGCATCGCATCACTGGGAAATCAGCTGCTCCCCATGCACTTGACCGCCGGATGCCGTTGGCATTCGTTCATGGCATTCGATGCCGCTACGAAATTCAAATTTTCAAATTCTACAGCTGTACCTGAGACTGCACTGCGAGAAGAACATAAAAATCGCAAGCTAATGGCTTTTAAAACATTAAAAATTCAATGAAACTATAAAACAGTAAGCACACAAGACGTACTCAATGCAAAGGTTAAACATTTAAAGTCACTAAGGGAAGGTAACATCAAATTAGGGATTTGGGTTACGAAATACTAAACTTACAGCTCAACCAAAAGCATGCAGCTTATGCTAAAATAGAGGAATCGATTAATTAGACTTTAATAATTAATAAATACTTTCTTATTTTCCTATTTAACCACCTTTTGGTCGCTTTTCCCAGTGCACTTGGCCACTATTTGCTTTGCGATAGCTATCTTGAGCGCTGGGCGACCTTGTTGCCGGTTTTGGGACGGCAGACGGATTGGCAAAATGTCAGGCAAATGTCTGCGACTGTCTGCAAATTGTGTGTGAGAAAAACAGTTTTTTTGTAGTTCGAAACCTGGGGCCAGGGTGGCCCACAGTTTGACTTTATCTGCGCACCACCACCCCACCCATTGGCTTTTATTTATACGTTAAAAATCTATGCAAACAGCAGCGAAAAGAGCAGCAACAGCCTTCCCAGCGACAGTGTACGCTCGTTTATGAAAAAAGCAAAACAAAACTCACTAAAAAACAGCGCAAAGTGGTTGGCTTTGACACTGCGCCGCTCGATCGCTGGACTTGGATTCCAGCCACTCGGACTGCTCTTTGCCAGCTACTACCAACTCCGAGCTACCAACTGCTGGCTGCCAATTTGCTTGCCAATATATAGTAGTACCTGTGGGGAGCCAGGTGCGGAGAATCGCGGCAGCAGCAGCAACTTATAAAGCCATTAATAACCCGCGCATTTTCAACAGTTTCCAGCCGAGAGTGCACACTAAACGTAAAAGGCGACCGGAGATCGGTGACAATGTCATGGTTCAGGCATCAATTGCGTTTGCTTATTAGAGAGATGTGGCTGTTAGCGTGTTTGTTTCGGAGTCGATTGCCACATGGGGCTGCGAGGGCGGTCTGGTCAGTAGGATGAGAAAATTTCATGGCAGTGTGTATAAAACAAATTACTTTACAACACTACTTCACTACTTTTTGGGGTATCAAGCTATACACTATGAGAGACCTCATCTAAATTTATTTCCTAAATAATCTAGATTGGAAAATCCTCAGCCCCACCTTTATGAGATCTAGACAATATTATAAGAATTGTATATGCAATCTTTACTGCCTGAAGAGTTGAATACTTTTTGAGAGATACAACTTAGTTTTAACTATCCCATGGGTAAACCCTTATCAAAGCATAAAAAGCCATTTACTTACATTATTAAATCAAGAGTCGTGATAATAAAGTTAAGAGTAAGTTTCCCCTTTTGGGGAAAACCCAAAACCTTTGAAGCACGCCCCTGGATCTCACATTGATCGCCCATATATAGCCTGCCCGCATTATTTGTCTAGGTGTCTGGTAATCCAGCGCCGTAAGTGCCTTCGCTGTCGAAGGTGTCGGATGGCTAACCCCGCACCACTGCACCGCCGCACCACCTTCGCCACCACCTCCACCTGTCGCATCCCAATTTGTGGCTTGTTTCGCTTGCATTTTCCACATTCAGTCACAGCTTAATTCGCTTGTGGGAGTAATCTCTCAGTCCGACTTATCCCCTATATATATTGGCTATATATTTTGTTTTTGTCGGTTGTAAAGAGAATTTCCAACGCTTTTGACTGCATTTAACTTTCGGCATAATACGTAGTCGAGTGGTGCGTTAAAAGCCCATAAATTTTTATAATTAGTATAGACAATTATAATGCCAGCGCGCCAGCAAAATCCCAGCAGTGTATAGAAGCATAGAAAGGTACAATGATTTAAAATATATACTAGATTGTATGTATTGTAGGTGCTTCCCAACTGGATGGTGCTTTTTCACTTTTTCAGCCAAGTCTTTGCTTTGTTTTCCCTGCCGAACTGTCGCACACGAACGCACACGGCGAGAACTAAAAGAAAATATAAGAAAACACGAAAAAAACGAGGCGAAAGAAAATGAAAATTCCCAAAGGAAGCATAGATAATGAGCCCAGAGTCCCCGACACTCCGGATGGCAGTGAAAAAGTCGCCCAGCCGAAGCCAAAAGCCAAGTTCCACTGACGGAAAAATGCGGCCCAATCACAGGTCCGGAATTGAAGAGGTACCAGAATGGTATTTCTAAGGTTTCAGTAAATTTTCAAAATGTGGATTCCACCACAGCAATGCTCCATTAAATCTTGTTGAAAGTAGTATAAAATTAAGCCATTTAGAAGCCTTAAATTCAAATATTTTTAGCCTAAAATGCGCTTTAACTGATTTATATAATTTTGGGGTTCAACTGAAGGTGGCCTGTAAAATGTGACATTAAGTGCCCAATAATAAGCACATATACCCCAGCACCTTATAATAATTTGTTACATTAAAACAATAAAATGTATGCACAATTTAAAGCTTCAATTAATTGAGGTTTATCTTTATTTCAGATCAGCAAAGGTGCCAAAAATTAAGCTTATAAAATAAACACTTTCTCTACCCATTTTGTTCCAATTTCAATCTGATATTTGATCGACTTTTTGCGGGCAATCCGCTCCTGGGGGATGGTCAGTCACCCAGTTCGTCAGCCCGACTTTGGGTGACGTTGACTAGTGTCAGCCATTTTGCCAGAGCCAAAGCAAAAGCCAAAGCCACAATGGCAATATGCTGGCCATTGTGGCGCGACTCTCTCAGCTGCGTTACCAACTTCTGTTGCCAGGTTCAGCTTCAGTTTCAGCTTCTGGCGGTGCTTCTGTGTCTCTGCGCGCTGGCCCAGCTTTTGTTTTTAGCCATTGTTAGTGGCAGCAGTGCTGCTTGTGCCGCTTCTGCTGCTCTTGCAACATTTGAATGATTCTCGTTGGTCGTGTCAGTCCCACGGGTAATTATTGACACGGTTGTATGCACGCAGCCCAAAAAGCACAACCACACAGTGAAATGTGTACAAAAGCAGGCGGTGGCGGCGGCGGCGGTGGCGGCGTGTTGCTTTGCCACGCGAAATAATAAAAAAGCAACTCCACTCGAAATAATAATGAAAATGTCGGTGTCGGTGGTATTTGTGCCTCGGGGAGGGGTTTTTGTGTTTTGGGTTTTGGGTTTCTCTGCCCCATACTATATAGTATATACCCATACTTCTCTATATAGAGCCATATAGAGATACCGCCGCACAGCCATGGGGGTGTTACGGGGGTGTGTACGTACCTCTGTCGCACTTGGCACGCACGGCAACATTAAAACCAATGAAAACTACAATTTGCCCTCGCATATTAGAGGTTTTCTTTTTACCATCATCATATAATATCAAGCCAGGTAATATTTGCGTTTTTACGATGCTCACGAAACTATAAACTCGAGCTGATAAATGCGAGTATTGCATTATATTTAAATCAGCCCTTCAAATCCATTAACTATGATTAATCTGAAAGGAATTTCTCCAATTCGCCTGGACAATCCCCCGAAAATCCCCATAAATTCTTTAAGCGTATTTCAACTAAATAGCACATGACCATTAAAAACAAAACCTTTCCTTGCCTTTCCATTCCTTTCCCTTACGTTTTCCATATAAAAGTTTATACAGCCCGAGGGGCAGGTTTTATCTACAACGACGAGTGGGAGTGCTTGTGCGAGCAACCCCAAAATGGCAGGTGGCAATAGATAAAAATATATAAATAGGCTTGTGGGCAGCCATGTTGTTTCCCCATTAAATTTCATTTCATTTTGCCGTCTATTTTGTGTTGTTGTTGTTGTTTTTTTTTTTGTTAGAAAATAATTAAGAGCGCATAGAGAATAATTATACATGTGGATGGGTACACCGATGTCTGATATATTATTTAAGTGCACGGAGCGCATCGCGTGGGCGTTTGCGTTTGCCTGGCCGTGGAAAATGTTCAATTTCCATTTTCATATTCCCCGATTGCTGTTTCGGTTTATTAAAACATTATAAACCACGCGCCCGAAAGTTCAAGCGACGTTTTTGTGTATTGTTTTCAATGGTAATGCCGTCGCATAAATAAAAATCTCTCACTGCACTTGCGCTTCTGTATTATATATGATTGTTATTATTTGCTGTTTTGTTTATATATTTAAGCCTAAAACTGGCTTTCAATTATGCGAATTTATTTCGAATTTTGTGCATTTGCTGCCGCACAAGCGGGTGGTCGGCAGGCAGGTTTAACTTTATTTTTTGTCGATCGAGGGCGGTGGAGGATAACTCTCGGGCACATGTATATTCACTGGCTGATGCAATTTTTATGCGGAATTACTAATCGATATCAATTCGGCTGGCGAGTGGTCATACATGTGTTCGAAATTGTTAATCAACATGCAATGAAATATGCATTTAAATTATGAATTAAATGTTAAAAGCGTGCGATACATTAGATGTCAGCGAGGCGGCCAGGGGGCAATGTGCAGACGGAATGAGGCGCATTTAATGATATTTTATGATTTTGTTTTGCATTTGCCGGCCAGAAATATCATTTGCCATTGACAAAAATGATAAATGAACTAAGCTCTGGGAAAAGGATTCCCTAAGCGGTGCTGTAAAGATCAATAAATTTGAGGTGACCGCGTAAATCTTTCAAATTGTCGTTTTAATCACCCGCAGATTGACGTCAATTTCTTTGGATTTGATTATTGAGCATTGACCAGGGATCCATCGCAGCACTTAAGGCCTTATAAACAAGGTAATTTCACGAAATGCCACGCTTTTAATGGCAACTTTCATTACCAAATCCCAATAACTCGATCGCCGAGGGTGTGGGGGATGTTTGTTAGTTAATTGCCCGCCGACCGACCGACCGTCTGACGTAGGCAATCGCATTATAATAAGCATTGCCCACTTAATTGTTTAATGGCATTTCGAACACTTTAAGCAAAAACAAACGAAATTAATAATACGGGCAATTATCGAGGCGAATCCATTGATATTAACGCCCTATCGTAACCCGGCATCTGCAAAAAGGTGGCCGTAAAACCCCTGTAAAACTGTCAAAACCAACGACTCATAAACTGCCGAACCAAAAACAGAGGAAACCAAACAAAAGCAAAAAAATTAAGCGGAGGGAAAAATTAACGAAAACAAACTGAGCGCTAATTAAATAATAATAAAAGGACGGTGTGCTTTTTTTTCGAATAATATTCTTTTTTATTTGCTTTTTAAGAGTTTTTTTTTCACTTTTTGCTTGTTTTTTCTTCTTGGTTTTTCATCTGTGTTTTTGTGTGTTGGGTGGAAGAGCACCACTTTGTTGACTTGGTGCTTCCATTTTCCAGTTTTTTTCTTCGGTTGCATATATATATACGTATATATGTGTATTTATAATTTATTATACAGTTGAGGGCATGGCTTAAATCTTAAATATTCGGTTTCACTTCTCACACGCTCTTATAGCATAGTTTTTCATTTTTTTTCTTTTTTTTCATTCAACATACCAAAAACAAAGTACACTAAACAGAATTTCGTTTACTCTCTAGATTCTAGAATATTTATATAAAAATTACACCCGAAATAAAAAATGATTATAGAAAAAGTATACAAAAATCGTATCGTTTAGCAAAAACACAATGAGGAGTTGTTTTTTTTACACAATTTTCGTTTATTTTTGTTGTTGAAATAATTTCAATTTTGTTGTTTTTTAGCATTTAGTTGCCTTTTTTGTTTTTTTAATGTACATCAATTAATATATTACAATTTAGCATTTGTGGTATTTGATTATTTGTTTGTTTAAATTTAAAGATTTAGCTATATTCTTGTTGGTTGGTTGGTTTTCCATTCGTTTTCCTTGCTTACATAGAAAGTACAGTACTAAGTAACTAAACTTCACGTGCCTATGCGTTAAAAATTACTGCCTAGAAATTACAATTTATATTTTATAAATGTGTTCATTTTTTTGTTTTCTTTTGTTTTTCTTTTACTGCTGTGTTTTTATGATTTTTTTCCAAAGGGTTTATTAAAAAATCTACAATTGCATTTAAAGCTAGAAAATATGACTTAACTGTAAGTTGTTTATTTACAGATGTTTTGGGTTTTCATTGTTGTTTTTCATATTTTACTTAATGTTCTTGTTCATCTCGTATGTTTTGTTTACTTCGCCGCGCGTTAAATTCTACGTTTTTCGTTTTTGTCTCATCGTTAAATGTTTGCTTTCTGTTTCGTATATAAATTTTTTAGAGTACAATCTACTGGCTATATATATATAATATATATAAACACGGCTGCTTACGAACCTAGAACCCTAGCTAGAAACGACCGAGCTTTCCCTTAGCGTTTTCTTGAGCGTTTTAACTTGATCTAGACGCCGACAAAAGTGTTGTGAACGAAAAAATATTTGCGGACTTTTTGGGCATGGAAACATTTACCTTGCTTATGGAGAGCAGCTGAGGAATTTGCCTTCTTTACTCATCTCATTTTGTCTTTCTTTTTTTTTGGTTTCTTTAACACTTGGGTCGCACTTTTAACTAGTTTTTGTTTAAGTTAAATTTTTAGTTTTAGTTTTTTTTTTAGGTTAAAACAACATCACTTGGTTTCACGTTTGATTTGAATTGCGTGTTTCTTTCGCTTTTTTATGTAAAAGGAAATTTCGTTTACATTTAATTTAGTTATTTGATTTAATTTAAGCAAGTTTTTCAAACTTTAAAACAAAACTAAACTGGTGGTTTTCAGCCTCCCCATCGCTCCTCCCAGCTCCTACCTAAGCTGAAGTTTAACACAGATTAATGCACTGGTAAAAAGATGATGATCCCCACCAATCATACTCAACGTCCCTCATCTTGTTTAGGTTTCCCCCAGTCGAACTTTTCCACCCAAATGCTCTGAATTCAATAGAAATATTTGCAAGATACTCGTTTTTTACGAAATTTTCACCGAAACTCTTGAGGCTAGCAGCAGGTTGGTGCTGGAGAAGTTCGACTGTGCGGCTCTAGGGCTGCTCCCGCTTGAATTGCGGCCACCCGCCCGGCACCGAGTCCTAGGAGGACTCATAGCCGAACCAGGCGGCCGACGAATGCTATTCCCCGCCCGCACCACCTGCCCCACCGAAGCTGTTGAAGTGCCGCACCGCTCCCGGGGCCGCCGCCGCCCCAAACTGCAGGCTCAGCTCGAAGAGGCGGCGGGCGTGCAGCTGCTGCTGCTGCTGCTGGTGGTGATGGTGCTGCTGGTGATGGTGGTGCTGGTAGTGGTGGTGCTGGTGCAGCGGATTCAGATTCAGATGCCCGCCCAGCACGCTCGACGTGGAGCCGGCGGGCGAGGCGGAGCTGGGCGGCTGCAGGGGCAAACCGCTGTTGCTACCGGCACCCGGCGACAGTTGCGAGTTGCTGCTGCCACCGCCACCGCCGCCGCCGGCGGATTGCTGCTGCTGCTGCTGCGAATGCTGCAGCTGGTCGCTGGTGTGGAACAGGTGCGGATGGTGGGCGGGATTCAGGTGCGGATGCTGGTGTGGATGCGGATGCGGGTGGTGCGGATGCTGGTAGCGCATGGGATCCATGTACATGGCGGCTGCTGCAGCGGCTGCTATGCTGGAGGCCTGCTGTTGTTGTTGCTGCTGTTGCTGATGGTGTTTGACTTGCTCCTCGTTGTTGTTATTATTATTATTGTTGGTGCTACTATTGTTGTTGTTATTATTATTATTATTAGTCTGATTGCCAGCCGAGGAGCTGCCCAGCGGGCTCTGCGGCGACATCACCGACTGGCCGGCCATCGTCACCGATGATCCCGCACTCGACGACGGTGTGTTCGGTGTGAGCTGCTGCTGGTGTTGCTGCTGGTGCTGCTGCTGCTGCTGTTGTTGTTGCTGCTGCTGCTGCTGTTGCTGCTGTTGTTGTTGCTGCTGGCTCAGACTATTCAGGGATGCAGGAGTGGACGCAGCTGCAGCTGAGTTCGACTCCTGGATTTCTGATTGCTAGTGGGCCGCCAACTGATGCGCCGCTGCCGCCGATTGCATATTCTGGGGGCTCAGCATCGGCGGGCTGTGGGAGTGCGAGTGGGTGCCCATGGGGCTGCCGTGCATGTCGTGGTGCGGATGATAGCCCCCATGATGCATATGGCCCGGCGGCATGCCGTCCATCATGTCGCCGCCGAGTGTGTTCGGCGGCGTCATGCGCTTCTCCTTCTGCCTGCGATTGCAGAACCACACGCGCACCACCTCCTTCTCCAGCTGCAGCGAGTCCGCCAGCGAGGATATCTCCTGCGCCGAGGGCTTCGGCTGCTTGTGGAAATGCTGCTCCAAGGCGCCCTTCACGCTCACCTCGATGCTGGTGCGTTTCTTGCGCTTGCGTCCCTGCGCCGCAATCTTGTCGATCGATGTCGGCGATCCCGTCGTCGAGTCCGCCTCCTCCAGCCACTTCTGCAGCAGCGGCTTCAGCTTGCACATGTTCTTGAAGCTCAGCTGCAGCGCCTCGAAGCGGCAGATTGTCGTCTGGGAGAACACATTGCCGTACAGCGTGCCCAAGGCGAGACCCACATCGGCCTGGGTGAAGCCCAGCTTGATCCGGCGCTGCTTGAACTGCTTGGCAAAGGCCTCCAGGTCGTCGGACGTGGGGGTGTCCTCCTCGCCGCCGCTGATCGCGTCCCGGTCGCCGCCGCCCATGTGGTGGGCGTGGATGTGCAGCTGCGGCGACTCGCCGCGCAGCGCATGATGCAGTGGCGCCACGCTCTGGTGATGGGCCGCCGCCGCGGCATGGGCCGGATGGTGGAGCATGCCGTTCATGGCGTGGTGGTACTGCAGCGGCGAACCGCCCGTGGGCGCATAGTGGCCGGCATGGGGGGCGTGCCAGGCGGCGTGGGGCGAGGGCGAGGCCATGCCCTGTTGGATGCGCGTCTGCTGGGAGAGATGCGACATCTCCTGCTTCACTGTATCGGCCGCCGAGGCAACAGCGGCGGCAGCGGCGGCGGGATGATGGTGCGTGTGATGCGTCTGCAGCGACCACGGATCCGGATGCAGGGCACTCCACGATCCCAGGCCGGAGCCGGGTCCCAGGCCGCCCAGACCGGTGCCGTTGCCCTGGCCATTGGGCGACGGCGAGGAGGGCAACTGATGGTGGGCAGCGGCCGCGGCGGCCGCATGGTGATGGTGATGGTGTTGCATGTACTTCATTTCGCCGGCATCCGCGGCCGAGCGGGGCGACGAGGTGTGATAGCCACCGCCGCCGAGGGCCATGTCCAGGTCACCGCTCGGCGGGGTCATGTACGATGTAGCGGCCATCCCCACCGCTCTGGGGCTGTTCAGGCCCTCCACGCTGGCGGGGTAGGGCTCCAAGTTGGGGCTCAGTTTAACGACTTTGTAGACCGATCGATCGAAAGGAAGACCAGGGTCCCTATGCTCATTCCACTCGAACCGTGAGGCAACCGTCTTGACGTCTTTTACGGGCAACGTGGCAGGCGCAAAAATCTTCTCCTCAGCGACACCGGGGGTGCCCTTTCGCGCGCTCAACAAGTCAGCAGCCGCCCTTTGGGGGGCGATCGAAATCGGTTATTCCGTCGGCAAATCGCGAGACCGCCGCTTGACTAGCTTTCATTTACAACGACTCGATTTTGGCAAAACTCTTTCTTCAATTTTTGTTTATTATTCGAATTATTTGATTTGCTTGGGCTTTCTGGATTTCTTGATGGGGGTTTAGCACTCTCTCTGGGGACACACTTGGCACTTTTTGGCGGATTTCGTTGCTGTAACGCCTCCGATCATTTCATTTCTGTTCACAAAAACCCGAATTGCAGTTTCAAACTCGGACTCAAATGCCGATTCGATTGAGATGCGTGGACTCGACTCGATTGAGATTGAGATTCTGATTTAGATTTAGATTGAGATTGAGATTCAAGACTCAGACTCAGATCGAGATTGACATTCAGATACGAGTTCTGATTGTGTTTGCGTGCGTGCTCGCTGGTTGACCGATTCCGATTGAATTGAGAATTTGAGAAGGCCAGAGACGACAGCCGAGAGCCCAGGGAAAATTCACGTGCAGACTCGTAGAGCTATCGAAGTGAACTAACGTCATGTCTCGCAACGCAGCGCTACGTTGAGCGCTCTCGGCGTTCCGCAGTATCGTATCTGTGAGATACGCACCCCGTTTGCGGGAAAACCAGTTTGCCAGCTCGCCTTCCAGCGGCTCTGGTGGTTAGAGCAGCCCAGCCAGCGGTGCGCAGAGCGAGACACCCCGAGCCAGCCCGCAAACTGGAAGGCGACTTGCGCTCTATTGGGCTCGCTGCTATTCCAGCGTTACGCCCCCAAAGAAAAAAATCCAACAGCCGCAAAAAGCAAAAAAAGACAGAGTCTGTCTGAACAAAAAAAAAAAAGACAAACGCTGAGCCGGCTCCGGAGCTCCGTAGCTCTGGAGTCCAGAGTTTTGGAGCTCTGAAGCTTCGAAGGCGCTTCAATGCATTCCCATGCAGAGTGACATTTTTAATTGCCCCGAGTGGGAGCGAGCGAGCCAGCGAGCGGGAGCCGCTGTGTTCCTGGTTCCGTGGCAAGGATTCAGGAACCGGCAGTCGGGACCCGAGCTTTCGGGCAGGACATCTCTCTCCCTTTGCGAGCTTTGTTTCAGTTCCTTGCAGCTCCTTGGTCAGGCAACTTTTGCTTTCGTTTTGTCAGAGAGTGTGTGTGTTTTGGGGGATAAAAAAATTAATTCTACCGATTCCATCTATTAGTATAATTGTGCTTATTAAAAATCGGTTGAGCTTAAGCATCCATCTGTTTTGTAACCAAAAACGTGTGAATGAGGCGTACAAATACGACTATGATTCGCAGCTGCGCAAAAATGTTAACTTGTCTGAAAACCCGGTGTTTCCATTAACATTTTGAATCTCAAACATAATTTCAAGGCACAGCCACGTGACATGGACATAAATTTGAAAATATTTTGTAAAAAAGATAGATTCACAAAATCGATTGACATTTACTTTTTGTTATGCATATTGGTCTTTGTTTTTTTATATTTAAAAGCGCCTTTCTTTGGCACTTTTACACCTTTCTTTAAAGCATTGTGATTGTGACGGTATTTTGACTAGTTTACAGTTAAACCCAAAGTCATTGATTCACTTTATCTGTCAGCTTCATTGATTCTATGGGCACTTTGCGAAATTCGCATAAAAAAGGCGCCTATTGTCTCTCAGTGTACGCACATTTTGATTTAGTGGAGCGCTGGGGGACAAAGGGAAGAATCGAACGGAAAACATCTCAAAAAGTTTATGTTCAGCGAAACAATAAGCGAAACGATTTGGGGACAATAAAACAAAACAAAACATTTGCACACATATTTCTCTGAATTTCCTAAAGTTAATGATTTTCCAACCCCCCGAACTGCTGCACAGCTTCTTATCATAATCACAGAGCCTTTTTTTGGGGCAGGTCAAGCCCTCAATCACACAAAAATTATGCAAACTAAGGTCATCCAACCAAGCAACCAGCCAGACACAAGCCAGACACAGTTCAACAGTATTTGCATGAATTTGTTTACATTTTTCCATGACCATATCCTTTGGCCACGCACTTGGGCATAATTAATAAGCCAACCAGCCAACCAGCCAACCAACCGTTTTTCCATCCCAAAAGAACCGAAAAAAACCAAGTGACAACATAAAGTCACAGTCACACCGCACATTGTTCATCCTTAGACAACAAATTTACATGATAATTAGGTGGCGGCGCTAAATAACAACAGCCAGCGAGTGGAGGAAAAAAAAAAACTGTATTTAAATTTCAAATGTTCAAGGAAAAAATCCTGTTTGGTGAGCTCGTCTTTTTTCCCACTCCTCTGCCGTTCGATATGCTAAATGCGCACGCGCCGCGTTTTTGGTTTTTGTGGCCAGCAAAGGACTTGTTGCATAATTATGCGCCGCATGCGAGTCAATAGCAAATAAGCACAGGAAAAAAGTGGTAAAAAACGAAACGAGCAGGAAAAAAAAAACATAACTAAGCGCTGCGTTTATGAATGAAAATGCGGATCTCTGGCGGTTGCGACGGCCACGGAGCCGTTGATTTGGATGATAATGAGCTCGATTAGCATTTGGGCTGCATTTTTATATTCGAATATATCTGCTTATACACCTATCTACCCTCTACTGTTCGGTGGCCGCACTTGTTTATAATTATTAGCATAATTTCTTCTTGCTTTGCATTAATTTGTTGTCTCTCGGCGTCTGTTTTGGTAATTAAAGTGCCATAATTTCCGAAACAAGACATATAAACTGGTCTGCTTTTGATCGCAATACAATTAATCCCAGACAATCCATACGAGTCGTGGCAAGCGCAAAGCAATTTTATTCTGTTTAAAAGGCATTTAATGTTTTCGAACAGGATTATAAAAAAGTAAGCATTTTTTTATATGGATTGCCATAAAAGTATTTGTGTTACGTAGTGGGCGAAGGCTTGAATTAGGTGTCGGCCTCGCGTAATTTAGCATTAAGGCGACTTAATAAATCTTTAAAAATTGCCAAATTTGAAAACAACAAAATAAAGATTGCAGTGTGTTTGGGAAGTAGTTTTTGGACAAGTTACCAGTATTTCCAGTATTTTAAACCATTGTTAACTTATTTAAACTGTAGTGGGCGAAGGCTTGAATTAGGTGTCGGCCTCGCGTAATTTAGCATTAAGGCAACTTAATAAATCTTTAAAAATTGCCAAATTTGAAAACAACAAAATAAAGATTGCAGTGTGTTTGGGAAGTAGTTTTTGGACAAGTTACCAGTATTTCCAGTATTTTAAAACATTGTTAACATATTTAAACTGAAGATACCTATCGAAAGACGTTAAAAAAAACGGTTACTAGGACTTCCAGGGGGTCTCGAGACATCAGCCAAGCAAAATCGATTAAAATATTCGCAAACAATTAATCCCCGCTGTCTGCCGGGCTACCTACATCATCTCGTCTTCATGCAAATAATCCTTACATCATCGGGGAAGAGGCCACCCCTTTCGGGCCTATCTCCCGGCTCATTTGCAAACAAACGTTTCATTAGAGACACCGCCAAGGAATCATCCTCAGCTGCAGTTCATTTGCAAAGAAGCCTCGGACAACTCGTTACCATATGCCCGGCACTCGATTATTTTTTGCGCGCCAAAAAAACACACAAGATAAGGCGGAAGCGCCGAAGAAGACACCCCTTGAGCAACCCTTTCTTTTCTTCTTGTGTTTTTTTTTATGTTTCGGCAAGGTCAACTATATCGCTCACGTAGGCAAATTGCATATAGGCAAATGCGAACCACCCATTTATCATTTTTTTCCCTTCGATGCGTCTGCCCTGCAATTTCAATTTTTGCAATTTTGCATGCAGCAACCGTTAAAAGTCTCTGGGACCGGCAATCAGGACGCTTATCCTCCCGAATCCTTTCACTTTCGCTACCTACCCGCGAGTTTGCCAAATTCCAAAACACACGCGCACACATCCTGCCTGCCATATGCAAATTAGCTCAACCAAAAATAGAAAATTTCTGCGTCCCGCCAAAAAATACACACTACCGTGAAGCGAAAAAATAATAAGAGTAAAACGTTGGCCGGGCACAAAATGGCAATTGTTATTGAAGGGGGTAACGCGGTTTGAAACGGGCCAGAATATCGAAACCCATCGCCGGTTTTTTGTCCGTTCAAATGCATTTTCGGTGCGCCTCATTGGCTTTTGGCATTGAGGCGGCAATCTGCCGGCGCCCAACTGTCAATGGGAACGCGCAAAGGGCAAATATGCAAATTAGTTGGCATTTTTTTCCCCTTTTATTTATTAACTAATTTATCTCTGCGGCCCTGCGACACGTCCCAAAGGCAGAGCGACCCCGCCAGGGTCGTGAATTATTGGCGAACGCCATAGAGGAGGTACCAAAAAAGCGTTGCAACACCTGGACACAATTTTTTTCATGGGTTCCCATTGTGGGGTGGCCATGGCTTTCGACGCTTGTTAAGCAGTTAAATAGGTGATCACAGGAGATTATGGGATATACAGATAAACTGAGAAATTTTCAGCAACTTAGAAATAGAAATGGCTAACAAAACGTCTATACAGCTCTTGAAAATCTTGTCAATTTGTTTTAATAATGTTCTCGAGACTCTTATCACTATAAACATTTACAACTCCAAAAATCTAATTTGTAGCAAATTTATAATAATGACACATTAATAAAAGCATGGTTAGCCCGTGTAAACCTATCGTAAAACTAATGGAATTATTTATGCCAACACCCGATACTTAACTCACTTTCATGATCTTGATTTTGGTTTTCCATTTCGATTTTTAGGAAAATCAAACAATGAGAAAACCTAGAATTATAAATAATTCATTAAGGCGTTAAATCTCCATAAACTTCACTTTTGTGTGTTGCGCCGGGCTCTCGCTTTCAATCGCAACCCAATCCGAATGCAATCCAGAACCCAGCCCAGAGTATCGCCTGGAAAATGTATGAAAATTAAAACTCTGTTCACACCCACCAGAGTGGCGACAGGAAACCAAGCGATATACATATACTCGCACAAGCGGAGCAAGGGGCGGGGAAACATATGTCAATAAAAATCTCTTTCAAGGCGCATTTGCATAATGCAGTCAAAAGGGCAACGCGTTCTCGGCCTCTTCCTCTACCTCTTCCTGGGCCCAGGTGAGGACTTCAAACAGAACCTAAAACTATGGCACAACTACGGCACGCATGTGTTTGTTTCCTTCGAAAAACAAAAAGCAGGAAAAAAAAAACCTAAAACTGAATAAAAAATAAGCGAATGCGTCAAACGATATCCATCGCATTTGAGGGGTCGCAACCTTACAGGCCAAGGGGTGCATATCATTAGCGCGACTGAAAAACAGTGCCACACATTTTCCGACTGACACTTTTTTCCTACCTTCCTGCGTTCCGTCCGCCGCCGAAATGCCTCCTGACACATCAAAGGCCAATCAACTCTTCCAATCGTTAGTGTCTTGCTGATAGGAAGAGGTTGTAAAGGTCTGATAGGAAGCGGAAGTGAACCCTTCTAACCCCGGACTTAGCCGACACACAAACCAGCACCCCTAAGGGGTGGAGAGCGTGGTGAGTTTGGGAACATTGCCATAAAAAATGCAAAGAACAGCCCTCAAACTGGAGGTGGCAAAAGGAAATTTACAAAATACAATAAGAAGTCTTAACAAAACAGTCTTGTAACTGACTTTTGTATGCATTTACAGCAAATATATAATAAATTCCAGTCTAAAAACTAAGGTGTTACTTAGTATTTAATTAAAATATTAAAATCTGGAGCTATAATCACTGTTACAAAAAATCTCATTAAAAAATATTTTCTATATGATTTATACAACTATATTAATCAAAGTTAAATCATCAATTAAAATCATTTTGAGCAGTTAGGGAGCTTCTCGTAATGAAACTCGTTTAAAATTCATTGTGGAAATGTCCTTTAAATTGCCCCTCAAATTACATAATTCCCGGCTTTATTATTATGTTTGGTAAACTGAATTTTAATTGAAACATAAACGCCATTTTTATTGCGTAAATCGCACGCGCCAAGCGACCGATGGCCACTTATTTACCGTACACACACAAAAAATTGACGTCGCAAATTGCGCAGAAATTGCAAATCGGCCATAAGACATAAATGAAATTTTTATAATCGAATCGAAGCCGCAGCAGGCATGTGCCGAACTCTTTTTTGCGCTGGCTGAAATTATTTATACTGTTACTGTTATTGTTATTAACTTTGGGCTGGAGCAGTGACAGGAGCAAAACCCTGTGCCGACAAAGAGTTGACGCCCTGACGTGACATGGTCAGCTCTTTTTAGCGCTTTTTGCTGGCATCTTTTTCATCTTTTCGGACAGGGGATAAACCCCCTTTGATGTTGTGGCGACCGGGGGTGGATGTATGTAGCACGTGCAGCTCTCGGACGGCGATCGTATCGGGAGGGCTCTGCTCCACTATCCTCCAGAGATGTGGTGCAAATCAAAAGACTTCGGACACAAACGCGTTTTCATTGAAACCGCTTTGAGCGCGATGCTTTACACCTGATAACCAAACTCAAAACGCGGGCAAAAACAAAAAAAAAACTTAACAAAAATTGAGGCAAAACAAAAGAATGAAAAATAAAACAGGAGACGCATCCATTGAGGCCGCCACAGGACTGTGATGTAATCAGAGACCATCCATCCAGTCCCCCCGCGCGATTTGCCGTACGTGATATTGTTAAAAGCTTTTAATTGAAGTCATCTTCTTGCTCAAAACAGGTAGCTGCCCCCAAAGAGTTGTCTGCTGCTGCTGCTGCCGATGCCGATGTCGAGCATTTTTATGATTAAACTAATTTTTCTTTACCCCATAGCAGGTGATGGTTGCCCCGTCGATCCCTCGTCCCCCGATCCGGCTTCCTCTCCCATTCCTGTGCGTCCCTCTAGCCAAGTTATTTTAATAAACTGCGCGACGTGCCGGGCATTCTGAAATGCGATCAGTTTCAATTTTATTATTGCCGGTGCTGCTGCTGCTGCTGCTGGTGCTGGTGCTGCTGCTGATGCGGTCGCTTCTGCTTTTAGATTATGTAGTTCTCCAGCACTTGTAAGTGTTGTTAGAAGGCAGCCCCAAACGATCCAAAGAGGAGTGGCCCCGGACACGGACACGGCCACGGCTACGGAGACGGCAACGGCGACGACGACGGCTGGACAGAGACCAGGCCCAACGTGCTCATTTAACAGTAGCCAGCAAACGTTTCATATTTTCCCCGGTTGTTTGTACCTCTTTGTATAATCATTTAAAGCGGCGTAAAAATATTTTAATGATAAGACATAATGGTCGATCAAGTGGCGATGGCGCCAAAGTTAAGCAAAGCGCTTGTGAAGCTCTGAATCTGTAATGGCTAGGGATTTGTAACCTCTCCCAGTCCTGCATTAAGATGCATACCCCTTACCCTTCCTTTACAATTGATTTTCCGTTTTTTCAAAAGTTCAGCATTCGTTACGGCCAACCTGTACAACATTTATTTATTTTGCAATCCTTACCCCTTTGCCATAATTTATGCGCTGCAATGACACTTGCTCATGACCTTATCGACGTCGTCATCGTCATCGCAGTTTGGGGCCCGGACTTTGGCCACAACTTTGGCCAGCGGCACACATATTTTTTGCGTTATTTTCTTCGTTTTTTTTTTTGTTTTAGCCCGGCCTAAACGAAAAACCAATAACAACAATTAAGCACATGTACACGACCATGCACAACAGCACTGCCATGAATTGTATTGTTGCCATTTTTCTTTATGGTTTTATGCGTTTTGGCATAGAGTTCGGGGCCCGGGCCGGAGTCGCCTGCAACTTCTCGATATTGAGCAAATAAATCAATTTATTTCAATTATAATTATAGGCCCGGGTGCAGGCTGTTGCAAGACTCCTCTTCTCGCTGCATCCTTCTGATTGTGCGCCGCAGGGATAATGCCTTTTTGCGATTTTTTTTTTCAGCTTTTCTTGGAGCGCGCGTGGCCAACTGCTCATTACTTTTGTGGCAGCGCACGCCCCGTTTTGGTTATTGAGGCGTAGTTTTGGCCAATTGTTGAAAAATGAAATGGTCTGGCACATAGTTACGGCCCCGGTATCGGTTCGGCATCTCCCTCGCTTCTGGCTAACATATTCGCGCATGTTACACTGCAGATGTATAAATTTCATTTTTGATTTTAATCAATAGACCGGCATGCCCAGCGCTGCGGCTCAAGTGTCTGTTATTTATTCGCCATCGCTACTTCACAACTTTATTTGAATGCCCCGGGGTTTGCTCCCTGTGCCCTGTGCTTTTTCTCGGTTCAGTTGCAAATTATATGCATTACGCATAAGCTTCAATAGGGTTATACTACACTCCTTCATCCTGCTTTTACTAAATTAACTTATAAGCTCGGAACAAAGCTCTGAGTAACATCAGCTCTGATGTAAATGATTCACACTGAAACTCAAATACTTGATAATAAATTCAAAAATTAATCATTTGGTGACCCCTAGGTTATAGAATTTTGTTAAAAACAGGGTTTGCTCTCTGTGCCATGTGCTTTTTCCCGGTTCAGTTGCAAATTATATGCATTACGCATGAGCTTCAATAGGGATGTCCTACACTCCTTTATAAGCTCGGAACAAAGCTCTAAATAATTTAAGCTCTAATTAAAATGATTCAAACCAGATATTTTCAATGTTCTTGATCATTTGTTGGCCCCTAGGATTCAGAATTCAGTTAAAAACATAAACCTAATTGTGTGTAAGCCCATATATCACCACCAGATCATGCCTGCCCTTCTGGAATTCCCACACCTTTCGAATAAAATCGCCTCCAATCGGCCAGTTGATCTCGAAACTGTACTGCACCTGCTATCCCCAAAAAAAAAATAAAGTTAAAAAAAAGTTGTCAACGACAGAAGCTCATCGGGTCCCAGACCCGACTCAGAAATAGTTGTTGCCGTTCCGTACCCAAATGTACTGGGGCCCGATGCCTGGCCAACCTGTCTCACATTTCAAAATACATAATTAAGTATGCACAGCGAGTTTGTTAGATAAAAATCTTAAAAACCCTTAAAAAGCTTTAAGCGCCTAACACACACACACTGGAAACTATTTGCTTGTATTTTTGTCGGGGCGAGACAAACCGAAAACAGTGGTGGCAATACTTGATGGATAACTCGATGGGTATCAGAAAAGTATTTCTCTTTTTGTGGCATTAAACAAAATAAGCCAAGACCTAGTCGAAATGGCAGCAACAACAATCACGTAGACGATGTATGTATGATACGAAAACACTTTGGCGACAATCATGGGAACGATATTTGGTTTTTTTTTTGGCTCTTGTTGTTGCTGTGCCATTAAAATGACCAAACCCCAGAGAAGAGGTCAGAGCGATAACGAGCGAAAGCTAAAAAGGCAGTTAAGACGGACCGGCCCAGTCCGATGGCACCTGATGGTCGTTTTAGCCGATTTGTAACAGAGAGCTTTCACATGTGTGTGTGTGTCTCCCAAATAGTGAATCCGAGCCGAAAACCAGGTTGAAAACTACAAAGATCGAATACCCAAAACCCGAAAACCAAAAACTTAAAACCAAAAAAGCGAAAAGCCAACCCGAGCGGCCAATCAGCGACAGAAATCGATAAAGTTTCCCAATGCCGAAGAGACACAGAAGAAACTTAATTAAAAGGTCTCCTCTGTTAATGTTGTTAATTTGAAAATATTGTCGAAGGAAACGACCTGACATACCAGCAAGCACAAAACAAAAGAGGCTGCGTTATAAAATCGTAGAAGAAACGCCATAAAAAACAGCAGCCAACAGCATCAACTAATTTTATGGCCCCCGCATTTTGCGTCTGCGTTGACAGACATCTCGGCGGGATCGGAACGCATCGCTTTTTAGAGGAGGAGACCTGGGCACCTGGACACCTGGCGGCTAATCAGGGCCGCCCCTATGCAGTTGATCAACAATTTCTCGGCCTGATGACAAACAAGTTCGTTGCCCAACTCATTGCGAGCGGTGCTCTAAATTTTCGCTTCAAGATGAAACACCAAAAACCTCTATCCACAGCAAGTTCGTTGCCCAAGTCTTTTGTTTCCATTTAAATGTTTAGCATACGATTAAGAAATTCAAATCGAGAATATTGAATATGCTTGAGTTTTTATTTTGTTCCATTGCTAAAATTGATTTTGGTAAGTATTTTCATCAATGAACATTAAAGATTAAAGCACAATCAATTTGGGTTATTTGTGTGCATGACAACTCAATTTATCAAGCTTTTAAATGGTTTCTTTGAAGTGAATATTGTATTTTCGTCAAATATATTTACATATTTTAAACCTTTAATTTTATTAGACCATTTATGAATTATATTTAGCTCAGTTGGATTTGTACAACATTTCTTTTTGTATCACGGGGAATATTCAATGTACAGTGGGTACCTGTCACAGTCAGTAGCTCTGCGCTTGGCCATTTTCTCACCTCAATTAAGGCCTAAATATATGAGAGCCACTGCGGCAGAGGCACAGGGGCATTCCCAGCATATAAATGACGCCCATTTGGCCTTAACCAAAACGAAAAATTTCACTGAATTTTCAATGCGACAACCGATTTCCTCAATCAAAACGGAGGCATTGAAAATGAAGTGGCCCCCATCCCACCCAACCACGTTCGCCCCTTAATAATGTTAATAATCGGGCCTAGGAGCCAAAGCCAACAATATATAGTAATGCAGGCGGGTGGAGTTGGTTGGTCGGATGGATGGATGGATGGACGGACGGACGGATGGATGGGTGGATGGATGGGGCCAATTGTGATTGCTGCGTGGCCTCCGTTTCATTTTTTATATATAAGCATATAATTTTTTTTGTTGGTACGCCCGAATGGCGATGCACACACGCACTAGCTGTGTAACTTCCAACCTTCAATTGTTGTTGGCGGTTGTCACGAAACGTTATTCGTGCGGCGGCCATGCGAGTTCACTGACTGCCTGCCTCCCCTCCCTGCACCAGAGTGTGGTGTCTTTTGGTGCTTTTCACATACAGTGAGCCCTCGATAGGTGCCCCAAATCATGCTCATTTGATGGTACTTATTTAATTTGAACCTACTTCAAAGGGGGAGTATAAACATGGTAGGAATGATAGCATTACGAAGGGATAATTATAATATTATACGATTTTTAATTTCTAATCATATAGCTATACATCCGCATAGCAAATAAGTGTCTGAATTTTCCCATAATTATTTTAGAATATTTATATTAGTCCTAAATAAAAGCATGGTAAAAAACATACATTATTTTATGATAAATGGTATGAAAACATAAAGTTTTTCGTAAAATTAAAGCCAGAGATAAGACCAAAACTTAGTCTATGGAGTACTGCTTTTAACACTCATCGAAATTTTAATTGTAACTTGCATTTGGGGACTTTAAAATTGAAAGAAATTTTTGTTAAAATATACATTTCTAAAGAACTCATAGATTATTCCTTAAAAAGACTAAATTTATATGTTTTATTGATGCAACGCAACTTGAAGTCCCCGAATACATTTGATAATTTTTGGCAGGAATTACAGAGCAACAAATGGGTGTAAAATATAATACATTTTTGTAAGAAAAAGTCCCTCAAAAAGCAAGTAGCTTCTCTCTTCTCCGATTTGACTGTACAAACACATTGTATAATGTTGTTGGCCATTTGCCGTTCGCTTTGTTTTTATTGCTCTTCGCCGCATTCGTGGCCATAACAAAAAGAGACACAAACAAACACAATCCGAGCCAACTCCCCGCCATGGCGGCCATATTAACATGGCTCAGTGTACAGTTTGCACCTGCAGCTAAGGAAAGGTGGACAGAAAGCCAAATATCGTTAACTGCTCGCCAGTTTAACGACAGAGAATCTATTGCCGTGTACTGCACGTGATTGAATCGAGCGAGCGGGGATACCGAAAACAAAGCGCTGAAAAAAAATTACGCCGGCTTTTCGGGGGCGAATTAGAAAACCAGCTCACGCTCGCAAGCCAACTACAAGAACGGCACAACAAGCGGCTTAGAGAGCCCATCTGGGAGAAACATATAGTAAAAATTTCCAAGCTCCGAGCTTGCTAATTGGCCAAGTCAATAATAACAATATATTTTTCCTTGCCAGATCTTTTTTGTACAACCTTTTTTTTGGCAATTTGTCGGCTGTCAACACTCAATCAAATCCGCAAATATTTATGGTCGGTTCTTTTGCTTTAATTCACCTGTTGTTTGATTTTATGGTAAGTGATCATAAACAAAAATACTTTGCATTCCTTTTAATTTGTTCGGCCTCTGGTAATGAGCGGCTACCAGGCTTTAAATATAGTAATCAAGTGGAGAAAAAGCTAAAAATTAAGGAGTAGCTAGTAGCTACCACCAATGCGATTTAATTGCCCGGATGCATGCGAGTGAGGGCGCGGGGGAGGAGCAGACGCCACCGACGTGACGGTGAGAAAACTCATCAGGCTAGCCGGCCTGTCATGCAATTATAATCTATATACCGACAATACCGACTCACACAATAAATTCATTAGTTATTGTCTAATTGGCGCATATAACGAAGGCAATTTCCAAATGCTCAGCGAGTCATGAGCGAATTACTTTTGGGCCAGACACAGCCGAACATATAAAGAGATTATATTGTATATTACAGGTTGAAGGAACCCGCGATGCGAAGATTAAGACATTTGGAGGCAACCCGCTCCTCCTTGCTGCTGCGCCTGCGCCTTTAATGGGACTCCCTTGATGCTGCCTATTTAATTGATTCATGACTTCCTTTAGCAGGGCCCTAACCAATCCATTCCCTTGGCATGACAATAACCCACACACGGCAATTAATTTGGACCAGAGCTTGTTGCCATTTTACGATCGTCGTTAAAAATAGCCCCAGAGATACTTAGGGGGTGCTGTTTCTTCCGCTCTTGCGGGCCAACTAATTTTACGACGGCCATCAAGCGCACAACATTTGACGCTGATTCGCTGATTAGGCCAAGATCGAGAAATTAAGCAACCAACAAATTGTGGCTCGAGAATCTTATCCCGGAAGATTTCCACCAGATAGCGCCCTGGGCAGTTCCAATTGCCGCTGTTCTCTCAGGTGTTAATCTTCCAGCTTAATGTGCGAATAGTGTGCAAACAATGTGGACTGGCATGAACTCAAGTTTATTTTCAATTTTAGCCAATTTTTTATGGCCGCCCTGCCAGCGTTTAATATTCATGAGGCCCAACTCTGTGCCCGATGATCATCTCTTTTGGGGAGTTTATGGAGCGTTTGAAAAGGGCGTCGTCGCGCGCTTAGAAGTCAATTAAAAAGCGGAAGTTTTTTGTGCCGAGTGTCCACCACGCCCTTGACAGACATTCCAGCTGCATAAATCAGAGCTGTGCGCTGTGCACACTCGACGCTCGGCGCACTTGGCTAATAACAGCAATTGTTGTCAATTTGCCACAAAAGCAGGCGCGAAAAATGCAGACATAATTCCCTCTTGTTGTTGAGCCTCGAACACACCCAGACAATTGGCTGAATTTAAATTGTTTATAAAAATAGAATATGTCCCAAAACACGCGCAAAAAACAAAACCGAATGCAGCTCACCCTGACAGCGTGGCAAGTTCGTGTCTTAAGTCTTTCGATTCGGCGACAATGAAAGCCAAAGCCTAGAGAGCTCTGCCCTGCCGCCTGCATTTTCGGTTCCGTCGCATTCGCGAGTGGCGACATGAGCATGCAAAATGCCATTAACAATTTGCGCACATAATGCCAAGGCAGCAGCCACCGCCCGTCAACGATACAAGCCGCAAAAAATAACAAACTGTTCCACGCACAGCCCAAAAGCCCAAAGCAAACAACAGCAGAATGAATGTGTGCGCTCGTATAAAAGCTGTCTACAAGAGTTTTGAATTTATTTATGTCAGCAATTATTTTATTTATATTGTCATTGCACTCACACTCACTCTCCGTCTGATTTCGTAGTCAAAATAAGTTTTGCAGCTCATGATATGCTACTCGTTTTTAGCATTTCTGTCGCTTCCACTGCGATCTCCTGACTGTCTTGGGGGCTACTGGTCTTGTGGCCACTGAATCTTGCGGTTTCAGAAAAGGAAAACAAATGATTAAGGCACGTAGATGGCCTGCCATCGCATCCATGAGGGCGGAATGGTAATTGCAAAGGCTTTACCCAGAACACGCCACCATCTACGTATTTACAAGGTAATTTAAATATAAACACACAAGGGATAAGCATTTTTTTTAAGAGACGTTTGCAATTGCTGTATTTATTTCAGGGTTATTGGTTTGTTTGAAAAGGGTATTTTATTTTAATTGATTTTAATCAATTTATTAGAGAGTTTATAGAAACCTTTAGGCATTTTGTATGCAAATTAAAAGTAGAGTTCTTGTGGTTGGACCAAGAGATAAAAATATTTTTGTTTACTGCTAAAAATTGTTATATCTAGCCATGTGCCAAGTTTTTCAATGATCAGACAATAAACAATGAAGATACGCCCAAAAAATGGTCACCGTCCGTTCATATTACAGTTTGGACGTCATATACTCGTATAAAGTCAAATAACAATTTGCATATGACTTAAGTCCTTGTAATTTGTTGTTAATATACTCGTATTTAAACGGAAAAACTAATTGATAATCCAATCGAGAAATCGGCGAGTAATCTGGACTACAGCGTTTCTACTTGGATTAGTAATTTTGGTAGATTTTGTAGTGATTTTAAAAGGGTTATGGAAATATGTTGCTTATAATGTTAAACACCAAACTCCCTCCGAATTTTACGCATATTCGCAGAGAAAACCTCAAGAATCGCCAGCGAAGAAGACGATGCCACATCGTCACCAAAACTGTCGTCACCTTCGGAAATCTCCTCTCCATTCCAGGCGACCAAGTGCCCAAGCAGCCAACCAACCAACAGTAGCCAACCGCCACGGCAGTCCGTCAAATGTCAGTCACATATGTGGATACATTTTTGAAACGAAACACCAAAAGCAAACAAATAACACAACTAAAACGCAACCACAAAATCGCATTTCAAATTCAAAACGCGACTTTTGCCGAGGTTAAACTATTTTATCATTGTCACAAACGGAATTTTTCACCAGCGATCGGGGATCGTTTCGAGCGCCTGTCCCTCGCCCTTGTGGCCACGCCCACCGCCCGCCCACTTTTGGCGGTGCGTGCGAAAACGCAGCAACAACAACCACACAGCCCTCCGGGTGGACGGACTGTGATTGTACGTTTTAGGGCGTTTTCTGGCCACGGTTTTCATTCTTTTCTCGGGCCCGTCTTTTATTTTCATTTGGCCTCCGCTAAATGCATTTTGCGTATGCAGCAGGGATATGCACTGCGAGAAATTTACCTTCAATTTAGAGGAAGGTTAAGGGGTTTATTTAAAGAAATTCAAACATTTTAAAGGGCCTTTAAAGCCCAAAATCATATTGTTTATTTATAGTAGCATGTATTACAAATTGCCATATTTTTTGTCGAGTGCACGCAGCAAAGTGGGAGGCAGCGGGGGTCTGGTCTTGGTTTATATCTCTTCATTTACCCGAACCGGCCAGTTATTTATTGTATTTTATATGCCTGCTGTTGTTGCTATTTAATTGAAGGCCAAGAGCTGCCGCATTGCTGCATGCATGGCAAACATGTCCTGGTTGCTGCTGCTGCTGTTGCTGCGGCTGTTGCTGCTGCTGCTGCTGTTGCTGTTGTCGCCGATTCGCAGCCGATGGCCGTTGGCCAGACATGCCCTTATTTGCGCTGCCAGCCAAAACGTTTCGTGCATAAATTATATGTATGCCAGCAACACAAATTTTTCACTAAATACCCTTGATATTCAGTTACAAGAAAATTAGTTTTAAAAGCACCGATCAGATTTTGATAAGTTTATTTATAACTAAGATTACTGCGAGTTCTCGCTGCTGTACTGATATCATATCTTCGTTTTTCCGTTGAAATATTTTAACCCCTAATGTCAAATGCAGAAATGCAAATAACGTCAACCGGCATTGACACTGAGAAGGACGGTCAATATTTGGCCGTATTTCCATTGTTTATTGTCCGATCTTTGGAAAACTTGGCACAAGCCTAGATATTTCAATTTTTAGCTGTAAGCAAAAAGATTTTTAACTCTTGGTCTGACCATTTCGAGAACATACATCTCGGAGAATGAGGTGTTCTTGCATACAGATGGATCGACTCGGCAGTTGAAGCTGATCAAGAATATTTATACTTTTGGGGGTTGGAGATGTCTTCCTTTGCCTGGTACATAAATTTGCACCAACTTAATAAACCATTTGCACCTTAGAGTCAATGGTATAAAAACAAATCATAGTCCAATCCATTTCTATCCATTTTCTAGAATTCTGCAGACTTCATAAGCATTGGGATATAAAGAATACTTGAGTTAGGAAACCCAAATATAAGCTCTGTCTACCTGCACAACATTTGAGCTGTATTCAATTGATTTCTTTAGCAAATCAATCTGCTTCTGCAAATGCAAAGTGACAAGGGCATTCCTGGTTCGGTGCCTCTTCAAGCAGCCTGATATTCATTTTGGCATTGACTGTCTTCTGGGCCTCTCTGACAGACAGTTTTTCACTGAATATAAACAATTTTGTTTTGTACATATTTTATAAACTGTATGCGGTGGTGGAGTTGATTTAGGGGGAAAGGAATGAAAAGACAGACAAGGGACTTGCGCAACTCGGGGCGAACCACTTAGAATATTGTAGCAATTGGATTTGACATCCATAAAACATGCGATCGATTGGCCTCTTTAGGTTCGCAGCAGATCATGCAAATACCGATCCGATCCGAGCCGAGAGATCAATTATAAATGCAACAGCCGCCGTTGATAAACATAACTCGGACCCGCGGTTCGCTGGCGGTGCCAAATACAGTGGAGATCCCCAAAGACAGACCGTAGGGGCCCGTAGGGGTAGGTGGAGGGGCGTGATAAAAATCTCGGGTCTGGCAGTTTATATAAGCAGCCAGCATCCGTAGAACGCGATCGAAGTGACAGACATCGATCAGCGAGGCGACCAGCGACATTAACGCTGCATAAATTGTCATAAATTACATGAAATACCGAGTCTCAAGAGCTGAGAGATAGAAACCAAAACCGAAACCGAAACTGAATCCCAATCCCAATCCCGATCCCAAAACTCTACGCATTGTGTGGGTATGATCGTAAGCCACGATAAGAGCAGTTGCTGTTTTTTATTTCCCCGCTTTTGTAATGCGATAAACCCCGAAAAAGTCAGCATTTAAACCAAAAACAGTTTCGTTCCCTTTTGGAAAACCCCAAACCCCAAAACGACACATCCAGCACGTCGGCCGCATCCCAGAGCGCTGCCCAGATACGCATCATCGTTTGGCTAAATGCTTACCCAGTTTGGCTCGGTCCTGGCTCCCTGCTCCGCCCATCTCGGCTCGCAACGCAGATCGATATGTTAAAAATCGCGATTAAACGCGACGGGCCCGGAGACGTTGTGACAAAAACTTTGATTGACACGGCCTTTGTGCGGGAATTGGATTGTAGATGAAACATGGAGTGTGGAAAAGGGTCTGGCTGGGAGTTCTACAAATGCCATTGTTCAGGGCGAGATCCTTAAGAGTAAACAACTGTCTTTGTTTATACATATGGTTCCAGGGTTCAACGAACCGAGTTATGAAATACGAAATCGGTGGGAGGAAGTCTTTATTTTGATCATATTTATGAGCCAAGCTTCAGCTGCATTTCCCTTACAAGATGTGTATAAAATGCACCCTCTTTCAATGAGTTACCTCACCTTTTAGCTGAATCCCAAAATGGAATAATCGCCTCATAAACTTTTCCTAAACATGTGCAAATATTTGAATTGTAATGCAAATTTCAAATTTTCAAAACAACAACAAGAGCAAACGGGGAAAATCAAAATCAAGTCGAGAAACAAAAGCAGAGAGGGCAGGCAACAGGCATAAAAGTCGTGATACTAACAAATTTCATTAATGTACAACAGCGGCAACAAGTTGCAGGCAGGCAAAGTCGCTCGATGATCCTCATCCGCAGCCTCATCCAGAGCCTCATCTGCAGGCGATTCCATTCATAAAACGAAGCGCACTCTGGGCACCGGCAGACAGACAGACCGACGGACAGACAGACCGACAGACGGACGGACAACAAACACTAAGCGCATTGCATGATTTTGCATAATTTTATGCAAATTTCCGTTGCGAGACATTCGATGATGGTGCGCAGGCGCGCAGATTCCGACGAGTTTTCGAGGGCGTTTGGGGCGTGGCAATGGCCATGTCTACGACGACATGATATATGCCACATGATGTTGTGGCCCACGATGCGGCAAACAGTAGCAATTGCTTTTGTTGTACAAGGACACGATTATGGAGCCCGTCCAGGATACTTTGGCATACGAATTCAGAGTTTGGATTTTTGGCTTTTTTTTTTGCCTTGAGCCTCTCAACTTCACACAATTTATGCAAAGTGCAAAACGTGGCAGCCAAAAGCAGATTTCTGCATTTTTCTTTTGTCTCTGGCGTTTTGTTTTCTTTAAAAATAATCTTTTGGCCAAAAACAAAAATGCTCATACAAGGAAAAAATCACTGACCATTTCAAGGCAACGCGAATCACAAAGATGACAATGAGGTTCAATTTATGGCTACCAAAAATATGTTTTAAAGCCAAAGGAAGTGTTTGTGTTTATTTATTTGTTGTGTCAAGCTGCAGCAGAGAGTTTAAGTTCTTAGTAAAAGAGGTAGTAGGAGCTACAGTGGAGTATCTTAAAACTTTACAAAACCATTCATAAAATATAATTATAGGCCGAGACGATTATTAAAATTAAAGAGAACTTTATTGGCAAAAAGGAAGTTGATTTTCTGATTATTTTTCTTTAAACCAAAAGAATAATTACTCTAAATTTGAAACAGGAAGTGGCTAGTCAGTTGTTTTTGCCTTGAACACCACTGTAAGCCATTGAGGATCCCTCGTTGTCTGTTCCTGCGAATTGTGGTGCCTCCGGTGGTTGCAGTGGCTCGGTGGCTGTGTGGAGGCTGCCCGTCAGCCAACGTCAAGTAAATGCAATGGACGGACAAAGACGAGGACGAGGATGAGGATGAGGACGAGGACGAGTTGCCTTCTGCCTCTAATCAGATTCAGATGTCGTCGAAAAATGCGCGACGCGCTGGCCATTTTAGCCCAGCATCGCGTAACACGGTAGTTGAGTTGGGCCAGCTTGTGGCTGCCCCGGCTCCCCGATCTCAGTGGCATGCCACGGCAGCTGAAGAGCCCAGGAGAAGAATGACGAAGTCATAGCCGAGATGCGTCAATTTTAGATTCAACAAAAATGATTGCAATGCATGTTGGGGCCGGGTTGCCCGGCTGCACGGGTGCCCGGTTGCCGGGTTGCTGGTGGAGCACAGGCTGGCAGGCAACCCAGGAACCCAGCAACCAGCAACCAGTTTAGTGGTAGTCGTCTGTCTGTCAGGGGCAACTTGTGAAATGCCAATTTATTCGTTAGCAAATATTGCATCTGATAGAACAACAGGGAGACAGCAGTGGCCCCAGTTGAATGACATTCAAAATACCCTTCAAAAACAGTATGCTAAAGTCTACCTCATAAAAACTCGAATTAATGTAATTTATAGAAATTATATTCGTATTGAAACGAAGGCTCTGAACCTTTGGTAATACCTCTATGAATATTACAAAGTCGATCCAAAGTGGACCATACCCGACGGCTCAGGGGAGGCACAACTCCGGGTCCCGGTTTCTGATTTCGATTTCGAGTGGCAGTGTGCAACATATGCAGACATGACTGCCAGGATCGAGACTCGGGGTCTTCTGGCTACTGAATCATGTGTAAAAATCTTAAGTGCAAACAATTGTACGCGTTTATCGTGTCTCTGGGGCGACGACCACCATTGAAGCCCCTGTTCCAAGGAGGATCACAGGATCGGGCAGCAACAGAAAGGGCCCAAGCGATCGGAGGGAGGAATGAGAGGTGGCCAGGAAGAGATTCCGTTTAATTAAGCTCGTCTTTTATTTTTGGTTTTGTTTTTAAGTAAAAATTGGTTTAAGCATTTTTGCGGAAAGCCCTTAAGGTGGGTACATCGATGCGATCCAAGCGATCCGATCCGATGCGATGCGATGCGATCGATCGGTGGGCAAACTGTTGCCAAAAATATCCATCAAATTGATCAATGCTCATAAATCACCAGCAGAATGTTATGACTCGCTTTGAAACTTTTACTGGAAATTGCCCGCGAGAGGGCCTGGCTGCCTGAAATTAGTTTTGCCCTTGCTTTTGCTTTTAGGCCGCTGCGGTGCGTCCGTTATGGCAACGCGCGCTGACCCAATAATTATGCTGCCACCCCTTCCCCCCATCCACAAAACCAACCATCAAGCATCCATCCATCCAGCCAGCCATCCATCCATCCGTCCGTCCATCCTCCCGAGAAACTGAGAGTGAAACGCAAGCCCAGACATTCTATGCGATACACATTTATTTGGTTATATTCCGAGAGGGCCCGCGGCAAGTTGGGCATTTTGCTTATCAGTTAGTTTAAAGTATTTTCGTGTTAGAAATACCCTACACAACCTATGGGGTCTAGTCAAAAAATAATCCAGGAAGTCATACATGGATCTTGGCATAGATATGTATATAGAATACACCTAAAGTACGAGTACCTAAATACCTGTGGTGCAGACACAAAATTGTAAAAGAATCAACTTGTTGGCAGCTTATGTTGAAAGCATTTCTGGATTGTTATAATTTCATAGGTTACCTATTCTTTCTACTTAAAATCTGGACTAAAACCTTTTTTTCAATCCCAAAAAAACTTGTGTAATTTCACATAGACACTAAGAACTTCAAGATGATAGTTTTCCAAGTTCTTCTCAAAGTGTTAACCCAATTCGAATATTATCTCAAACTGAATCATTTTTGAAGGTCTAGCCAGGGAATATTTAATAGTCAACAAGTTTTTCTATATTATTAGCCATTAATTGATACTTGAAATTTGTCGTTAGAATATAATTAAAGTCTCATAAACTCGAATTTAGTTCCCAGAAAATACTTTCTATTGAAAGCCTTTCTAGATTGTTTTATTTTCTGTATCCTTTGTTTCTCCTTAAAATCTCTTCTAATCTTTTTTATATCCGGTTCTAAAAATAGTAGTACAGGATATACTGTTACAACATCAATATAACTACATTAATTTCAAATAGACACAACAAAAACGAAGTAGATGAAGATATCAAAAGTTAAGCTCAAATTTGAAACTTTTCTCAAACATTCTCTAGAGATATATTAAGAGCATCTGACCCTCGGCGTGTGAGGGGCTGCCTGGCATCTAATGCTTTTCTTTTAACTAATGTATAATACGAAATGATTGGCTAAAATATAATTTTGTGATTGCTGCTCATAGCACGCGACACGAAAAAGCGCTGGACGGACTTTGGGAGAAGATCGGACCGCGGGGCAAATGTCACACCATCGCATGACACGATAGGCAGAGGAGGGTTCGTTCGTTCGTTCGTTCGATTGTCTAGACGTCTTCTAGAGAGGCTCTTGGGGGATATTGGAATTCGGAGTTCGGATTTCAGATTTCGGATTTCGGTTTCGGCTTGACCGGGCTAATCAATTTTAAATGTGTTTTTGCGTGTCAATCGCTTGTTTGCGTGTGCGACTTTTATTGATATGCTTTTTGGTCTTTGGATTTGCTTTTGATTGTTGCCAAGGTATTTTGGTTAATAATTATTGCCTGACTTGCCTTGAAGTCACTCTGCCCCTCCGTAGTTTCTCGATTGTTTTTTCCGAGTGAAATTCATTTGATTTATTGCACAAATTATGGAGACAGCAACCGGCTGTCTGTCGACCATTATGCAAGCCAGCAACCTGAAGCGGTGGCAAGCGAACAACAATGGTAACAACTCGAGAGGAGCCAGCCAGCAAGCTTTACACTTGTCTCTGGCGCATTTTTACAAATTTGGCACGCCTGGCCATAAAAATTGGTTCGAATAAAAAAGTGTGAAGCTGCAAATGGCGTCGCCTTGGTTAGACGAGTTCTTGACTCGATTTGGCATACCAGCGATTAGCATAGTTGCTGCCAGAGATACGCATCTATACATGTATATACATCTATACACACACACACTATTTGTATTTGTATTTGTATTTGGCCAGAGATGACAACTGCATTAGGGCCTGAAAGGGGGGCACGCGCTGCAGCGGAAGTCCAGCTCATTTGGCCAGCGGAACGGATGGGATTCCTTTTTTAAACGCATCCTGGACACACGTTCGAGGACAACTTCATTGATATATTGTTTGTTTTTCCTCCTTTCGTGTTTTTTAGACCCATCCACACTTCCTGTCTGCAGCCTTTTGTTTGCCAGCAAACGGCCACCGAAAAAGTGTAATAAATATTCTCGAATTTTATTCCTTCGCCCGGGTGGTGGTTGGTTTTATGGACTCGTCCCACCATTTCGAGCTTGCTCCGGCTACCAGCCCGTAAACATCCGAAACGGATTCGAGTTTATAGAAGTATTTTCAATAATTAAAAACGAGTTGACTTTTTATCGCTGCTAAGTCCCAAAAAATACATGCTTTGCGTTCCCAAAACAAATAATAAATAAGGCCCAATAAAAGTCGCACAAGGAAAGTCAAAAGTTGTAAAATATTATTGGGCAGGGTTTCGTCTCCGATGATTCCGATGACAGCCCCACGCAGTGCCACCCAAAAACAAGGGGAAAACCACTCGAATTAGATCCGTAAAAATCCATTGATTGGTTAATTTCTTTCATAGTTTCCTGCTCGCATTTTATGAGGCCACGAAATGTCTTTTGTGGAATATGCTCCTTCAATATCTTGGACAATAAACAATGGATGGCGGCGAGTGAAGTGGATTCGATGACTGTTGAAAGTTTTGATGAAGTGAGATCGTATCGCCCGAGATTCCGGCAATACTGTGGGGGGATGGATGAGTAGCCATTAAATACCAATTTGTAGGCAATCGTTAAGTTGTAATAGGATAAATCAGGCAACAGGGGCTGCCTCATTGGCGAAAGCCATGAAATTGTTCTATGAATATGTGATTTGATGATGATTTGTTGAGAAACTTCCGTTCCGCCGTTGGGAAGAGAATGGAAAGTAAAAAACCCGTGAAATAAACTTTACGTTTTTAGGGGCCTTAAAGATAAAGATAAGAAATTGGAAAAGAAAGTGTGGTTTTTATTAAAAGATAAGCAGAGCTCAAATTTCATCTAGATAACTTGCTATATCTTTTGAATTTCAACCTTAAATACCACCTAAGTTCGTGGTCGCTGATAAGTCATTTTATAAAGCACAATGGTTGTTATTTTAGCCAAATAAAAATCCTTATTTATTACATTTTTGTAACTGTAAAAACTACCTCTCATATTATAGATTTTTCATCTCCGGATAATGCTTAACCCGCTACCGCTACGTGACTCAATTTATGGGTCCCGGTCACGCGCATCCTTAACACTTGTTCCCGATAAACCCCGAAAAAGGAAGCAACACATTTTCCACACCTTTCGAGCCATCTTCCTGGGAAAACGGAAGTCACCCACCAATTGCATTGTTTCTTGTATTGTGGTCACAACAGGCAATCCTCGCCTGCTAATAAAGATCTCGAGGCGAGTTCCTCCACACGTAGTCCTTGGAAATTTTCTGGCTAATTGAGTTATGAGCCAAAACAAGACAGAGCCCTCAAGATCGATTACGATCGAGACCCAAATACACAGCATTTTACTGTTTTTCCAGGGAAACTGCGAGGAGAATTGCACGTGCATCGGGCATTTTCCAAGGAATTTTGTCTGGCCGGGTGAGAGTGAAAGTGTGCCCAGCAGAGGGACCTGTCCGTTATCCTTGAAAAGGATGTCTTTGGTACAGGTGGCGCCTAACGGGGTTTCGAGTCATAACAACGTTTTTATTTATGGCCAGAAGTGTGTGAAAAAGTGTGAAAAATAGTAGGTAGAGAGATATATAACAGGGATGCACTTTTTTTAAAGAAATCAGAAAGCTTTTCAAGGTGTAACCAATGATTATCCAATCGAATAACTTGCGAGACTTGACAAATGTTTGAGATTCTTGGAATTTAACAAGAAATTCCTACACTTTTCCTGCATATTTAGCCGCCTAGCAGAGGGGGATGCCTGGCCAGCAAGTTTTCAATATGTAATTGAAAAACTGCGGCTTTCCCAACTGCATTTCATTTTCCGGCTCGCAGACGAAAAATCTCAGCTGCTGCAAACGAACTTTGCCATTTTTCTGGGTTTTCTTTTTCGGATGAATAGTGATAGCCGCCCAGGCTGAGAGGGCGACTCAATTATGAGGAATGGTTTTTGGTTTTGGGCGCCCTAAGCCCGAGCCCTGCCGCAAACATTCGCATCAATTATGCATTCGCCAAGGCGCACACATAGAGACAAAGGATGGCCGCCAGCAGGTCCTGAAATCCTTGCCCTGCCCTGCACTGGCTTGCCTTGCCGGCCTCACCGCATGGCAAATTCGACGAATTTCCTGCGGTTTGCAAGCATTTGAGTGAGTCCGCTCCGAGGGCTCTCCGGCAACCGCAACAGCATTGGTCAAATTCAATTTATTGTAAATGTGCAAAAGGATTTGTTTCGGGGCCCCGGCAAATCCAAATGCAGCTGTACGGTTCTCGTTAACATGGCACATCCGCATGTCAAAAATGTCGCACAAAAATCAATCCAACCGCCGATTGGGGTCCGCTGGGGTCCAAAAAACGGGCAGGGTCAAGCGTACCAGGAACCCAGGCCCTCAACAAAAGTACAAGAAACAATAAAAAAAAACCCTCTGGAACAGTGAAATACTCGTACAAAACCCAAAAGGCAAAAAGCAAAAAGCAAAGCCAAAGCTGAAACGGCGAGGCAACTGAAAAGCAAATTAGCAATTCCGATGCGACCATTTATATTGTTCATTCTCATTGTTGTTGACGATCAGACGATCGCGTTTTTATTTTTATTTCATTTTCTATTTTCCCCGTGTCTGGGGTAAAGCACACAACGTTCATTTTTTAAGTTATTCCAAAGTGTAGTTTGGAAGCGATCTACAAACGGATTTTGCTGTTATCATCCAGTCCCCTGACCGACCCAATGCAAATCAGACGCACACAAGTCACCTCAACCCGAACCCCAACCCCAAGAAGGTTTCCACGAGGGCGGGGGGGCAGGGCTCCTAATGCCTCTGACTACCCGAGTAAAACCGACAGTTTCACTTACCACCCGGCACCCGGCATTTGTCAAGGGGTATGTTGAGCAGTTAAAGAGCCATTTATGCTCTGAATGTCGGCCATCAATAATACTCGGAAATATTTCAGTCATGCAAACTTGTAGCCCCACAAAAGCCACCGAAACGCTTGCGTGTTTTGCATTTCTTATACTCATATATATGGGGCTTGTCATTAGGAGAAAAATTGTTATATTTATTTTAATTTTGGCTGAGTTTTGTTTATCGGCCAAAGCGAACGGAGTGGCAAAGTATGCGGCCCCATTGGCCATCTGTATTAACTGTCTATTTAAGTGGCGTTTTGTTTGGGAAATTACCTCATCAATGAGGCATAATTTATAGGTTTTTTTGCGGTGCCCTTAAAGTTTATCATTAGCTCCTAATGTAACCTTTTAAAGGAAAGAATATACTCTTAAACTGCAACCATTCCTTTAACTTTATAGAGTTTTATACTCTTCAGGGTATAGATCCTAAAAATCACATTTTAAAACCCAAAACTGGCACAGATTTTGTTGCAAACCCAATTGTAATTGTAATGCCATTCGTAATTCCTCTTGTAATTTCCCAAATCCAATTTCCTAAATCTCTGACTTGTTGTCATATAACCCCGCCTCGATTCCTGTTGGTCGATAATTATTTTATTTTCCTGTTGGCGCCACTGGCACACATAAATAACTCATAACATCGTAAAAAGAAACATGCCCACAACATCGACTGCCCGCAGATTGTTTAACAATTGTTTTTACGATCCCTCTCTACCGTTAGGCAGCCGAAGATCACTTTCCCTCTTCAGCATTTCGGGTAATAAATTAATCAAAACCCGAAACCGGGCATCAGTTTTCCTGGGAAAATTGCAGCTCACACCTACGCAGGCTCAGGGGAAGGTAAACACACACAAATTGGGACACTTTTCCGGCGGGGCCTTCGCAGAAACGTATCAGTGCAAATGATCGGGCAATTGCTGGACAAGATCGGCAGAGGGCAGGCAGCCTGTGTGGGCCATCACATGGACGGAGGAGTTGGCCCCGGGGCAAATGTCAACCGTCACGGCCACTTATTTATATTGACACAAAGCGAAATGTCATCGCTGACAGGGCCCGAATGCGAGTTTGTTAATGAAAAAGCCAAACAAATTGAAAGGATTCCAAACAAAGCGCACAAAACCTATGCGGGGCTGTGACAAATGACCTTTGACCGATTGACATTGGCTGAGCAAATGTAACTAAATGACACGTTCCCAAGAAGCTACACTAATGATACACGATTTAAATGCAATCAAGATCAACATATTAATGTTCTGCATTTCAGGGAATTTGAAGGATTTCGGAGGATAATTTGTGTATTTAAATCACTTATTCTTTATCAAAAATCAGTGGCCAAACAAAAACCATTTTTTACAATTTTCTTCTTTTTGATATTTTCGTGAATTTATTATTAAAAAGGAAATTATATGTAAATCTTACCATAATTAATAAAAAGTGTAATTAAAAAGTCTAATTTTACAACCTAAAAACGCCAATTTAATGTAATATTTTTCAATTTTCTAATTTATAATAAATAAGTTTTGTTATATTGTTTTTAATTTGTTTCATATTAAATTGGTACAGCACTGCTTAAAATTTGTCCAACTGCTGATAAACTGCTTT
>JAJJHQ010001340.1:1258351-1298040 GCA_021223825.1 Drosophila ironensis
ACAATTAGTGTAGAAACTAAAAATAATTTATTGATACATACTTGATATTAAAGCGATACCTTTTTCTTTTCAAAAAATAACCAAAAATCGAGTATTCAATCGAGTTATGTGCATAATCCTGTCCCATCCCAAAAACGTCCCCATCCTCGCACAGCAACAGTTTAACCAAGCCGACATTGAATTCCCATGGCAACTGGGCAAATTCCGCCGTTGTTGTTTATTTTGGATACAAATTGCAGCCAAAGTCAGCTAAACACAACAAAATGGAAATACAATATTGAATCCAGAAGTCATATTTGAACAAATTACGCGAAACAAGAACAAAAGCCGAGAATCTTGTGCAATAATCTTTTAAAACAAACAAAATACGAAGCGAAGAAAGCCCGTGAAAATGTGTCACTTTGAAAAGTCATTTTTTTACACGTAAATTCAACTCGCAACATATCCATCCACTAGACATATACATATAGTATATTTATTGAAACGCAAAATCGAATACCCGAAAACAAGAAAAAAAGTTAACAATGCCAACGATTCCCAAGCGCCACACATCCAATGGCGGTGGCAAGGGCTCGGGCATGGATTTCCTCAGCTCGGGAATCAGAGGCACCGAGGTCACCGAGATGCAGCTCAAGTGGCAGGACACCCCCTGCCCCGCCCCGCCCTGCAAGCAGGCCTTCTGGTGGGCCAGTCATCCCAAGCCGATCAAAATCAAAGGTTGCCCCAAGTGAGTACCCGCAAGAACGTCATCCCGGGGGTTCACTTAGAATATGAGGTGTCTCTGAGCCTCCCTAATGATTTGTAAATCTATGTTTAGTTTTTTTGCATTCCCATACACTTACACATGGCAAAATACTCCACACCTTTAAGCCACAAATCTCGACCGGAGCAATTTCCTTTAATTTCTCACTTGGTTGGGGGGTAAGGCTTCATTGCATGTACGAGTATGTGTCTCCCTTGCCTGGGGTCAATGGAATCCGAGACCAAAAACGAAAGTCATAAATTGCGTAAATAAATTATTAAACGCTGGCCATGCTCGGGTGTTGGTCAATACAAAGGCCTAGCCAAGGGACACGCGAACTCGCTACCATTTTGAACGGAAACCTTCGTGTCCCGAAAGGAAACAATGGAATCGGCGAAAGGGGGGCCAAATTATGAGGAGTGTGCCGCCCGATGAGTGCTTAAAACTAGAAATTGACGCACAATCGTAAAACTATACATATCCGTCTAAAGATAATGACAAGGACAGTAGACCGGGTCGGATTAAGGTCAAAAATGGTATAAAGATGATCCTAGATAATGATAAAAGTAACATTCCATTCCCTCAAAATGGAAAACGAATCGAGGTCAGATAAAGACAACATTAAAAAGGCATTAAATTCATTTTAATGATATATATTTAAGGATACTAAAGCTTAACCAAATCGAGGATAATTATATTTAATCCTCAAACGATTGCTCAAAGGTTTACCTTGGGAATCTCTCTAATCAAATCAAATGGGTGTTGAGCTTCTGCTGTATCCCCAGAGAGTCCTCAAACCTTATCTTACAAATCCATCTGAACCCTGACCTTTCTTCCGCGGGAACCGCCTTTTGGGTGCCAAGAAATTCACTTAATTATGTTAAATTCCGCTTATCAGCCCGGCCAAGCAATTGACCTTGGCCATTGACATTAGTCCGGAGCAGTTCCTGGTAATAAGTTGTGCCACCCACCACCTCCACCCAATTTCAATGTCAGGCAGCGAAATGCGTGAAGTCATCTCCCAGCGCGGTGACAGGAAATGTGGACACCATCGAAGGCAATTCAAGGTCTGCCCCGCGGAGTGGGCCCTTTAATTGGAAACAGTTCGTTACTGGGTGGCAAGTTCTTATGCAAAGTGTACAATTCTTGGGAACTGCTCTAGGATTTGGCATGCCAACGGTCCGGGCGCCCGTTAACAGTTCGCATTATTATTGCAACACCATTCGGGAGGCAACTCCCGAACGGCAAGCCACCTAGTCGAAGTCGAGCACTCGAAAAAATTGGGAACAATTAAATATAATAAGCCTTCTTTTACCAAGGATTAATTTGGTTTGAAAAAAAGATTCAGGGATGGCCACTGGTGGCCCACGTGATCATCAATCAGTTGACGAAGTTTACCGAAGATTGCCGAAGACTGTAATCTTTGGAGGAAACTTTGATTGGTTTGATTTAAATTCATAAAAATATGAACATTCTCAACTTAAAGTTTGAGTATGAGTTGAAGAAGTTTGTATGAATACAATTTTAGCAGTATGTTTACTTGTTATTAAAAATTTAATCAGAATTTTGAGCCTAATATTATACATAGGTAGACCGAAATATTTTTAAAGGGTTTACGGGACTATGGTTGGTTTTATCAAGACCCGAATAAATTTTCAATTGTTGAGGCTCCCATACGGAATTCTAAATCACATATATAACATGATTATATGTGCTGGAAAAATCCTATCCCCATGTAAAGCTACTTTTTTAAATCAAATAAAAGTTTTCTGGAGGGAGCTAGGGGACTACCAGTGAATTGCAAAAGGTCGGTTGGTTTTTCCGAGTACACGAACCGAACGGATGACCACGGGACGAAACAAAATCGAAGCCGGGTCCGAGTCCTTTGGTCATTTGGGGTTCGCCACTCGAACCGTGCGGTACGTGCTCCGCGGTGTGAAGTGAACGAAAAACCAAAAACGCAACCTGTCGCGGAGGTGGGACAAAGAAGCAAGAACCAAAACCAAAACCAGAAAAAAATATTGATTAACTTTTTTGGTTGCGGTGGGGCAAGGGGTAGAGCGTGTGGTGGCTATTTATAATGAACGAGGTGACCGGTGGCCCGGAGCAGGAGCAGGGATAACCGCGGACGACCATGCCGCAGGAGCAGCAGCAGCAGCAACACCCAGCACCAGATCCAGAACACTTCCCCGACAATAGACCGGAGCGCTCGCAGAACTTCTCCTTTGCCAGCAGCTATCCCTACGCACCAGGACGTCTCTCCAGCTCCAACTCTAACTCCCAGTCTAACTTCAACTCGAACTCGAGCTCCTACAACGTCCAGCGCTATCAGAGCCCCTACAATTTCCAGCACGTGGTCACCAACGCCTTCTCCGTGCTGCGTCATCATCCCTCGGAGGAGCAGGAGCCCCTCGAGCCGTTCGCCAATCGACCCCAGCAGGCCATCGTGCGTCCCATACGCCGCCAGGAAGCCGGCGATGATCATGTAGAGCCGCCGCCCGGACGGGATCCGGACCGGTTGCACTTCTCGCGCAGCAACCAGGAGGTGCGCAGCTTCGCCGATGAGCTGAGCCAGAAGCTGCGCTTCCTGGCGCCGGAGGAGAACGTTGCCGGCAGCCACAGCGCCGGCTCCGGGGCCTGGTTGGACTCCGCGATGGCCCAGCGGCCGCGTTTCGAGACCACGGTGCCGCAGGGCATCTTCCTGCCGCCGCCGCACGAGCTGCAGATGATACCAGCGACGATGTTGCGGCGGCATGTCTACGCCTACTCCTCCTACCCCATGATCCTGCAGAACTACTACGCCAAGGAGCCCCCGGCTGTTGAGGCCAAAGAGCACAAGGTGACCGCCACGCGGTTGAACGGAGTGCGTGCCACGGCGGCCTTAGCGGCCGGAGCAGCTGCCGCAGCGGCGGTGGCCTCCAGCAAGCCCTCCAGCGATCCATCGCAATCCCTGGCCGGTGGCCTGCACATCACCAAGGCGCAGTTCCAACAGCAATTGCAACAGCGTCGCGCCAACAACAGCAACCAGAGCGCGAAGAGGTAATAAAAAGGCCAACCCCCAGAGCCAGGGAGGGGGTGAGAAGGCGGTGGCCGACACAAGTGACCAAAGCAAAGTGGGCCAAAATATATTACCATAAATTCAAATGAGAAATATACACTCGCCGGGGGGGGAATGGAAATGAAAGCAGGACTAAGCTGCCTGCGGCCCCGCAGCCTTTTTGCTGACCACCTTTATCGATTGACACCTTACAATTCAATTACAAAAACGGTCTTAAAGCAGAGTCCTAATGATGGCATTTAATTGCTAAAACGATTAATTAAGATTTAATGAGGTCTTTAAGCAAGAGATTCGGTGTAAGGGACAAGAAAAACACTTGGGTTTTCAAGCATTTTGAATAATTTTGTTCTCTCCTAACATTTGCAAGGTATAAATTTAAAAAAGGTTTATAGGACAAATTCTATGCAGCCAAGGCAATTAGAATTAACAAATAATTAGTCTAATTATTAGACTATCCAATACGATAAAGAAATGGAATTTTGAATTAGTTCATTGGCTGTCTAAAAAAAGAATCCCCCTCCTATATTTTTGCTGTCATTTATTGATTGGCAATCGAACATTTCAATTAGAAAGAATTGTATTGTATTTTCCAATAACATCCGACCATTTGAAATTCAGTGAAGGGTTTGATTAATTTATTTAGTGCATTCTCCGATGGTTACCCGTTTGGCTTGCATAAAAGATTCGCGGGACATGAAGGACCCTTGCAGGACATGTCGTGCCAATGGAGCATATCCTTTATTCCCAGCTCGGGCTTAAATAATTTAAATCTAGATTTCGTAAACAACAACAATGGGTGAAAAACGGCAGAAAAAGTAGTGGCACAAATGGGGGGAAATTAAGTTCAATTACCACACCAAAAGGACCCAGAAGGACACCTATGAAATAGGCAAACAGGTTCCGTGCGGGTATCACTCATAAATGGAAGCTATTCTGGTAAATGGGACCCCAAAAAAGGGTCACTTTTAGCGTTTAGAGGAAAGTATTGTATGAAAAATCACTTAACGGCGGAATTGGAAACCATTTCCCTAGATTTTTTTTAGACGCCAAAGCAGGAGGAGTATCCTTTGAGTAATAGGAGGCTCCACCGGCAAGTTGATTGCTTTGGACTTCAGACCCAGACCCAGAGAGTTAGACATTCTCGGCAACAACTTCAATGCGACTTCCTGTTTGTGGGCCAAAAGTAGCCGCGAAATTTGCATAGGTCACGAGTTCAGGTGCCAAGTTCTCCTAGTGCAATGTCTGACAATGTTAGGTTCTGCCCATATGTTGTGAGTATATACATATGTATGTATATACGAGTATTTGCTGCATGTACATGCGGTAAATATGTTGTATGTACAAATTAGCAAGTAATAAATTACTCGGCTCGGCGCCACCTTAAAGCTTTAACTCCTGGCTCCCATTTGACCCAAAAGTGTAGTGAACTTTGGGGAAATTGATTCGAATCGGAGATGACTTGACAAGCGGACTGTGAGGGCGTTGGAAATGCACAAATTTGATGGTTATCGCCTTGCCAGTGCAACAGATTTGGGTCTTGGTTGCACTTGTATATCACACCATAAAGCACTTGAAAACATTTTTTGTTTAAACCATTAAAAGGGTTCATGAAAAAGGTATATAAACCTCTTTAACTGAGTCTCAACAAATCCTTTAAAAATCTTTGTAAGCTGCTTAAAACGATGACCTTTTTGTTTTTTTAATTTTGAGCACCTGAAATATAAAGTTAAGAAACCAAGAAACTTTTTAAAGTAGGGAAAGGTTTCTTGTTAGAAATTTTCTCCGAGTGGGGTAGGGTTGCTGAACTGGGTCGAGGTTCACTAATTGATGGCTCCCACGCCCTGCCATCCCTGTGCTCCTTTTTCTCTTTGCAGACCCGTAGTGCCGCCGCCGGAGCCCTACAAGAACCTGATGTACGACCGCCGCGTCATAAAGGGCAGCAACTTCGGCAACTCCTCCATAGTGGTGAGTACTGCTCCGCCCTACGGCCATCCCTGACCTGGCGCTAATCCACTTTTCCACTTTTCACTTCGCCCCCAGACGGACGTGGATCCCTTTGACAAGGCCGCGGAATTGAGGCGCCGCACAATGCTGCGCAAACGGATGTTGCAGTGCCGCAATCAGAGAAACGTGCTCGGCACTCCGCCGCCAGTCAAGGGGCGCAAACACGAAACCATTCAGACGGAGAAGTACTTGGAGAAGCTAGTGCAACGGCCCCCGGAGTTCAACGTGGATACACAGACGGATCTGTTCCTGGAGAAGCCTCCAACGCCGCCGTTTGTCCCGGCCAAGGTGGGCGTGGATGTGGGCACAGAGATCGGCGATGGGGAGCTCTTCCACTTCGATGCCGAGGCCCAGCCGATCATAGACGTCCTGGTGGATGCCTGCATCGAGCAGAGCATGCTGGAGGTGGCCCACGAGATGGAGCTGGCCAGTTTGCGGCGCAAGCAGGAAGAGTAAGTAGCCAGTCAGGGAAATATGCAAAAGAAACTTACCGAAACGCTGTCCCACAGATTCCTGGCCCAGCGGGAGACGGAGCTGGCCGAACTGCGTCGCCTGGAGGCCGAGGAATTGCGGCTGCAGGCCGAGAAGGAGCGCCGCCTGCGGCAGGACGCCATTGCCAAGGAGCTGGACGAGGAGATGCAGAAGAGCGTGACGGCGGCCAAGCTGCTCCAGGGCCACATTGCCAGCCTGGTGCCGGAGGTGCTGGAGAACATCGAGCCGGCCAGCGATGCCGTCAAGAAGGAGCAGCTGATGAAGAGCGTCTGCCCGTGGCTGTCCGCCGAGGTGGCCGAGGAGGTGGGCCACATTGTGGACTCGCGCGAGATCCTCACGGCCATCATCCAGGAGATCATCAAGCAGCGCGCCGTGACCTATGCCGGCTACCGGGACGCTGAGCCGGAGCCGTCAAGCCCGTCCAGGGGCATTTGCGAGGAGGAGGGCTGCATGATCGACGAGACCGAGGCGTGTCCCTGCGAAACCGAGTCCGAGGAGTGTCCTGAGCCACCCCCGGAACCTCCACATATTTAGGGTGCGAACAATTACGTTCAAGTTTAGTTGACACGCGTACACACACCCACTCCCAGGAGCACACACGATACACAAACGCTATGAATGCGCAGGATCAAGGAGGAAGGATCGAGACAAGGACTTTGTTTTTGTGTCTGGCGGCTTGCAGTGCGTCTTTGAATTCATCGGCCGGCGAGCGCCAAACACAAAAACGGAATCGGCAGAAGGATCAAAAATGGCAAATTGTAAACTGGATATTGTTAAAGGTTTTTCTGTTACCAACCATTCAAGCAATAAAGCTCGAGAAACCGGAAGGCGCGAACTTACTGTACTGGCCTTGCAAATTAATGAATAAATAAATGGAACACTAACAATGTTTATCAGAATGTCAAATCTTATTCCAATTTATCGGCATAGATATTTTTCATCTCTGGATCACATCTTTTAATTGAAAAACCCCAAATAAGTTATATTTTGTTTGGGGATGGATGGAATTTTATTTTCATTTCAAAATAAACATATACAGCTGCTAACTGAGAAGTTATAATAGATTCAAATTCAAAGAAACATTTAAATTTCAAAAAGTATTTTGAATTCCCGCCTTTTGAAATACAAAACTAACGGCGGTTAGCCAACACTGCAACTCGATAACCGCCTTGTGCGCTCTTTAAAAGTTCTGCCGTTGTTTAACAAATCAAATAAATGTTGCTTATCCTCAATATGCTATTAATATTAATTATTTTATTATAATTTAATGAGTATATGCACTTTCAGTTCCTCATAGCTTGTAAAGAAATGGAACTTTGAAACCCAGTTTCGATGATCTATCGATAGTTCCTTCGATTGGTCCCCCGTCGACCCGTGACGTCACAACACTATTGTTTTTCCCAACGTAAATGAATCACCAGACCGAAATTCGTTGTTTTCAATAGGAATTCCGCTGCCCAGCTAGCTGCACCGTCTCCCCCAAGATGTTCTCCAGCGGCCCCAACTACAACAAACTGAAGACCAACCTCCGGCTCTCCCTGAACCGCCTCAAATTGCTGGAGAAGAAGAAGGCGGAGCTGACGCAGAAATCCCGGAAAGAAATCGCCGATTATCTGGCAGCTGGGAAGATCGAAAGGGCCCGCATACGTGTGGAGCACATAATCAGGTGCGAGTACAATCAAATAGGTCGAAATTCCCCTTTTTTATCGTTGCTTTTGCCAGGGAGGACTACTTGGTGGAGGCCATGGAAATGGTGGAAATGTACTGTGACCTGTTGCTGGCCCGCTTCGGGCTGATCACGCAGATGAAGGAGCTGGACGTGGGCATTGCCGAGCCCGTCTGCAGCCTCGTGTGGGTCTGTCCCCGCCTGCAGAACGACATTTCCGAGCTGAAGATCATCTCGGACGTGTTCGTCAGCAAGTACGGCCCCCAGTTCGGGGAGGACAATCGCAATGCCACCGGAAACCACCAGGTTTCCGAGAAGCTGATGCACAAGCTGACGCTGCAGGCCCCACCGAAGCTGCTGGTGGAAAACTACCTGATTGCCATTGCCAAGAACTACAACATCGAGTACGAGCCGGATCCGCAGGTGATGCAGGAGGAGCAGCCGCAGGCCCACCTCATCGACTTCTCGGACAGGAACAACCTGAGCGGCGGAGGCGGCGGCCCAGCCCCGCCCCAAATGGGATTCATTGGGTATCCGTCGGTGCCGCCGCTGCCAGCAATGCCCGAGCCGCCGAGCAATAAGCCATTTAATTACCCCCCCTTTGGCGGTGGCCCCGGAGGCGGCGGTGGAGCGTGTGCCGTGCAGCCCACGCCCCCACCGTTTGCCTACAATATTCCACCCAATCAGCCGCCTCAGCCGCCACAGCCGCTGGTGCTGCCGCCCAAGTGTGCGGAGGAGAAGGACCTAAACACCAACTTTATAAACGTAAATATCGTTGCCAATTGAAAGGGAAAAGTAGCTTAGTTTATAGAGAAGCAGGTGGATGCTAGACTCTAGTTTCCACCTGCATCTTATAGACTTTTTGTCGAGACCTTCTGTAGTTAAGCTTTCGCATGTTTCTGCATGATTTTTGGGCTGTTGCAGCATGAAACAAGCAATGAGGATGGCTCTGGCAGCCCGGATGAGAATATTTTGGTAGGTCACCTCTCTGTAGAATGTCTGTAAATCAACAACTAACTTGCTATCGTTCAATTTAACAAACTGGTTCTGTGCGTCACCTTTCTCTTCGCTCCTATTCTGTGCGACGTCATTGGCCCATGTTGCGTGTAAGTCCAGTCCAAGTGATTCATTGTCCATCCCGTTGCCCGCCCGCTTATCTTGATGTTGCTATCTATTTGTTTTTTGATTATTTTCATTTGCAATTTAATCTTTTAATTTTGCTTGACAGCGCCCCAAACCCGAAAACGATCCGCCGCCGCGTTACACCTCGATTAATCCGGTTAACCTGCAGGTCAGACCCTGGAAATTAACACACTCCAACCCTGATTCGAAAGCGTTTTTCTTTCTTAATTTGGCACATCAAAAATTCAAAATTACCCAATATTTTTAGTTGATCGGACAGAAGTAGTAACCTCTTGAATGTCTCCCCTTAGAATGCCAACAAACCGAAACCGCAACCGCGATCCAAGCTGCCCCCCGGACATCCCACGCAGCCCAGCGCCCCGCCGGCCCTGGACTTTCCGTCGCTGCCCAACGTGCCCTGCGATCTGCCGGATGTATCGCCGCCGGGGGCGGAGAAGAAGAACGACGACGACGAGATCGACTTCGATGAGCTGTCGCGACGCTTTGAGAACCTCAAGAAGCGGAAGTGAAGCTGGGCGGCCAGCGGATTTGGCTAATCCTACAGTATATCTATTGTTATAATCTCTGTCCTCTTCACCAATAATCACGTATATGTATGGAAAAAGATGCCTATTTCGGTTCAATTATATTCCGTTTATGTTTCACAACAATCTTTCAACAATTGGAATGCAATTCGTCAACAACTAGAAAAGCTCCTCGATCGTCTAAGTAGCGGAAGTAAAACCAAGGGTTTTGGGTAATTTTGCAGTATATAGTTTTAATCTCGAACGTGTGCTTCATGAATAATTGCTTCTATGTATGAAAATATATGTATTTAAGGTTACTTTTTACTCCAATTAAGGTTTTACATTAATTTTCAACAACAAGAACTCTCCGTTCCCTTAAGAAACATAATCAAAAGCAATCAATATTAATAATTTGCAAATATATCGTATCTTAACAGATAAAACAATATCGCTCATGACCAGGCACGTATGGAAAATTTAGGATATTCCCAATTATGTTCCACAACAATTTTTCAAGAACGACAAGCTCCCCTTTTACGCCTAAAAAACGCAAGTGAAGCCACTGGTTTTGGCAATATATCTATTATTATTGTACAATCTCTGACATATTTTTTATGAACAATCACGTGCGTATATCTTCAGAAAACTATATAGAATTGTTGGGAGATTCTTGTTACTATAACAATCCTCGTTATAAGAACCAGAAGTAAAAGCAATTTATCTTATGTTAAGCTGTATTTCTTTAATATCGGAAGATAAGCCACTGGATGCCGACTATCATTAAATGTGTCTATTGGGCTTATCTGTCATATTCTTCATGAGCCAAGAGATAAAAATGTTACCCCTTTTCGGTTCAATTATATTCCAGGATATGTTTCCCAACCAATTTTCAACAACTATGAGACCTTGTTCTCTTGAGAAACAAAAAAAAAAGCCAATGGTGTAAGAAAGAATTAGAACCTGATTTATAATCGTATTGTATTGGTACAATATCGGTCTTGAGCCGTATGATTAATGGGAATAGATATGTACTTATTTCCGGTGTAATTACATTCCCGTTTATTTTGCACAACAAATTTTCAACAACATTTAGAAGACCTCCTCGCTCTCCACCACCTCTTTGAGTTCCAGCAGCTCCAGCAGCCCCTTGCCCTTCGTCTCGTTCCTCACCAGCTCGTCTATGACGCGATACTGTCCCGGATCGATGAGCAGTGTGAGGTGCAGCGTGGCCTCCTCCCACTCCTCGTGCTCCACGGTGTTGGCCAACTTTACCACGGACTCCTTGAGTTTTCCGCCGCCCTCCTTGCCCGCAAAGCTGACGCGCAGCTTCATGCGCGACCGCTCGATGGGCAGGTGCTCGCGCAGCATCTTGATGGCCTCCAGGGTGTTCTGCTTGGTGTTCCTGTTCATCTTCACCGAGAAGTGCGCATCCTTGAGGGACTTTTCGATGATGGAGGCGGGATAGGGGCGCCGGGTCTCGGGATTCACACACAGGGCGGCCACGCTGTTCACGATGCTGTTGAGCTGGGTGTCCAGGACGCTTTGGCGCTCCTTTTCCGAGACCTGGAGCTCGCCCTTGCTGAGGATCTCCTTGCAGATTTCCGTCTCGTCCGTTTTGTTGAAGGCCTTCTGCAGCTCGTCCTTTTTGGCCGCCTGCCCCTTGGACACGTTGGTGAAGACGGTGTGCGTCTGCAGGACCTCATCGATGTCCTTTTCACTGCGAAATACACAAGAAATAAGGTCTATTTCACCATCGCACACGTGTTGCGCTCTTTGTTTATTTCTCACCTGTTGTTGCGCCAGGAGAGGACTTTGTTCTTGTAGCAGGCAATCTCGAAGCGCTTGCCGCCCTTTTTCAGACGCACTATGGCCACATTTGTGAGCCGAATTTGGTTTGTGGGTGTAAATATTTTGGACATTGTTGTGGGAATAACAAAAGCCCTATTAGGGATGGTCAGCCAGAGCAAAACAAGCTATCGATTTATGGGGATCCTCAATTAGCATTAAAGCGGTTTCCATTAGATTTTAAAAGCAATCGCATTTTAATTACCAAATAATTGTTAATTAAATTCAGCAGTAATGCAAACAAATATCCAACATTCCTTTTATCTATGTAAGCTATCGTTTTGGATTCCCTTTTTATCGCTGCAACCTATCGATTCGGGACCACCCCTATCCCCGCTGTTGTTGTTGGCTCTTCTTCTTCTTCCCCCAATTCGCCAGAGCGCGCTGCAAACAACAAAACAAAAGTGCCCAAAAACCGCGATTTCAATTATCCAAAAAAAATCCGTTATTTCCCAATCGCGGATCGAAAACTCCGCGAACTCCGAAAAAATGAAGGCAAAACCGAGCCAATCGCGTTCAACGCGAAAAAGCAAGCTTTTTAAGGCAACTCCAGCGGTCGGACCGAATAGTGGGACCCTTAAACGGGCTACATGCCAAACAGCGGTACCTCTAAACATTAGACGAAGAAGGCGGCGCAGGGCGGACATCGATAAACCAGCGCCCCAAAACACACGGCCGCAAAACGGGACTGCGAACAGCTGTTCGTGCGGCCCGTCTGCCGCCAGGTGGCGCTCGCCGCTCACCATTAGCGGTTGTTGTGGCATTGCCAGCAGCGAACCTCGCGCAAATGCTGCCCTGCTTGGTAACGCCATATTTGATTTGTATTAAACGCGAAGAAAGTTTGGAATTTTCACGTTTAATTGCGTGAAACAATCAAGTGTGTCAATTTCTGGCCCCCCAAATACCCAGCGCGATGGTCTAGGCAGCCGGAAAAGTGTGGAAAAGCCGGAACACAGGAAGCGCTGCCGCAGTTGCAGTTTCTTTTTTGCTGGTCACAAGCAACGAAGGTGTGTGCGTGTTTCGATAAAAGAAAACCTAAAAAATGAGGCAGCCAAAACGAGCCGTAATTGTATAATAAATTAATGCTAAAATGCCGAAAAAGTATCTCAAATAATGACAATTGTTTGGCCTATGCATGCGCGATAATTTAGTTGCTGAATTTAGTGGATTTTCTTGGTTTTTAGACCCTTTTTTTGGGGTTGTCTCGAGAGCGTTTGGTTCGTTCGATTGTTCAACAATTTCAATATGTGCTCTAAAAATACGAATATTGTACTATATTCGCATGCCATTGCTGTGAGGGCCTTAGTTTGCTTGTTTGCTTAATTTTAAGTGTTTTTTTTGTGCAAGAAAGGGGGATATATGTAAAGATATTGAGGCCCTTAGACGGTTGGGGATTTGTTTATGTTGTCTGTGTTCGATTTTCCTTAACCCTCCAAAGGTCCTTGATGCCTTTTCAGCCCCCTGCAGTTTCCTTTAATCTTTTTTGAAGCAAATTACTTGCACAAAATTATACATTTTATAGTGAATTAAATAGGAAATTGAATTTCTTAAAAATATTGCATTTTCTTATAAATTTTTTTGCCTTTGTTTATGTGGATTTTAATTTTTTTGCCTTACAAAATCGAGGCAATTTTGTCAATTTTATAAAAGAATCTATCATTAATCTAATCTTGTTAAAATATTTATAATTACTTAATTTATTTCAACTGATTTTGCTTATTTCTTAGGAGTTTTTTAATAATATTATTTTTTTATAGATATTTTTAAAGTAAAACCCTAAAATCCATGATTTCATTGCCTAATAAATTTATTTATTTATTTTTATTGCCATTATTTGATTAATTAGTCTGCTAATTTTACTGTTTTCAAACTTTTTAACCGACTTTTTAAGAGTGCTTTTTTATTTATTTAGTTTTCTTTATTTATTAACGGTTTCTTTGCGAAACTTGCATAAAAAAACCTAGATTTAAGCTATTGAATCGCTTTTATAATGATATAGCACCATTTATGAAGTTTCACAATATTAAACCAATTTTTTTCCCCCTTATATCCCCCTTATATTTATATAAACTATCATTTGACAAAAGGATTCGATTAAATATTTATATTCGTATCAAGGCATACCCTGAAAATCATATTTTTAGAAGGTATTTGGGGGATTTCATGAAATATTAATATAAACTGATTTGCTTTCAAGGCATACCCCGAAAACCATATACATTTCTTTATAAATTGTAGTAAATGTGGTAAAAAACATATTAATTTTATTAGAAATTGTATTTATTGTGTTATTTAAGGGGCCACAGAATCTTCACAAACCTTTATTTATCGTGATATAGGTTTATAGAATCTTCAAAACCCTTCGAATTTCCGTATAATATTATGTAAATTCAATTTATTGTGATATTATGGGGTTGTAGAATCTTCAAAACGGTTTTATACAAAATTAAGGCATACAATTTAAGGAAAAACATATGAATTGTATTATGACTTTTATTTTTATGTGGCATTGTCTCATTGAATCTTCAAAACTCTAAAAATTTTACTATAATATTAGATTTATTGTGGTATTTGTTGGCCTGTGAAGTCCTCTAAAGCATACGATATTAAGTAAACGATATTAATTGTATAGTATAAACGTCAAAATGGAGCTGCCTATTTTACGTCAAACTAATCAAATTTGCCCCCAGTCTATGGAAAAATCGATACGGAAATCTATAAGTTCCTTCTCTTTGGTATTTCCCGCACAGCTCGCTGAGTGGAAATGGAGCAGTACATTGTGCCCATCGAGAAGCCAGTCTACTCGGATTTGCAGGTGGTGCAAGTGCCGCAGGACAAGGTGGGGGTGAGTAGTGGCAACCTCTTTTTTTAGCCCCCAAATGCTGAGCGAATCCTTGGTTGTATCCTTGCAGTCCCTGGTCCTGCAGGAGGACCAGCAGTTGGTGTTCAATGAGCAGCAGCAGGTGGTGTACCAGACGGCGGCTCCTGCGCAATATCAGCCGTCCCAGCCGCCCCCCGCGCCCACCTACCACATCATCGGCAGCGACGACCTGGCCCAGCAGCAGGCGCAGCAGCAGCACCAGCAACAACAGCAGCAGGCGCAGCAGCAGGTCCAGCAGCAACAGCAGCAAGTGGTGATGCACCACCAGCAGCAGCAGCATCAGGTGCAGCAGGTTCACTATCAGCAGCAGCAGGACGTGCAGCAGCAGCAGCAGCAACTGCATTTGGAGCAGCGGCAGCAGCAGCAGCAGCAGCAATACGTCCAGCACCAGCAACAACAGCCCGCCATCCAGCACACACAGCAGATCTACTACACCTCCGAGCAGGTGCTGCAGCCGAATTCCATTGTGCAGCACATGCAGCAGCAGCAGCAAAAGAAGCAGCAACAGCAGCAGCAGCAAGTGATGCAGCAACAACAGCAGCAGCAACAGCAACAGTACCAGCAACACACACCCACGTATCAGGTTCAGGCGAGTCCGCAGCCGCCGCAACTGCTGCAGAGCCCGCAGCACCAGCAGGCGCAACAGACGCAAACGCTACAGCTGCAGACCACTTCGCCACAGGGGCAGCAGCAGCCGCAGCAGCACCAACAGATCGTCTACCGCATGACCACCACGCAACCCCAACAGAGGCCCCTAGGGGTAAGTTTCCCGCCCGGGCAGTAGCCTGCGCTCTAAGAGTTTCTCTGAATGCGTGCCTCTCTCCGTCCAGATGCTCAACAACACGCATGTGATCGTGCAGCAGCAACCGGTTCTCATTCAGGCGCAGCAGCACCAGGAACTGATCATGCGCCAGGCCACTGCCATTCACCCGTACAACAGTCGCGTGGTGTACGCCGCTGCGCCACAGCAGCAGCAGCAACAACACGTCCTCCAGCAGCACGTTCAGCAGCAGCAACAGCAGGTCCAGCAGCAGCAGCAGCAGATGCAACTGCAGGCCACCGGCCAGACTGCGCACTTGGTGCAGACGCGCGTGGTGGCCCAGCAGCCGCAGAACGTGGTCTATCAGCAGCTGCAGGTGCAGAAGGTGCCGCAGCAACAGTCGCCGCAACAGCAACAGCAGCAGCAAGCGCCGCAGCAGCAGCTGGTGGCGCAACAGCAACCTCAACTTGTGACAACCACCACGGCGGCAGGGACGCAACTCGTGCGGACTTCCTTTCGCGCGAAATCGCCGCGGGGCGGAGCCGTGCTGACCCGCCCGGGCACCCTAATCTCCACGAGACCCACGCTTACGCCCACGACAATTGTGCGGCAGATGCGGCCGAGAGGCGGCCTGGGAGGAGCGTTACCGGGGGGCATCGTGCGCGGCATGCGACCGGCGGGCGTGCGACCCACGCGAGCGCAACTTGTGGTGTCTCCTGCGGGCGCCACCGACGGCCAGACCATGCAGATCGTGACCCAGGGAACGATGAAGCACATCACCATCAGCACGAATCTCGGCCAGGCGCCGCAGCAGCAACAGCAACAGCTGCAGCAGCAGCCTCGACACATCTACCGCGCCCACATGGTCACCGACGGCAGCCAGCAGCAGCAGCAGCCACACATGCTGATGATGCGCCCGGGGCCCATACGCTACCGCTCGCCCGTCACCCTCAGCTCGGCGGTACCTGCCACGATAACCACGCCCGCAGTGGCCGCCAACCCGGCCCCTCAACAGCAGCAACAGCAACAGACGCAACAGCAGCAGACCAGCGGCATTGGCATGGACCTGGAGGAGAGAATCCAGGCGGCCGTGCTGAAAAAGGAGCAGCAAAAGCCGCCGCCTTCCCCCCAGCAGCAGCAAAATGTGGCCCCCAATCAACTGGCGCCCATGCAGATCGGGGCAGGCACCACGCTCACCACATACTACGGCGCAGGAGGCGCCACCAACCAGCAGGAGGAGGAGCAGCAGCAGCAGCAGCAAGTGATGCAGAATTCCAGCCAAATCGTGCGCTCTGCCAGCGGACCGAGCATGACGCTGGCCGAGTTCAAGAAGCGCCAAACCTTGACGGCCTCCCCGGCGACAGTGGCAGGACAGAATCCCGGCCTGGCACAGATGCGGCAGTCCTGCCCCGGGACCCTTGTGCGGCAGGCACCGAAACTCACGCCCACGCAGACGGTTGGGGGCGGTCTGCCGCCCGGGACGAGGATCATGGCACCGCAGCGGGCCATTGCAGCGCCAGTGGCTGCTCCGGCAGTGCCTTCGCCTGCGACAACAGCGAACGCCTCGCAGGGATCCTCCGTGCAGCAGACGTCGCACAACAACTACGAGATACACTCACAGCACGTGCTGAACAACCGGGCGGGCCAGTCGATCGCCGACCGGGACAGGAACAGCGCCAAGATGCTGGTGATCCTGGCCAGCGGCGAGCAGCGGCTGATCACCTTCACCCTGCCAAGGGAGTCGTGCACGGTGCAGGACCTGCTCGAGCAGGTGGGCGTGCCCTTTGACAACACCACAACCATTCAGTGCGTGGAGCATCGGGGCGCCAATGTGGACTTTGTGGTGACGGTCGGCTTCTCCGTCAATGAGTCGGCCAGCGAACTGATATCGCGGGCGGAGGAGAGCCTGCAGATGAACCGACAGCAGGAGAATGCCACCCAAGCGGGAGCCGTAAGCAATAACTCATCGACGAGTGCCTCCCCCTCGTATGCCCAGGCCAGTGCAGCGGCGGAGCAGGCCAAACGGGAGGCGGCCACGACCACGGCGAGTGTGCCGGCGCCCGCAGCAACGGCAGCCAGCGCATCGGCGGCGCCCGCGGAGAGTAGGAAGCTCATCGACGGCTTCCTGGCCGTCTGCCAGCTCTGTGGTTTCACAGGAATGGACCACGCGCGTTGCGAGCGCTGCAAGCGCGTCTTCCCGGAGCCGCCCAAGCGCAAATCCTACATCCCCAAGACCAGCGCCGCCTCCTCGCCGGCCTCCTCGTCGTCCTCCACCAACGAGACACCCGCCACGGCCGCCGAGAAGAAGCGCGAGCTCGCGGCGGCGGCGCGCTTCGGCAAGCAGATGTCGGGCGTGGGCTACGGCTCTGCAGGAATGGGAGTGGCCCGCGGCAGGGGCTCCCTGGCCATGCGGGGCGGAAGAGCACGAGGCGGAAGGCGCGTGGCCGAAGCAGATCCCGTCGTGCTGCTCAGCAGCGAGGACGAAGCCGAGGGCGACGAGGCGAGCACAGAAGCGGGCAACGTAAGTAGTGCCACCTAATCGAAGTTAAATGGGTTTAAAACCTTCGCAATTGTAATCCCCAGGCGAGCGCCAACAATTCCAAGCTGAACGCCAATGGCAGCCTTCACCAAGTATCCACCTCCTTTGCGTGCGAGCCGATACTACCGGAAATCGATGAGGAACCCCTTTACAAAGGTGAGTGCCCAGAAAGTACCCATAGTTTAGGTTGGGTTTTGGGATTTGCGTGGGTTTAGCTGCTGATATTGGTGAATGTTTCTATAGTGTTCAGTTACGATTAGGCGGATTTTGATATTATTAATTGATCCGATTTTTAGCGAGCAGTTTAGAAAAAATTATAAAAGACTTCCTTATTTTCTAATACTAAAATAAGGATATCCCATGGAATATGATACAAATTTCAGAGGAATGTACAAAGACTACAAAACAAGATTAGGTTTATTTTATATCATATATTAGGAGACCTCTAAATAGCGTTGGGCACAAATTTTAAAATTGGGAATTACACAAAATTTGTAGAACCGAAAAATCGGACGGAGACCCACCGCTGCTCCAAGGTGTTATTGGTACCTTAAATTTTAAGTAAATCAAGGTTATCCGTAAATGGGGTATACATTTTGGCACAATTATGAGTCTTACTTGTCGTATTTAGTACTCCAGTATGCTTTGATAATTAACTTATCGCTAGATAGTGAATGTCAGGTTCCATTTCCATAGCTATCGTAGTAGCGATTATGGGAATTCGTATTACATAATTTACACATTATCACTAAGAATTGGGATTATGCTATCATGGGGGAATTTATTATGATTAACAGAAAATTGTTTTGATTAAATGTAAAAAAATTCCAGAAATTGAGGTATTTTCTGATTTATAATTACATATTTCGCCAAGACATTAACCATAACCCCAAGAAAATTGGAATTTAGAATTATTGGTTTTTGTAAGATGTAGGCTAATTTCTTAAAAAGGTATATATGTAGGCTAATCCATTTTTCAGGTATTTAAGGGGTTCTTAGGTTTTTAGTCTAAATTAGTTAATCAATTAAGATTAACATTTTGTATTCAAAAGTGTGGGTGCTATTATATCTATTAGAAAAAGTTATTAAAACAATTGAGCATTTTGATAATTATCTTTTGAAATGGATAAAAAAAACAATAAATGATTCAGGTATTAGAGGTTTTTGAAGACATAAAATTAAAATAACGATTAAAATCAAATATATAATAATAAAATAAATATGTTGGTCCAAAATACTAATACAAAGATAAATAAAAAATGTTCATAGGAAGGAATTACTTAAAATAAATTAATTTTTTTGAATACCCTTTCGATAACGGAATTCCTTAATTTGAGCATAAAATGTAATACAAAAACAAATACAATTGAAAACAAATGGAGGATGGTTGCGAGTAGTTGCTAGTGATGGCATGGCCGTGCTATCGCAATGCGCGGTTGAGTGTGCCGCTATTTGCGTCTGGCAATGCCGTGGCCAGACACCGCGCACCACCAGATGGCGCCACCGCGGAGCACGCCATTTTTGGCAAACGTACAGAGTGAGCAGGCGAAGAGGAAGAGACCCAAAGAGGATGCGTGCAAAGCAAACAATTAGTGCGATTTTCGGGAATATTTAAGCGATTTCAAGAGATTCCAACCGCCCGCAAGAGTGCTCGCATCGAAGCAAACGCCAAGCTAGCCATGAACAGTGAAGGTGAACACACAAAGAGAGAGTGTTAGCAGGGGGGGAAAGGGAGAAAGTAACGGGCCACGAGGCGAACAGACGTGCAAAGCGCAATCAGCAATTGAATAACACTTTTGTTTTGCTTTCCTTCTCCCTCTCCTTTTGACAGACTTCACCCGCGGCGATGTCTTGGATCTGTCCGACCTGCAGGAGTCGGAGAAGTTCTCCACCTCCCTCACCTGCACCTGTGTGCGTCTGGTTTCCTACAAATTCGAGGTCACCGAGCCGGTGGGTACCCCTCCCCCTCACCTCCTCACCCCCTGCTCTTTGATTGATTTCCTCCTTCCCTCTCTATCGCCTTGCAGGTCTATTTCACCGCCAAGGGCGTGAGAATCGTGGGAAGGCTGCAGGAGGGCGGCCAGGAGGCCAAGAAGTTCACCCTACAGATCCACAGGCACGAGGTGATCAAGGTGATAGCCCACTTTGGCAACGCCGACCGCGCCCAGCCCCTGGTGACGCTATACCTGCTCAAAACCTGTGCCCAGTACGTCAAAACGCAGCTGCAAATCCCCGACGAAACGGGCCAAGATTGTGAGTAACCAGCTTCCCAGATATTCTTTTTTTTGGCTAATAACTTCACTCTCTTCCCTGGAATAGTGCTGACATTCAAGTCACAAAACCCGGTGCTCACGCGCCGCCTCATCCTGCTGTTCGACACCATCTCCCTGTCCGCCCGCGAGACCATCAAGTCGATGTTCAGCTTCCTGGACGAGATCTCCTCGTCGGATGCGGCGGAAATCGTAGAGCGGCTCGCCGACTCCGATCGCAAGACGCTCGACAAGAGCACACAGCCGCAGCCGCGGCAACTGCGCGCCGACGAGCAGGTACACCTGCTGATGTACCCGCCCAAGGGCACCGGCAGCCTGTGCATACGAATGGAGGACTATGTGTGCCTCACCAAGGAGTCCTACCTCAACGACATCATCATTGACTTTTACCTGCTCTGGCTGCGCAACAACCTCATACCGGAGGCGCAGCGCGAGCGCACGCACATCTTCAGCACGTTCTTCTACAAGCGACTGACCACGCTGACGCGGCCGGCGGACATGAAGCAGACGGCGGCGCAGAAGCGGCACGCCCGCGTCCAGAAGTGGACCAAGCTGGTGAACATCTTCGACAAGGACTTTATCATTGTGCCCATCAACGAGCAGTCGCATTGGTTCCTGGCCATCATCTGCTTCCCCAATCTCAAGGGGCCCGTCACGTACGACACCAACCAGCCGGTGGAGCCGCAGCACCTGAAGCGGCCGCGGGGAAAGAAGGTATCCCTGCAGATTGGCAGCACGACCATCACGCCGCTCTCGAAGAGGGAGGGAGGCGCCCTGCCGGCCGCCCTGTCGGCGGACAACATTTGCCGGATAGCGGACGACGAGAGCGAGCGGGACGAGGCGGAGGGCGATGAGAGCGACATGGCCTCGGACGACAGCGAGAACTCCAATCCGCCCAAGGAACCCGCCACGACCACACCCGTGGCCACACCTGCCGCCGCCGCAGCCACCGCCGCCGCTGCCTCGCAGCCCCCGAGCACGCCCAGCGGCCCGGCAAGGAGCAGCGGATCGGACGAGGTGCCCGCGGTGAAGCAGCCGCTCATCCTGATCTTTGACTCGCTGGCCGGCGCCTCCAGGAGTCGCGTGGTGGCCACCCTGAGGGACTACCTGACGTGCGAGTACCGGGTGAAGAAGCCGGATGCGCAGGCGCACGTCTTCAACAAGGACAACATGCCGGGGCACTGTGTGAAGGTGCCGCAGCAGAACAACTTCACCGACTGCGGCCTCTACCTGCTGCAGTACGTGGAGCACTTCTTCAGCGATCCCATCCGCGACTACAGGCTGCCCATCAAGCAGCTGACCAACTGGTTCGACCTGCTCACCGTCACCAAGAAGCGCGAGGACATCGGCGGCCTCATCCAGCAGCTGATGGACGAGGGCGATGGCCAGAAGCTCATACTGCCGGTGATTGAGTTTCCCACGCTGAATGGCCAGCTGGTGGAGTATCCCGAGGAGACGGAGAGCGCCGAGTTTGAGGAGGAAGAGGGCCACGACGACGAGGAGCCCAGCAGCGAATTGGTGAGCAAGAAACAAGAGATTTTACTAAAGGATTGCAAGCTAAATTACCTGGTTTTTTAATGCAGCACGACGAGAACAACACCGCCACGGAGATGGAGGTGGATCCGGTGAACGATGAGGCTCCGGCGGGGGCGGGGGCCAAGACCGGCGGCACCCCGTCGACCGCTTTGACGCTGACGAGCACGGGAAAGCGCTTTGTTCTCAAGCGACGCCTGCAAAACGGCTCCCTCGGCAGCGCTCCCAGCAATGGCAATGGCAACGGCGACACCACCCCCACCTCGACGCCAATGATGCCCCAATTGGTGGCGGCCTCGGGAACACCTAGTTTAGCCGGCCGCGGTCCCCCCGGGGGCCTCAAGATCCGGAAGATCGAGCCATAGCACGAGCAGCAGCCTCTCCTCGTGCGGAGAGAGCCGCCCGCCTTGGCGCCTGCGCCTGCGCCACTGGCACCATTAGCACCACTAGCACCACTCACACCCAACCCAACCCACCTGCCCGCGCTGATCCAGCTGCCGCATCTGCGGCGACAATTGTAAATACACATGGAGTGCACACCACGCCTCATCATTGCGATATCGATATGCGTACACTTGCTCCATCTGTTCCATTAACTGATAGAAATTGCGATACACTTATAGTAGACGAGGCGACGACTTGATGAATAAACTTAACAAAAATATACCACATAATGAACGTCGATATTCGTTTGTACGCCATCAAATGGAAGAAATATTAGGCATTTTAAAATTATCTACGCAATAGGTCGATTTATTTCAGATCTTGGCAAATGAAAAATTTCCACTGAATGTTTAGTGAATTTGTTCAAATTTAGTCGAGTATTTTTTTAATTTTGCTGTTAAGAGAAAAGGAGGAAAACAATAAAATTACTTACCCGGAAAATATGGAAAATTGTTTGGGTTGCGCTGGGGAAACGCTTTGCTTTCTGAATTTATCCAATGTTTGGATAATCACACGGAATACTACAATTTTGGGGGTGTAGATTCTGCACTGTAGAATGTTTTGGTATGGCTTTTCCGAATTTCTTGGGGAGATATACGTTTTTAGACCTGAGCGGACAAAAAAACATTTAAAAACACGTCTAAAATTAAAGGGGAATTAAATTTCAAAGGAAGAAACCCTATTTTACTTCCTAGGGAACTAATAATTTTCACTTAATGATGATAATTTGCCACGTCTAACATCAGGAGGAGTATTTTTGGCAAATTTCAAAGGAAGAAACCCTATTTTACTACCTAGGACACCACAATTTTTAATTTAATTATGAATATTTGTAACGTTTACAGCAAAAAAGAGTATTTTTGGCAAATTGTAATGGAAAAAACCCAATTTCTACTTCCTAGGGAACTAAAAAATATGCATTTAATGATGATAATTAATAATTAACCCGAATTTGTGCCCTAGAAAGGATCGACCACTACAATTTATATTGAAAAATAATATTAATCACAATAATTGCGAATTATTTGTTATTAAACCAACATTTACCATTTATTTAAAAAAAATAGTCGGCTTCAACATAATATTTAAAGTGAAAACCAAGTTAATATAATCTAAAATCGTTTATATTTTGCATTTGGCATTTCAAGTAAATTTGTAAAGCGCAATAAAAATTTACAGCCTTTAAAATGTATCAGAATTTATGACCTAGAAAGGGGGAGGGCTCGGGCGCGGAATGCACCACTTTTTTCGCACTTAGAGCGTTTTTCGAGAGCAGAGTGCTCCCTGTGTTTTTTTACCCAAACCAGTTTCTCGTGTCTCGCCATGTAGGCTAGAATCGCCATGTAGATGTCGCCTACATGGTGGGACTCCCCGAGGCAAACCGGTACAAATACGCTAAATAACGGGCCAAGATCAAGGCCACACGATCTGGAGAGAGCGGAAATTACTATCCACTTTTGTTGCTTTCCCGCCGATCTTGCGAGTTTCGCGCTGTTTGAGTTAATCCCGCGATGTCTGCCCCTTCCCCGCCGCGATTTATGCCATGTAACTTAATTTAAATACATGGCAGCCTACATGGTGACATGGCACGCACACATGCTCACCACTTCGAGCGAACAACAACACACACACCCATACATGCAGGCCGCCATGTAGTTGGCGGGCGGAAAAAGTTAGGTTAGATTCACAGCTGGTCGAGTGGAAGGCGGGGGAGTGGCAAAGGAGAAAGAGAAGTGAGGGGTGGGCCGCTGCGAGGGGGAAGAGCCGAATGGCGAGCGAAAAGGAAACGGCTGATACGTATCGATAGCTGGATGGAGTGGCAAATAGGAATGCGATAAATCAAAACAAAAACAAAGCCAATATAATACAAATTATTGTGCTTAAAACTGAAAGGTATCATTAATAAAAACGTAATAAAGAAAGAATATAACAATCTTTGTGATGAGTACAAATGAAGGGGTTTTACAAATAAAACAGAACAAGCCGTTAAGGGAAGCCCGTACATAAAATCTTAATATTTAAGTTGCCGATTTTTTCTTTAACAAGTAATTGTTTAATGTTTTTTTTTTTTAATTAAGTACTTATTTGAACGGGGAATATACAAAATACAAATGTTTGGCAAGGGACAATTCTTTGCCACAAATAAAATACAACAAGCTGTCAAGGGAAGTTAACTGCGCCGTATACAAAATTTTAATATATCAGCTTAAAAATTCCTTTAAAGTCCTTATACTTGCTTTACTTACAATTTTATTAATAAAAGAGAAAATAAAAATCTTAATCAAAAGTCGTTAAAAACACATAACAACAATACATCTTGAAAGTAAAGTTAACGAGCTCCTTGAAAGTTCCTTAATATTGTTTTGTTTATTTAACTGTTTATAACTTATACCAGGCATAGGTTTGATTTTCATTAAAGTAAAATGAATTTTTCTATATTGTTATAAGTGGGATCAGCTTAAGATTGTAGATTTCATATATTGGGGTTTATATATTTTAATTGGAGGCATTGCGCTTGTTTTAAATATGAAAATTAGAGTGGGAGTTCGAACAATCTGCAATTTAATTAACTCGACTTGTTTATTTAATATCCCATTACAAATCAGCAGTTTCATCACAACTCTCTCTCTCTGCGGTTATCGGCCCGCTGCCATCGCTAGCGATTATCGATACTTGTGTAGCTCTTCGCCGCGTTTGCTGCTTCGCAGAAGGAAAATAGAAAATTAAGGCAGGAGCGCAAAAAGCGGAAAACACGATCTAGCCAAGCCAACGGGATCGCAAAGTGTTAGTGAAGTATTCCTGCCCCAAAACCCCTTCCGACCCCAAGTCCCCGCAGCTGTGTTGTGAAATAATTTAAACAATTTCGAGGCAGATGGAGCCCCCTGCCACCCTCTCCCCTCCTGTGTGTGTGCGTGTTTGCGAGTGTGTGTGTTTGTGGGAAAAAAGAAATTGAGGGGGAAAGGAAAGCTGAAGAGGAGACGGGAGAAGGCACAGAGGTAGTGAGCGGTATGGGCGTCTCTTTGGGTTAAATGACATTTTCGCACGTAACGGTGGAGAAGAAAAAAAATATATCCGTATATATACGTGTATTAATAAAAATAAATACACACTGCCCAGCAGGCAGGCAGAGGAAGCGGGAAAGCGCATGCTCGGCAATCGGGAATCGGAAAATCCGCCCAACAAAACACAAGAAACTATATGATGTACAATAAAGTATCCCGAATGTAAGCAGAGAAATGTTTAATCGCCCGAGATGGCTCAAAAAAGAGAATAACAACAACAATGCATTGCAATTATAATTGCAAAATAAAGAGTGTGCATCGAGAGAGAGAGAGAGAGTGTGTGTGTGAGTGAGTGAGTGAGAGCGAGCGAACGGGAGCGTGCGTTGCTGCTAGTGCTGTCCCCCTCTGGCGCATGCTTCGACACGGGCCTGTCGGTCAGTCTGTTTTGATTTTCTCTTCGTGAAAATAAGCGCGCGAAAGGGGTGCTCGTGCACTTTCTTTTGACCTGCCACCCACACAGCCCCCTCTATCCAGCCCTCTCCCCCGCCCGCTCGCTCGCTCTCCCGCGAGTGCATCGCTATGCCTGATAAGCGGTAAAGTCAGATGTTTGTGTTTTTTGTTTGTTTTGCTTGTCTTGGGGTCTCCTCCTCGCACTTTTTGCCGCGTAATTTGAAGCTAATTTACTAACGCTCCACTTCGCTTCTCTTTGTCTCCCCCCCTCCCCCCCAAGCAGCCCGAGGAATCGAAAAGCTAAGCAAAAAGTTTACGCATAAAAGTCACCAAAGAGCCGCTCGGAATTGTTGTTTTTAGTTCTCAATCACATCCCGCAGAGGAGCAACATTTCCAATAAGCAAAAGCATACATAAATGGTTTCTACTTTTATAGGACTACTGGGTGAGTATTTCTTTGAATTGCATCGAGCCTATTAAATAAGTTATGACTAAGGTTATTTGTATTGGTATTCTGTCATAGTTAAATGCTCAAAAGAGGATCAATTTATGGTGAAATAGTTGGGTATTCATACTTTTTTTTACAAGCCTATTAAATAATACATAACTAGGATTGCTCAATTGTTATTCTATCCTAGTAAAATACTACATTTTTTTGTTTTTAATAATTTTATGTAGTAAAAATGCAGGGAAAATCAGTAATTTTATAAAAAAGTTCAAGAAATCTAGCTAATATTAATTATTTCAAATTTAAAACATTTTTCCAACTGATTTTTGTGTTTTTTATCATTTTATAATGTTGAAACGCATCCACATCATTGAAAATCATTTAAAAAATTAATTTTTTTTCTAGAAAGTTAAAAAAATCTAGTATAAAGGAAAAATGGAAATATATTTGGTATATTTCTTTTTTTTATGAAATATGTTCATTCCGTTTCAATCTATTTTGGGAAGTTATAGTTCCTAGTTTCTAGGAACTATAGTTTCTTAATACTTTTAATATGATTACAAACTAGACTTCGGCATGAATGCATGCAAAACGATAAGTCACTCATTCTAGCTTTTTTTCATCACAGTATATTTGTTGAGCCATTTTCTTCCGGCTTATAGAGTAAAAGGTACGGTAAAGAATGGGTGCAGTATTTTTAAGAACACTACACTACTGTAATTATACTACAAATGAGTACATTCATGCAGAAGTCTATTACAAACCATGAGTAATAGAAGATGTAGAATTATTTCTGCAATTAAAACACATTTTGAGGCATACATTTTAATTTTAAATCCAAATAAAACCCATATTAAGATATAAGTGCCTGGGTTTTGTGCAATTACCTAACTAATCACTCCCTTTTCTCTCTTAAAGACATTCAATCATGGTGGGAGATACCGTGTATTTCGCATTTCTGTTCATTGTTTAGTTCCGCCTTTGATCTGCCCGACATCGACATCGAGGTAACACCCAACCCACCACACTCTCCTCGGTCATTTGTAACCCTAAAATGCGTATTTTTCGCCTGGCAGGACCTCGAATCGGCGCTGCTCTCCGATGGTACGAGCGACGAGGATCAGGTCGCCCTAGTGCCCGAGTTAATTGTGCGCCTGCTGAGGGGCTGCGATGCGCTACAGACGGTAGCCAAGGAAATCACACACAGCAACTATCAGATGTTCTTGCGCCGCTTCCTGCGCCAAAAGTGTCGCCTGCACAAGACCGAGAACCACTTCGACACGGACGTTGACTTCCAGTCGCTGCCCGTTCGCAAGCGCCTGCACATCCTGTACGACCTGTGCCACTTCCGCCTCGACTCGGCCGATGTGCAGGTCATCCTCAGCAACCTAGAGGCGGACAGCCTGCGCGTGGAGCCGCTCGGCTACGACGCCAAGAACTCCGGCTACTGGTATTTCTACGGCACGCGTCTCTATCGCGAGGACAAGCCCGGCGGCGCCTCAGCGGCCTCTGGTTCCGGATCCTCCGGCGCGGCCAGCTCCTCGTCAGCATCGGGCAGCAGCAGAGGGGCCATTGCCCGCAACGGCAGCGTCTGGCAGGTGATCTGCTTCACGGAGGAGGACTGGCAGAATTTGGCCGCCAAGTTCAAGACCTCGACCCACGCCAAGGAGCGCGAACTCTTCCAGATACTTGATGAGAACTTTCTGCCCAAGCTGCCGCAGCTGTTTCGCGAGCGAGAGCGTTTGAGGCGCAGGAAGTAAGTGTGTTTGCCAACTCCTATGGCCTCTAAATATAATTGTATTGCTCTTCTTTTGGCAGGCTCTTGCAAGTTCGCAACTCGAGTCGCATCCGCAATCTTGTGGAGTTAAAGGCCCGCCAGGAGGAGGAGGAGCAGCGGCGCGAGCGCGAGAATCTCTACCAGGAACGCCAGAACGCTCAGTGGGTGGCCCCGCAACAGCAGCAGAATCAAGCGCAGCAGCGCACTCGGAGACGGTTAGAACGAACTGCATTCTAACCAAACGGCGGACATCACAGACATTCACATTGCATATACAAAACACTCGCATACCGCATACCAAAAGCATCTTTGATTTGCCTTCTCAATTGGTCTTTTGCGTTGCCGTATATACTATATGTTTATGATTTGTTGAGCCAGACACTTTTCGCTTGCAATTTGTGTTGCATCAGCAGTAATCAGACCCGAAATCAGTACCCAAATTTCAATTTCAATCACCACCACCACCGTCTGTATCTCCGAGATCGAGTTGCAGAGAAGAAGGCGAGAGCGGAAGGCCCAGGATGAGCGGAGCGAGGAGCAGCACTTAATTTCAGTTTTACCCCATCATTTAGTTTTGTATACAGGAGAATTGGTTGGATTTCGTTTTCAATAAAACTCTGTAAGCATGCTTTTTGATATTTGATATATTTCCATTCGATAAACGACCACCTTATGATTTATATTCACGCCACACAAGTCATCCCACCCTTTCATAGGCCGCAAGACCGTAGCAACACGATCAAAAGTCGATTAGCTTTCATCATATCTCTAGCCATGTTGCCCTGTATCTCTCCTTTATTAATTGTATATGTTTGCTTGATCCTTTTATGATTTTAGATCTCAGTCAACGTCAACGGCCAGTGGTATTTCAACCTACGCAAGCTCCCTGAGACGAACCACCACAACTAATTCGAGCGAATTTCTGTGCCACAGGGAAACCTTCTGCCTCACGCCAGATAACGAGGAGGAGGAGGAGGAAGAGGAGGAGGAGCAAGAGCAGGACGCTGACGCTGACGCCGACGCCGACGGAGACGCCGACGGAGACGGAGACGGAGACGGAGACAACGACGAGGTCATCGACGCGGAGCACGAATCGCCGGGAGAGGAGCAGCCCGAGGCGCAGCAGCCAGAGGAATCGTTAGCTGGCAACGACGATTTTCGGTCTCCCCAAACGCCTGAGGAATTGAGGAGCCGGAGTCACCACCACCACCATCATCATCACCATCACCACAAGAAGAAAAAGTCGGGCAAGAAGCAGAAGAAGCGCCATCATCGCAACCGGAACAGAGAGCACCATCACCATCATCGCAGGCGACACAAGCATGCCTCAGAGGCGGACGAACCGGAGGACGACAACAATAACCACAACAGCAACAGCAATAGCAACACCAACAGCAGCGGCAGCAACCACCCGCGACGACGTAGCGGCCATCATCATCGCCAGCAGCAGCAGCAGCAGGAGCCGAGCCCGTTGCCCCAGACATCTCTAAGTCCCGAGGACAAGGAGAACTTCTGCAGGCAGCTGCAGCTTTTGGACAGCAATTCGGCTGCCATTGCTGTTGCCACCAGCATCGCGGACCTGAGCTTGCCATCGCCGGTGGCACATGCTAGCGAGGCCGAGGACGAGCAGGAGGAAGAGCGGCAGTCGGCAGCAGAACTCCGAGAACAATCCGAGCGCTCCGAGGCAGCCTTCTCGATGGCGCCAGCAGCGAATGTTAAGCTGCCCGGCCGGCAGACGAACAACTCCCTCAGCTCGCTGACTGGCAACATATTCATACCGGCAGGAGGCAGTCAACAGGCGCAGCAGCAGCCCCAACAATCGCCGGATCAACAGGCGCAAAGCAGCAGCAGCACGGGCAGCAACAGCAACAGCGCCAGCACCAGTGCTGTGCGTTCCAAGAAGCAAAAGGCCGTGCTCAACAGCACCAGCAGCAGCGGAAGCGGGAGCAGCAAGGCGGCGGACAAAGCGGAGCGGAGTCTTAGTAAAACGGAGACGGGGGCCGTAAAGTCGAAGAAAACGGCGCCAGGATCCTCGTCGGCGTCCTCGTCGTCCAGCAAAGCGGAGCGCCAGAGCGGAGCCTACTCGGACAAGAGTGGCGATGAGTAAGTCCATTCCATAAACACAGCAATACTCTTTGATACACATTCTTTGATCATTCTTTTGGGCTTTTGCTTGCTTTCGGAGGTGTTTGCATCATGAAAACCCCCGTAGAATTCCCCCATAAAAATTACCGGCCTCATGATGCATGCACCTCTCGTATTGTTGTTGATTTTGGATATTGTTTTGGGGGATCCTTTTGGGGTTCCCCCTTACCGTTTTGGTTACCCTGATTTCACGACCTAATTTCAAATAACATTCGCATCTATCGCATGTTCCTTTTCATTCAAAAGTACTCACCCATCAAATTGTATATAATATAATCAATTGATTAACATATTTGTCATTGTAAATTTTTGTACCCACCCGCAATAAAAAAAAAAAAAATACCAAAAACATACCGACTGTTGACCCATCAAACTACACCAAAAAAATAAAAATATCGATAATGTAGCCATGTAAATAGTAGCAAACGTAGCACCACCACCAACAACAACAGCAGCCTTAACAACAACAACAACCATAAGCACAACAATAACAACAACAGCCATTCAGCGACGGCAGCAGCAACAACAACAGCAACGTCCTACGGATATCATAGCAATTCGAATCATAATCAAAATAATCATAATCACAACCATCACCACCATCATCACCATCACTCGCATCATTCGCATCACACCACTAACCATAACCATCATAATAAACACAAAACCAAATCGCACCACTCCCTAACCCACAACAACAACCACAGCAACAACAACAATATCAACACAAAAACCTCAACCTCAACCCAAAGCTCAACCTCAAGCTCAGCAGCAAATCCAACAACAGAAACAAGCAAACAATTCACAACAAACAATCACTCAACGTACAACTCCTCCTCCAATCATGCGAATATTCTTAGCTTCACCGAAACGGAGGAGGTCCTGCAAATCGGCATGCACAAGGTGCTCGTCTACGTCAAGAATCACCGGGATGCCTGGCCCTTTATGGATCCCGTTGAGGAGGATATAGCGCCGCGCTATTACTCCATCATCAGGAGGTAAACTATTCTCCATCCAAGCATGAAATTGCAAGTGAAATATTTGGTGTTTTGCAGGCCCATGGACCTGCTGAAGATGGAGGACAAGCTGGACAGTGGAGAGTATCACAAGTTTAGCGAATTTCGCAATGATTTTCGCTTGATTGTCAACAATTGTCGCCTGTACAATGGCCACAATAATGGTTAGTAGGAGGATCCCTTTAATCACTTTAATCACTACAGTTTCTTGTTATCCCCCACAGAGTACACGGAGATGGTGAATAATCTGCAGGATGCTTTTGAGAAGGCCACCAAAAAGTACTTTGACAATCTCTCCGACGACGACGACGATGATCCCAACCTGAGCTACCCCGCCGCCGACTCCAAGATGAATGTCTTTCGCGAGAAGTACTTCAGCAAGAAGGCCAAGGAGGAGGCGGAGAAGGATGTGGCTGTGCGCCAGGCGAGCAGTGCCGAGGAGGATCACAGCGAGGTCGAGGAGGAGACCACGCTCAAGGCGCAGAAGCGCAAGCGCAAGGAGAAGGACAAAAAGCGCAAAAAGAAAACCAAGGGCAAGGCGGATCCCGACACCGATGACGAGGACATGGAGCCTCCGGAAAGGGAGGCAACGCCGCCACCTCCTCCCGTGGTCAGCAAGAAAAGCAAGGCGGGAAAACTGCCCAAGGAAAAGGAGAAGGAAAAAGACAAGGATAAGGAAAAGGAGAAGGAAAAGGACTCATCCAAGCGGGGCCGCAAACCGAAAACCGAAAAGTCCCCCACAAAATCGGGCGGCAAGCAACAGCAAAAGACCAAAAAGGGCGCCAAGAAATCGGCGCACGACTCCGAATCGGACCTCGATTCGGGCCCAAGCGACTCCAGCGACGACGAGCACATTTCGCTGGCCAAAACCAAGTCCCTAATGAAGCCGACGGCCCGGACGATAGCGGCGCAGAAGAAGAAATCGGTGCCGGCGGAGTCGAAGGTGAAGACGTCGCCGGCCAAGCGACAGGCGAAGGGGAAATCCAAAGGCGGCCGCAAGGCCAAAGACGATTCGATGGAGAGCGATCTGTCGGATGCGGATGTGAAGAAGCAACTGCCACCAACGGCGGCGGCTGCTTTGGCCGAGTCCGCGGCAGAGCTGGAGGATGACGATGAGGATGTGCGGCGACATGGACCTGACGGGGACGAGGAGGACTCGCGGTCGCGCAGCATGTCGCCCTTCAAAGTTGATCTCCACAAGAAATACTCGAAAAGTGCCCTTAACGATGATCTCTCCGAGCTGCTGACCACCGTCAAGAAGGTTCCCCGACACGTCGACGACGAGGACGAGGTGGAGGAGCGGGGACGTCGCTCCGAGGGAGACTTCAAGTCCCTGAACAGCAGCCGGGCCAGCTCCCAGGAACGTGCCGCTGTTCCCGTCGCAAAGAAGGCCAAAAAGGGCGACAGCTCCAAGAAAGACAAAGAGAAGGAAAAGAAGAGCAGGGAGAAGGATAAAGACAGGGACAAGGACAAGGACAAGGACAAAGACAAGGAGAAGGAGAAGAGCAAGGATAAGTCGCGCAAAAAGGGCAAAGAGGACTCTGCGCAATCGGCGGCAGCTGCAGCGGCTGCTGCGGAGCAGGCGGAACTGGAGATGCTGCTGCCCTTCATGGACAAGTACGATGTGATCAAGTACCGACGCAGCCGGGCGGCCTCCAACTCAATACCTCCCTCCGAGGACTCCAAGTCGGCCAGCATCAAGAGTTCCAGGGAGAACAAAAAGGCCTCCTCCAAGCGGGAGCGATCGCCGGTGGCCGAGCCCGTGGAAAGCAGCAAACGCGGGCGGAAGAACAAGGAGCAAAAGCGGTCCAAAGATGTGGCGGAGAAGCCAGAGAAACCGGAGAAACCTTCCAAAGCGGAGGCTGCCGAGAAGCATAGCGAAAAGTCCAAGAAAAAGGAGGAGCACAGCGAGAAGTCCAAAAAGAAGGAGGAGCACACCAAGGAGAAGGCAGAGAAGCCAGCCAAGGAGAAGTCACCTCCCCCAGCTGCAAGTTCCGAATCAATGAAAGCGCCTCCAGCCACTCCAACCTCGGGGAGCGCCTCCGTTGCGGGTAAATCCAAAGATGCGCCCGGAAAAGCGGCAGCCAAGAAGCGACCCGACAAGCAAATGCCACCGCCCCCGAAGCCGGCTGACAAGCCCGCGGAAAAGGGCGCTGGCAAAAAGGGTTCCGGCAAGAAGGCTGCCCAGAAAGCAGGGCAACCCCAGACAAACAGCAACACCAATCTCGAGGCCTTGGATGTGGAGACGGAGCAGACGTTGAAGGACATCAATCGTTGGCTGGAGCACACCCCACGCTTTACGGAGTTCAGTTCGGCGAGCAACTCGCCCTCCCGGTTCAACCTCCTGGACGACTTTGACTCCGGGATGAGCACAAAGCTGGATGCAGCGGACTTCAGGAGACCTGTGGCCCTGGCAGCGCCCAAGGCCGAGTTGGTGCCCACGAAATTGGCCGAAGCGCTGAACGATTTGGTGAGCGAACCGAAGGAGTCGGCCGGCAAGTCAGAGCCGGAATCGGTGGCCCCGACAGCGAGCAGTGTGAGCAGTAGTTGCGGCACCCCGCCGCACTCTATGCACTCGGGCAACTCCATTGGCAGCACATCCGCCACGGCAGCCTCCAGCAGCAGTTGCTCGATCAACTCGAGCGCGCCTCCCTTGCCGGTGGTGAATCCTCCGACGCCAACGCCCACGGCACCGCCCCCGCTGATGCCCATTTCCAAGCCCAAGGAGCACGGTACCACGCAGCTGATTCTGAATCCTCCGCCCCCGCCGCACATCAAACAGCAGATGGCCAAGGAGGCGAAGCGAAAGTCGCTGAAGGAGAAGCAGGCAGCGCAGGCGGCGCAGGCAGCCCAGCAGGTGAAGGCAAAGGGGAACATAATGCGCACCATCGAGCGACTGCAGCCGGGCAAGGCGAAGGGCAATCTCATCCAGAATGTGGTGGCCGGGAAGGCGACAGAAGAGAGTAGCGACTCGCATTCCGGCGTGAATTCCGTCAAGGAGCCGAAGAACGCTCTGATCACGGAAACCTTCGATGGGGCGCCAAAGCTCAGCCTGGGAACTGTCATCAATACGCAGGACTTTGCGCTGGGGAAGACTCTCGAAGAACTGGCCGGGAAGAAGCCCAAGGACGACGACGACAGCAGTCCCAGTGAGGATGGGCAAGCCCAGGAGTCCAGCACTCCGAAAACGCCGAACAAGGAGCCTCCCAAGCCCTTCGAAGCTCTGCTGGAGCTGAGCAAGTTGAGCAAATCGGCCGAGGCAACGAAAACCGATGCGGGTCAGAAGGAGAAGCCGAATCTCAGCGTCTGGCTCAAGGCTTTCGGTGGCCCGAAGGTGAGCAAGAAGTCCGAGGAGGAGGAGAAGCAGCCGGCGACGGGGCTGGACTCGCAAAGTGATGCGAAGGTGGTGCCGCCGGCCCACTCGCCCGCCGGGGACAACAACTTTTCGCTGCCTTCGGTGATGCGGCAGCGAAAGCCGAGCACGGGCAGCACCAACTCGGAGAGGAGTTCCTTCAGCCAGGACCCCGATTCGCCGAGGATTGCCATTGACGAGAGATACGGATCCTACGCCGCTGGATCATATACCTCCCCCATTGGCGCGTCTCCGATCGGAGCCTCGCCAATTATGGTTTCCCCCAAGCCCAACGACGACATGGGCAAACCTGCATCGCCTTACCCCCTCAACGGGGCCATCAAGGTCGGCTTCTACCAGGACACCACGACCAAGAGCAGCCCGGACAAGAGCTGCAGTCCCCGGGAGATGAACTCGCCGTATCCGCAATACTCACAGCATATCTACTCCTCCGCCTCGTCGCCGAACGTTTCGACTCCTGATCTGAGCGGAACATCGCCGTACGGAGGCGGAAATAGTTACAACCCCTCAGGCTCGGAGGCATCCAAGACGCCCGCCTACTCCTCGACCTCGCCGCTGCCCATTTACGATCAGTACAAGCAGCCCCGATCGCAGGAGTCCGACTACAACTCCTCGATGAGTCCGAGCACCCCCAACCCGCATTCGCCGTACCAGCAGCCGCAGAGTTCGCCCTACACAACCCCGCAGCAGTCGCAGTCGACGCAACCATCGCCCTACCACGGCCAGTCGCCGTATCACCAGCAGCAGCATTCCCCATATCACCCGCCCGCGACCCAGCAGCAACAGCAGCAGCAGTCGTCGCAGCAGCAGCAAATGTCGCATAGTCCGGCAGCCCATCAGCAGGCGCACAGTCCCATGCCAAGCAGCGTCGACTCGCCCGCCTCCTCGGCAGCCACCCAGCCGCCCACTCCGCTGGCGCAATCTCCGGCCGAGCAGCAGCATTCGCCGTATCAGCAACCAGTGTTATCGCCGTACCAGCAACCGCAGCAGCCCCAACAACAGCAGCAGCAGCAACAGGTGCAACCGCCTGTGGTGCCGCCTGTGCAACCAGCAGCCGGTTCCGTGCCCTCGGGTAGGTTTTAGCTTAATTCTTAATCATATTTTAGCTTATTACTAATGATATATGTTTTCCCTTAGCCTTGGGCAACAATGGATATGCACCCAGTCACGACAGCTACCAGCAACAACATCAACAGCAGCAGCAGCAGCAGCGATCCCTGTACACGCCAGGCACTCTGATGAATAGTCTGCAAAGCGGGGCTTCCTCCACGGCCTCCATAACGAAGCCCAACAACGATTGGAGCCTTAACAGGAGCCTATTGCCGCCTAGCATTGCGAATCCTGCAAACCAGGGCTCCCAGCAACAGCAGCAACCAAGTGGACAGCAGCAACAGCAGCCGCAATTGCAGGCAAACCAGCAGCAGCAACAGTTGCAGACCTCGCAGCAGCAGCAACAGCAGTTGCAGACACCCCAACAGCAGCAGCAAGCATTGCCGACACCACAACAGCAGCAGCAACAACAGCAGCAGCAGCAGCAGCAGCAACAGGTGCTGGGCCATCAACAGTCGCATAAGCCGAAATATCCCACATATGCGCAGTACCAGTCCACGAATGCAGCGGCCAATGCAGCAGCAGCGGCAGATGCGGTGGATACACAGCAGCAGCAGCAACAGCAGCAGAAGATTGTGCCGCCAACCTATGCCAGCGATATGGCCACGTTCATGCAGCATCAGATGCAACAGCCTCCCAAGACGGATACCTTGATCAATCCTCTGAAAAGACCCGGCGAGGAAATGGGAATGGATTACAGTGGAAATGCGGCTAATAAATTACCAAAAATAGATGAGACCGCCTCGCAGCAGCAGCAGCAACAGAACCACAACCAAAAACAATCGCTGCTGAACAAGCAACAGCAGATGTTCAACAGTTTCCTGGGCTCGATGGCCTTTGGCAAGCCGTTGGGCAATATAGGGCCGGATAAGGCGTTCGAGATGTACAATCGGGCGGCTGCCATGGGCTTCCCCAAGGACTTTGGCAAGGACAACAGTTGTCAGGTGCAGCAGCAGCAGCAACAACAGCAGCAGCAGCAGCAATCCCCTCAAACCAACAGTAACAAGCAGCAGGGAAATCAGCAACAAACGCAGCAAACGCAACCGCATCTTACTCAGTTACAAACAGCAGCACACAATCAAAACTATCAGCAGCAACAAGCGCAGGCACAAAAACTGCCCCTGCCCCAGCAGCAGCAGCAGCAGTCCCAGCAGCAACAGCAGCAGCAGACGCAGCAACACACCTACCCACAGCAACAGCAGACGCAACTGAATCACAACTACAACACCACGCAGCAACAGCAACAGCAACCATCGGCGGTGGAAAAACCGGCAGCAAACCAGACAGCTGCGGCGTCGGCAACGAGCGATGCCAACAGCAACCTGATGCACCTGCCCTCCACCGCGCACCAGCATCACCTCAGCCAGACCCACCACCTGGCCGCCTACAACAAACCGACACCGCCGCCGCCGCAAACGTACAGCAATCCGCTGATGCACAGTCTCACGGAATCGATGCTGGGCTATGCCGGCAACTACTTCGACAAGTCGATGCCGCCGGCGGCGCACATGTACAGTGCCTCGAGTGCGGCGGCGACGGCGGCGTACGGCAATCCGGCCCAGCAGTTGCCGGGTAATTATGTCCCCGGCAACAACAACCCCGCGCACCAGCAGCAGCCGCAGCAACAGCAGCAGCCACAACAGCAGCAGCAACAGCAACAAGTGCCAGCTGTTGCGCAGCCGGAAGTAAAGGCGCCCGCAAAGCGAGGAAGGAAGAAGAAGGCGGCCACCATTGCAGCCGAGGCAGCAGCTGCTGCGGCCAAGCAACAGCAGCAGCAACAGGCCCAGCAGCAGCAGCAGCAGCAACAACAGCAACAGGCGCAGCAGCAACAGCAGGCGCAACAGCAACACCAAACCATGCCGCAGTACAATTCCGCCACGCATGCGCAGGCGCTGCACCAAGGATTCCAGCTGTATGCGGGCCTCAAATCCGGCGGAGTCTCCTCCCCGGTGCCGAGCACAGCGGTTGCCACGGCCGGTGCAGGGTCGAGCAGCAACAACCAGACGGCCGCCGATGCAGCGGCCATATCGCTGAAAACCTCGACAGGCGGCATGGTGCCGGGCAGTGCCTTCAATTTCGCGCCCACCCCCGGGGCCCTGGGCCTGTACGGCGATCAATCGGCAGCGGCGGCCGCCAGCAGCTATCTGGATCAGTTCAGAGACGCGCCCAATCCGTACTACATGCCACCGGCGCCGGCGCACAGCGGAGCGGCCGCCAATCCGGGCGGCAATCCCAAGGACTCGAGTCAAAACCCTCTGAACACGGCGGCGGGATCGTATCCGTTCCTGGCGGCGGCGCATCCTTCCACGCGGGCAGCTGCGGCAGCGGCTGCGTATCCCTTCCCGGACCCCAACTCGCAGCTGTATCAGCAGTACCTGCGGCGCGACGACTTCCACTCGCGGATGATCTTCAACCAGAGCCTGCTGGGCGGCCCGGCAGCGGCGGCGGCTGCAGCAGCCGGATACGGGCAGCCGCCGCCGCCGTCCGCCTACCAGCGGGCCACGCTGGGCATGCCCAAGCCGTACGACATCAACCGGCAATCATGGTTTTAGCAGTACGCCAGTGCCGCCAACGTGGACCTCCCAGAAGACGACCTGACGGGGGCGGCAACTGGAACAACTGGAACAGGAACTGGTACGGGAACAGTAGCTGGAGCTGGAACTGGAGCTGGAGCAGGGGCCACGGGATCGGTGTCTGCGTCGGGAGCAGCTAGTGCCGCATCCTCGACGACGGCCACGCAGCAGCGATGATCGGTTTGAGATTGAAAACAGGGTTTCCGGGCATAGAAAGGTTTCAAAACGCAAACAGGTGGCACTCCCAAGTGTCTTCAGATTTCGAATTTGTTTGGCAACATTTGGATTTCATTTTGTGTTTCATTTGTATTTGTCTACAATTGTTTATTATCTGAAGTTTTTTATTTTATTTAATTTCATATTTAGTCATCCAACTTATTCGAAATCGAAAACACGGAGTGAAAACTTCTCTGGAAGACCCCTAATTCCGAATTTTGTTGAAATGCGCCGGCGGAAATCGCCGGGACGCGCTTGTTTTGTACTGATATTTGATATTCATTTGCGAGACTCGAATTCCACTGCCTAAAATCGACCCCTCCCCTTGCGCCACCTTATCCGTATTGTGTTTTTTTTTGTGCAATGTTTCCTTTTGACTGCAGTTGCGCCCTGAACTTTGGCCACGCCCACTAGCAAGTTTGTTGGTCTTTAGTTTGTAATGATTTCTCTATGCTAAGTCGCTAGCCCCTAAGCCTTTTGTTAATGACAATTAATTTAAATAGCTGTAGTGAAGTCGGCCTTTAATTTAGTTTAATTGAACTTAATTTGTTTTAAATGCCTAAACAAAGGAAACGTTTTCCGAAACGAAACGAATTGAAAGGGAGAAGCCGAACCGAAAGAAGGCAAAAATTCAAAGAATTGCTCTTAACATAGCTACTCCTCCCCCCCGTCAGACTATAATTAGGTTTACGTTATTTTTCCAGAATTACTCGTAACTAGAGAGCGCGTGTAAATGAACTACGATTATTAGTTTTATTGCTATTGATTATGTACGAGGACTATTATAGCCTATTATCGATTCGTGCTGCGGCAAATTGTTGAAATATTTATTAATCCAACTATTCGAAGAGATTCGCAACACACAAAACACAAAACAACTAAGCATTACGACTACAACTAAAACTAAAACTAAACCTAAACTAAAGAGATAATTGTAAGCGAGGGCAACACATTTTTAGTTTGTAGAGAGCCAAGCAGTTGTATAAACTTTTGTTAACTATGCTAAGTGAACAGATCAGATTTAATTTAAGCCCATCCTCTCCCTCCCAGCCTCCAAGCAAAATAAACCAATGCAAACCGAGCTCACATATGTGCAACATTCCGCCTCATCCAAACGCCCCCACAAAAAACAAAAAAACTAAAAACAAAAGAAAGAACAACTTATAATTGCTGTACATAAAAAACAGACAAGTGAAAACATTTCGTTTTTACACATCTCAAATTGTAGCTTTAAATGGTGTAAAATCGATCGATGGAAATCTGATATGCAAAAGAAGGGGAAGCAAAACCATTCAAAATTATGTAATATGAAAGAAAAAGTGTCTTAGTCGCTATTAAAATGTAAAACGAACAGAGCCGTTGAATCGAGAAGGAAACGCATAAGCCGAAACCCCATAATAATATTAAATAAATATATATATATATTTAATGAAAAACAATAAACAAGAGAACCCGTATTCGATTAAGTTGTTAAAGCTTTCGTTTTGCAAACGTAAATTTTAAATTTCATTACGATAACATATAGTTGATAAACAAAAAAGGCGAGAAACAAAACAAACAAAAAAGGATGCGGATGTGAGACGAAGCGGTACCTAGAGCATAAAGAGCAGCAAAACAAACATATTTAAAGAAGAACCACAAGCTAAATATTATATTAATAATGAATATATAAATTATATATATATATATATATATAT
>JAJJHQ010001340.1:1298237-1321274 GCA_021223825.1 Drosophila ironensis
GCGAGCGAGCAATTATTATGCAATTTGACTTGACGGCACGCGTTCATTTGCATACAATTGCCGGCGGCTGTGGGATTGTGGGCTTGCGGGGCTCTGGGGTTGTCCGGGAGGCCGGGGGTCAGGCGGCTATAAGTGGGATTGCCCTTCACCAGCTCTCTCGTGGTCGCCCCGTGTTCCCAGTTTTCAATTGCAATTCCCAGACAAGCCTCGAAGCCCCGATTGCAGACACCTAGCCAGCCATCCAGCCAGGTGGCTTGCGCTTCTAGGGGCTGTAATCTACACGGGGAAAAACGAGGCGCTGGCAATTAAATACTAATTTCGATATTTTCCACTTAAAAGAGCGGAATTCCAACAGTTTCAACGATTGAGATCCATTTGTCTTAGTTCATTATTTCTAATGGAATTTGCTCATTAAGTTAGCAATTGTTTGTCTTATAATATGAAACTTTTCAATTGAAAGGAGCCGGGGCTACGTGACTAAAATGCATTTTAATTTGGAAATTAATCAAAATATTCCTACGCGATATTAACTCACTACTTGTAAATATTCTGCTCTGGACTTACCTGGTCATACTCGGGGCCTTTTCTTCCTCATCGTTGAAGACTGGACCTGAGACTCTGCAATCTCCTTGGCGTCGGTCTTTAGTTCTGCTGGTGCAGCAGGTCCTTGCAGCGAAGGGGACAGTCGAGTCTGAGCTGAAGAACATTTCGGGATCACCTTAAATTGTAACAGGGGAAAAAAATTAAAGACGGGCAAAACTAGGACAAGGATTCTGGACATACCTTTTAGTAGCTTGGAACTCTTCTTCCATGGCATCCGTGTTCCAATTGCAAACACGCGGCTACTACACAGGGATGAACATCATTTCGATGCAGCGGATCGCTTGGATGCACTGCTTCAGGCAAGAGGAGGGAGATCCTCTCAATATCCTTGGTCTCCAGACACGGAGCAGGATATCTCTTGGATGCACTGCTTCAGGCCATTTGGATGCAGCGGATAATGCAGTGAAAGCATCAGCCGGGCGGGAGATGACGACAGAGGTGGCAATGATCCTCCATTTTCCACTAGTTCCTTGGCGGGGAGATCGGGCGGATCCGATGCTGGAGATGCGCTTCCGTCCAGAAAGGAAGCGCCCAGGCTGTCGTCTGGGGAGGAGAACTGGTGGGGACCTAGAGGGAGGGGGGAGGGAAAAAATTAATTTACTTACCCTAAAAATCGGGCTCGATGAAGCTTAAGTAATGATTTTTCTGCTAGAACTAGTTGGGAATTATTCTGAAGGGTCGGAAATACTAAAAAAAAACTGAAGTATACTGGTATCGAATAAAAATTAATATGTAAATATTATTTGTATATAAAATCTAGATAAAATCGATCTAACGGACAGACGGACAGACAGATAGACAAACGGACAGACAAACAAACGGACAGACAGACAAAGGGACAGACAGCTTTGCATGACTCGAATATACTGGCGAATATTCTAGCGTATCTCTTACGCTAGAACTACTAAGTTTAGATATGTTATTTGAATCTATATCTATCTGTACCAAAAATATTACGCAGGCACCTTCCTCCGCACCCCCGCCGATCCAGAAAATCTGTGCACACGATCCCATTTAAGAAACACAGATATTAGATATGATATTGGTAGAATACATATCTACTCGTGTTGCAAAAATCTGTCAGTTACGAAGGTCACCCAAAACCGCGAAATTCTTTTCGAATATTATATTGGTAGGGCTAATATCTATCTATTTTGTATTCCAATTTCCTAAGCAGATCTTAATGGTTCAAATTTTAAACAACCTAGGAAAATGCCTTAAAATGTTAGGACTTGTAATATAGATCATATATTTAATCGTTTTTTTTTTCTTTTTGTGCATCGCTGCATCGATCATCTAGATTCTAGAAAAAACTCAAAGTAGTCGGGAAGCGTGTTGCTAATGTGCCGTGCCATTTAGTTGCCCGGCCTGAAAGCTTTCGAATCGCTGAAAGCAATTGATCAGATTTAATTATCATCGCACAAGCGATTACAACAATGTCTTGGAGTGGTGACATGTGGCTGAGTGGCGGTGGGTTGGCTTTCGCTTCGATTTCGCTGAGATATTCCAGGAATCTCTGGCATGGCTAGTATCTTGACTTTTCGGTCAGTTGCAGGGCAAATTCCCGGTGAGAGGTCAAACCCCGCCATACGATGACGTATTGCGAAGCAGGTTAAGGAAAACCAACCAATTACCCTGAACATGCCGCTAATTAAATATACAACTAAAATTACAACCAAAACGAGGTGCGTGACTAAGCTGATACTGGCTTTGATTCTGATTCTGCCTCTGATTCGGAATTCAGATGCCCCCTGTTCTTTTTCTGGGTTTATCCGGCAATTAGCCGGGCCATTACCTCGATTTTCAACACCCATTAATACGCCGCGTAATCCATATCAAAGAATTCGAGACTTTGAGTCACGTCTCTATATATATGTATACTTACAAACTAATAATAAGTACATACATATAATGTATGGTAGCGGCCAAGATCTTTGTGATTAATGATCAGAACGACTTTGTTTGCTGGTGGTAAATGGTAAATGAAATTTTCATCCGGTTAGAACCTGCTGCCGCGGCCAGCGATTTGATTTTATTTATAACAATTATTGTGCATGTTAATTGGTTTATTCACCAGCGATCGAAACAGTTTGAAAATGTATGGAAATTAAAGCAAACACACCACACCGGGCAGCACCCAAAAACAAAAAATCAAGTCAAACCGGCCGCAAACATTTAAATTTATATATAAATACGATAAGGTGCATAATAAATTCCAGAATATTTAAATTGCAATTTGTTAATTAAATGCCGGCAGTTGCGTAACGATTGTTATAATTTGTTTCGAGAGAGATTCCTTCGGTGTTATTGACACGCAAACATTGACTTTGGCTCTTTGGCGGATCTACCTGAGAATTTTAGATATTCTAATTGGCCGAAATAGGCGTGGCATTCGATGGATTCAATGTTTGGTCCCTCTCGTCATTGTGTTTAGTCACGCTGCCGGCATTCTAAAATAGCCTCCGGCTTTAGATTTATGTGTTGCAACTTGCAATATTGCATAATTTACGAGCTCGCTGGAACGAGAACTAAACAAATAATACATAATAATCATGTTAAGCGACAGAGACGGAGCGAAGACAAACAAAATAAACCAAGTAGAAACGCTGTAGTCGAGATTTCTCGACAACGACATACCATGTACCTATTATCACCAGGCATTAACACTGGCTAAGGCCGTTTCATCATTGTTCACTGTCCGATCTTTATAAAACTTGCCACATGGTTAGATATTTAAATTTTTAACTGTAAGCAGAAGGTATTATATCTATTGCTTTAACAATTTCAGAGATATAGACAAATATGCAAGAGAAAAGAAAGTTCATTGAAAATTTAAGAGGCGGAAGGGGGCGTGTCTAAAATGTAATATTTCTATATTCTGAATAATACTAAATGCACCAGAAACAAAAGGAATTGTGGCATAATTTAAAAATAATTACGACTCTATCTTTTACCATCTCGGAGAACGAGGTGTTCAAACATACAGACGAACATGGATAGATCCTGATCAATAGGGTTGGAATTGTCTCCTTCTCCCTGTTGCATACATTTCCACAAACTTAATATACCATTTGTACCTTAAGGTGCATGGTATAAAAATGCACAAATACAAAATTAAAACAATATTGTGCGTCGTCGTTACGTTGGTGACCAAAAAGGTCATACAATTTATGCGGCTCCACTCGTAATTGTTGCTATGGCGTTAAGGCATTGTAAATATGCTTTTAGTTCTCGCCACAATTTAGCAGCTCCACAATCGAAGAGAATACTCGATTTAATTGGGTACATCAACTGCTAGATGGATGGGAATTTGCAATGGGTCTTGCAAGAGTCTCTATAGAAATCCCGCCAGGGTTGGGAATTTGTAGATTTGGGATTATGGGCATTTCGCAGGTTTAATTGGGGACTCCTGCTAATCAAAAGGCAATTAAGCAAAAGTTCACGATTCCCTCTTTAGGGCATTATGTGATCACCATTGCAAATGGTTCTTGGCAACGTGTAATTATTGCATTACATTGGTAATGGGCACGTTAAAATTGACTTTTATTGATTTCGTGTGTAGTTAGCGGCGGTGTAAATCAAGGAAAATGTGCAAATAACATGCAATCAGCTTAGTCAGCCGGTGCACGGCATTTGCTTAACGCAGACAGAGCACCCCGTACGCCTTTTACTTTCTAAATTTAAATTACCAGCCAGCCACCTTGCTCTTCGAACTGCGTTCAATTGAATTAACCTGCATTGCATTGCGTTGAGAATCCCCTTGCCGGCATACATTTTGTCATTTAATGTGCAAGAATTTCTTTAGCCCAGGGCCTGTCACTTCCGTTTGTGAATCAACTGGGTGAAAGATATTTGTATCTGCATCGGGGCGGTCAATTAATGCCAACAAATCAAATTAAATCGAACTTAAAAATAGCGCTCCCTTGGACCCGTCGTGGCGTTCATTGAACCTTTGTCTCTGATTTGTGATTTTTTCTCTTTTCGAACTGCCGGCCTTAGTTGTCAATATATGTTTGTGGTTAGCCATTAAGACAATGCTTTATAGAGGGTGCGGTTTGAACTTGGCCTTTTTGATTGAGCGATTATTCGTACGTATGTACAATTGGCGGGCACCTGCCCCGATAGATAGTTAGTTGTGCGCTAATGTATGTATTACGATCGGATCGGATCATCGGGGAAATATTAGATAATTCAAATACTGGGAGAACCGGAGTGGGCGCACTGCGCATATTGGGTCACAGAGCGGATGATTAATGGGGCATTAGAAGAGGATTATGTCGGAGGGGCGCTCTGATCACGTCGACGCTGAAAATTTACATTGCCGCTTACAAGATCATAATGCGAACGTCGCACATTATTTCATATTTGAGCGCTGCTCGCCAGCGTTTCCGACATAATCAAAAGACTTAAGCGGCGAACTCGACTTCCTGCACAGGTGGTGGTGGCAAGCGAGCAACCCAGCAACCAAGCAACCAACCAAACAACCAACAACCAACAAGCAGCAAGCAGCAGCCCAGCTTCCAAGCTCCCAAGCTTCCAAGTTCAATGGAATTTTCGTGCACGCGCCGCAAAGTAAAGCGAGAAATTTAAATTTAGAATGCAATGGCAGTTGATTAAATATTGCATTACATAAAATGCCTTTGCAGGCAAACAAATGAGCTCAGCCCCGGCTCACCTCACGACACTTGACGCTAATTAGTCGCCACTTTTCACCCTCGTTAAGCATTGAAAGTATCTTAGTATCTGCGACTAAACATCATCCAGTTAGCATCCAGCCAGCTGGCCTAATGAAATTGTTACTTGTTTTCTAATGGGCAGCTGCTCGATTGCATCGTAATTTATGCAAATGTCTCTCAAACAGGAGCCAACTAACTAACGTTAACTGGCTGGCAAACACCTAACTAACACCCAACACCCATACGCGCCATAGCGCCATAGTGCCTAGAAAGTGCTTGGCCTTCGTTTGCCACACACAGAATTTCGTATCGCTTGCCTTGACAAGACCAAGAATTCTTTATTTTTTAATGATTTTCGGCCAAATCTCCATGCGACATTCTTATCGCTACTGTACCAAACTGGGCGCTAAGTGGGGCATATTAAGCGAATTATGCTAAATAGTGGGCTTGTTTGGCTTTTTCGCGCTTTGGAAAAACCAGTTTGGCCGAGTGAAACCCCAAAATCGTAAACCGAATTTTGTCAAATCATTCGCTAAGCTATTGCTTGCCATTGTGAAAATAGATATAGAACGTTTCCTAGGAAATAACAGACGCAGAATTATGCAAATCACCAGAAAACCCAGCGCCATCGGAGACGTCTTCTCCGCGCTAGAACGACCGCAGCATTTCCGATTTAGCGCAAATTAGCGCAAGAATATCAGAATTCTGATCACACACAAAAATCCCCATGTAACCGGGGAAATATCTACTTTTTTATACACTTATTTTGAAAGTATCGCAGCCTCTGACCATGACTCAGTTTGCATGGCAGTCGTCGTCGTAGGTAGCAAAAAGTATACAATGTTATTTTTATACGTTTTATTTTTTGACGCAAGTGCGTTGGGGAAGACCGGGCCGCGTCAGCCAACTTGATTTTGTGGCACGGCTATCAATTAGCTCTGTGTGACTCCTTCGTCGTTAATTGCCGCTGCACCTGGTCGACGGGAAACCACCTCTTTAAACAGAATTTTGTGTGATTTACATTTGTTCGGGGCACCAAACTGGCACACTCTCGAATCAAAAGCAGAGATAAACACTTGTGAAATGAAAAGCCCAAGGGAGTGGTGGCTGGTGAGTTTTCGGTTTTTGTTTTTGCCCCACCAGCTCATCTGTCACCAACAGGTGTCTATTGATTTTTGGGCTGACCAGCAGGCACACATATCATCCCCGAATCTCATACCGAATCCGAATCCTTTGGCTAATCGGGTCAATTGCGGGGACCGAGGCTCGAATGGCAAAAACAACTTGAAGTGGCCAAAAGGGCCCGTCACTCGCACCAATCGCATGTGGAGCTATATAAAATTTAATATTGTTTAACTACTTAAATACCAGCACAACGGCAAAAATCTTCCGCACTTCTTTTCGGCAGTTCAGCTTTAATTTTAACTTTCTTTGTGAAGTTAGGTGGCCACAAACTGGTTTAGGTCAGCCGGGGCTTTGTTTACTGTAGCCGAAATTTTAACGACAATGTGATAATAATGATAATACTTACATACCCGTATATTTACGAAAAGCTACTTTTTACCGATTATTTTTGGGGGCTCGTTCGATGCGCTCGTTGGTGATTAAGTTTGGTGTTTATTTTTGGCCCAGTCCTGCGGACACGCCTCGGAAACGCTTTGGAACACATTCCTCGCGTAAGTAAGGCAAAGTCGTTAAAAAGCCTCCAACGACAAGGCTAAATATAGAGTTGTGATTGGCAACGAACAGAGGTCCAGGGTCCTCCGGTCCCATCGCGAAACTTCCCCCAAAATGTATATTCCGAATAATGGGGGAAATAAAAAATCTAACGTTTACATGATGAATCTAATTTGCTTAAGCTTACAAATCATCTGCTTTACCAGGTAAATGACTTATTTGAGTTAATAAGTAGCTTGGCATTCAACACTCACCCGCTAATGTTCTCAGGCCACTCAATTATTTGGAGTAAATCCCCATTGTCTAATTTTTCCACGAATGGTTATCTAAACCTCCTGATCAATTAGTAGCCATGAATAATAGGCACTGTCTCTCCTTTGGCCATCACTTTTGACGTAAGCTGTGGTCCTTGTTTTGAAGAAACCTGCTCAAAAATCCCCTGGTTTTGAAAAATATGCTATGCTGCAATGACGTTGGATTTTTTTGGTTTTATGTTTGGCGCACGTGACGCAGAAAAAAGCGGATAAACAAAACACCAAAATGGAATAAGCCAAACCAAAACAAACACGAAAAACAAAACGAAATGCGAACGAGGCGCGCGGCTATTTTGCATATTCAAATGAACAATTTTACTGCTAAATGCGGGCGATAAAAAACACAGCAGCCGGCGTCATCTTTGGGCCCAGTGAATCAGCCGCGAAACGAGTTGATCTTAGAAAGCGGCAGCAGGTGGAGCAGCGGCAAGTATCCCCAATCTCCGATCCAATCACGTGGCACGTGATTGATATATCATCGCTGCAAGTCGGTGGACTCCCCCTCAACACCGACACCGACATCGAGACATCGAGACATCGACATCGACATCTCGATCTCGGCCAGCTCATTGATTTGGGAAAGCAAAACTCGATATATATATTGTGTTCGATAATTAGCAACAAAAATGATTGCCATTTGTAATTAATGCACATAATTGCTGGGCCAGATCCGTCCGATAGAATGGAATCGAATTAAAAATTGAGAATTTTTGAAATGGATTCGTAATTGTATTATTAATTGCGCTTAATTGAATTATGAATAATATTTTATTGGCTTCATAGGAAGTGTGTGTGCGGGGCGTGCTAGCCTAGTCCTAGAGCACAGATTTGTATTCTCGGAAGTATCCAAACAAGGGCAACCGTGCCACAACGAGGGCTGGGAAATTGCCGTTTTCCAAGTGGGGATCGTGGCAAGGCTGCAAGATTGTGGGAATCGGAGAAGGGGAGCTAAATGCCCGAGTATTCGGAGCGGAAGGTTGGGAAATCTGCGATTGCGGTTTCTGGTTTTACTTAATGCACTTAGAAATACCTATACTCAATAGGCTTTACTTTAATTATCGCTATGACTAACTTTGATAAACTTCGATGTAAAAAGCCGACCCAAGGGGGGCCTTCGGTGGACATATTTGTCCTAAATTTCATATGATCATGATGTATGCAGTGAAATCCATTAATTATAAAATATTCTTGCCCTAACGGTTCTTGGTCTCGGACAAATCAGCCAACAGGAACTGCTTTCCCCGGATTTTCGAAACTTTTTACACGCCAACAATTATGATTGATGGAATGAACCCGCCAAACGGAATTCTGATATTCCCACTTTGGCCAAAAGTGGACTACGTGACCGAGGCAAACATAAACTTGGTTTATTTTATTTCTTTTCTGCTTTTAATAGAACAATGCTGCGGCGGTGTGGCACAGTAAAAACCCAATAAAGTCCGAAAAGGTCGTTTTCAGCGCGCTTGCCGCCTGTGAAATTTTTAATTATAGAATCTAATTTGTTTGAACGCTCTTTTATCTTGATGATTGATCATTAGGTCTACGAAAAAATAAAAAAACATAAACAAACGAAAACGAAAAATGCGAGTGAAAAAAAGTAAATCCGTCTTATGTAACACTAGTAAAAAATTGCAAAAGCCAAATTCAAAATCGACCTTCAAACACAAGCCAAACGGATGGAGTTCTCAAAGGAGCCATTTCAAATTGATTGTGTTAAACAATTAAACATTGTTTAATAGCGGTGAGGGAAAGAAGGGGGGAGGGGGGAACGGGCATCGCTCGCTACACATCTAGTATGAAATGTTTTACTGATTATGGTTTGATCATGAGACTTCAATAAAACAAACAAACTGGTTGGCCAACGGCTACTTAGAAGGCAAAGGAGAAGGCGAAGGAGGCAGAGGGATCGCTTTGGGGATGGGGTTTCAATCGTTTAGAAGCTAGTCAACCGTTAAAAGGTTCACGGCCAAGGACAAGGAAATCCCAGTGAATGGCTGTGACTCCATGAATCACGATTCCAACTCCATGAAACAATTTTGTGACTTCTGAAACCTTGGGGCGGGGTACATACTCGCATATTCGTTTGCATATTGCTCGCCGGCTTTTATAAAACAATATTTTTTTTTCTGTTTTCTGTGATTTTTTTTCGGAACGAGCCAAGCATATGCGGCGTGCACAATTAAATTTAAATATTTAATAGAAACTGCGAAAATTATAAAGGCTGCGCCTCAATTATGCACAAAGAACAATAGTAGAAAACTAATGTCGGAAGAAAAGTTAGTGCCCAAGCCGTGAAGGCATTCGAACGTGTGAGAGCTTAGCTACATTACCTATATCTATAAGCACCTCGAAACATAAAAACCTTAAGCGGAGATTAATCTTGGATTAGCTTCCTAAAATCGGAAGTAAGTGTTCAGCTAAATGTGAATGGAGCTGACTAATAATGGGAAGTACTTATAACACGCAGTTTTCAATATGGTCCGAAAAAAGGAAGCATAAACATTCTAAAACTTAAGACTCTTATGCTTGCTATTATGAATTGGCTCCCGGGCTTTTTATGCCCCATAAATTATGCACAATTTGCCAGCAATTTACTTAGCAATTTCCTTGCTCACATAACCGTCGCCGAACTGAATCATAAACTCCACTCGATCGCCGCAATTTGTATAATGAATGTATCTATCAAAGCAATGATTATGTTTTTGCCTCCCCCGGAGATTTAATAACTTAATGCCATTGCGTCCGATCGATCGATCGATCGATAGAATGATGTGTTAGCTCATTATCGGCTCGTTAGCACAATCAGTCGATTCGATCTACTAATTTGATCGCTCGCATTAAGTTAGTTAGTTTCGCTCGATGCAGGCTGCAAGGATGACCGGATTGTTGGCAAGTGCACAAGTGCACATATGTAGATCAATGGCAAATCGCTAGCTGCCCCAACGAGCTGAGCCGCTAACTGAATTTGGTTAAAAACAGCGAACGGCTGCCGCCACTGTCACTGCCATATGACATTCGGGGGGCCGAGACCAATTTGAGAAGCTATGCCGTCCAACGGCAGCCTTGCCGCCGTTATCAGCTTACAGGAATATATAATGGCGTCCGTAATGACATTAATATTGCTCCACAACCGATCTAGCAATCCGTCAGCTGCCATATGCAAATTCCATGCGCCAGATGTTTTGATACAAACTGGAACTTATTATCGCACGGGTCTCTATTTAATGTGCTACATTTACGCATGCAAATAAGTTGTTAAATATGCTTTTAAACTTAATCGATGTGGCCGGCCGGGTGCCCGCCTACTCTTTCGCAACACTTGTAGGCGCTCCAAGTTCTTCCTGTTTATTATTTATTTGTTTGCCAACCGACTTTCACTTTGTCCCTATGCGATCCGCATTTGTATCCGCTCTGGTTTTGTTCGAATTCCGATTGAGTCATTCAGGATCTGGCCCCAGGTCTTTGAGTGCGACAGTTCTGGGAAAATCCCAGCTCGCTTTCCATTGCCCACGTAAATCAATCAATTGAGGGCTGTCACAAAAGTATAGTTCTTTCGTTGTCTTTTTAAGCTGATTCATCTCGTTTCTATAAATAAAATAGTTGCATTTTTACTCGCACACATGTCGCATACTTAATATGAATATTAAGAGGACTTTACACAGTTTTATTTCAATAATATAGTATGTAATTTGTAGCTGTAAATTATTTGTGGTTTTAAAAGCGCAACCAAGACCCAGCCAAAGTATTAATTGTATTTTTTATTGCTTATTAATTCTTTGATTTTTTGCTCTACCCCAACGACTTTTGTGTTGTGGTCAGTTTCTCAGTTAATTCTTCTCAGTTAATTTTGATTCAAATGTTATGGAATTCCCAATTCAAAAGATCAAGGCGAACAATGCAATATAACTTTCCTTCAGGGGGTTCCTTGATATCTGCGGCGTACGCGGCGTATGCTTAATGTATTTGATATGACTTTGTTTTGGTTTTTCGAGTGACCTGCTGTGGCTTTCCACAGCAGCGTTTTGGGTATTCTACCCAGCCGACTGACGCGCACGCGCTAATGGTTAACCCCGCTTTGGGCCAAGATTTACCAGCAACAACAGCAGCAGCGGCAGCAGCAATAGCAGCAAAAACATGGCCAATGCGACGACGTTCTAGCCTGTTGCCGCACTTGAACTTGGTCGAGTCAGGCCCCGCGATTCTCGACCCACTGCTGGTGAGAGGAAACCCCACGGCATCGCTGGCGACAACAGCAACAGCAACAGCAAGAGCAAGAGCAATAATAACCAAATGGAAGCATTGGCAGCAAAAAAATCCACTCCAGCTGGGCAACTACGTCACAGCCGCGTCATGCGAAAACCAGTCATCGTCGGCGTTCGGCAATCGGCCGCTCGCCCGTTCGTTGGCTGGCCGCTAACTTGGCCGACAGCTTCGTCGGTGTTTTGGGGAGTATTTAAGCGGCGGCATCTCGGCCTGGAGCATGCATTGATTCGCTATCATTCGCTCTAAAGACTTGTGCGCCCCAGCCTCAAGTAGTTTGCTGACACTGTTTGTTGTAATAAATTCAGTTGACAAGGATACTCAATCGACCACCACCATCCAAATCAGTTTCGAGTTCGCGAAAGGATCCAGTATACCATCAAGTTACAAAACGTTACATATCGTGAAACCGAGATAGAGAGTCGAGAGTGGAGAGTTCTTGTCCAGCTTAATTCTAGACGCAAACAGTTCAGTTCCAGGAGCGAATTTTCTTGTCCAAAGCCTAGCCAGCCCAGCGGATCGTCAATAAGCAGTGAAAGTGTCCAAACAGAAACACATTTCGAGTGCTTATTCGCCGTAAATCAAACAAGAAAAGCGTAACCAAGCGTAAACAAGCAAATAGTATTCTAAGTGTTTTTGGCAACACTTTGCGTAAATTTTTGTTAACCCAACAACTTCAAAAAAAAACAAACACAAAACAAAATGATGGCCGTTGCAGCTGCCCAAAAGAACCGCGAGATGTTCGCCATCAAGAAATCCTACAGTATTGAGGTGAGTCCCCCAAATAACGAATGCACACAACCGAAAGCCGAGAAAATCAAACAGATAGATTTCCCGAAATGTGAGACAACCACCGCCGCCGATCCATTTGGTGGTCTACGTGACTGGCCAAAGGTTTTAGGCGATCACGGAAACCAGTTGAAAAATTCCATCCCATAAACAGAGGCATTTCTTTTTGCAAAATCCGAGGTGGCCAGCAGCCTCTGTTGGCCAATTAACACGGCTCTAAGAACGGCGGCCCAAATCGAACAGCAATCGCAATCGATTCCACAGCCAGACAGCGGCCACAACGAGTCGTGTGTTAAGTTATTATTTAACAAATAAGTGAAAGTGGTGGCAGCCTTATGCCCCTGCACTTAGCCTGCTCGAAACAGTCGCGCCTCATTGTTGACTCGTCTCTGTTTATGTTTATGCTGCGGCGGCCCCTGCAGCAGCGGCAGCAGCAGCAGCAGCTTCCAAAACAAAATATGAAATCAATAAAAATGATTCAATGAGTGGGGCATCTTTCATCAGCCAAAAAAGACCAAGAAAAGAGTTGCTGGCCCCAAGAAAACAAACAAAAACATGCCGACAGTGAAAACTGCAACTGATGGAGGAAACCTTTTTCCCTCCCAAAAAATAATACTGTAAATATAAGCCTTTAACAGGTGCCTGATGCATTTTTCCCCCAGAATAGCATCGGGAATTTCGACGGCTTTCAGCCGCAGCAGCGCACAATACTAAATATCATTTATCTTCGCACCTGCCTCACGCGCGCAGCGGTGACTTCGCATTAAATTACCATTCGGTTTTTGAATCACAATCAAAATCAATATGAATAGATCCGCTCTATTCAAGAAACCAAAAGAAAAGATCTGAGGCGCTTTCACGCCACTCTTGGCCCAGACAATATATATTTTATATAAGTTTCAAATTGCGCAATACTCGGCCGGGCAGCAGCCTTTAAAAGCCCAGAAAACAAACCAACTCGCCTGGGGCGTGAAGGTCAAGGCAATTGGCCAATTTCCGTTGCATATCCTGAAAGTGTCACTAAAACGCCTGTCTCTCCCTGTTTTCATTTTGCAGAATGGGTACCCATCCCGCCGGCGCAGCCTGGTGGACGATGCTCGTTTCGAGACCCTGGTGGTCAAGCAGACCAAACAGAGTGTCCTCGAGGAGGCCCGCACCAAGGCAAACGGTAAGTCCAATTCAACAATTTTGGGGCTCAAAAAGGGTTAAAATGCAGCCTAAAACTCGGTTATTTCAATTGAATTTATTTGTTTAGTTTTGTTTGCTTCTTGAGTTATTTATTTATTATTTTGTTTTGTTTTGTTTTTATTTTGACCTTAAAGACGCTTCCTTGGAGGAGTGCGTGCTGCAGGCCCAGGAGCACATTCCTGCCGAGCAGAATGTGGAGCTCCAGGACGAGCAGCCCAATTTGGAGAATCTGCCGATGGAGAACGACTATGTTGCAGGTTAATATTTATATTTATGCCCACACTTTACTTTCCTTCGATTTGAAAGCCAATGAGCTGATTAGCTTGGATTTGATTTGATTTTATATCCTTGTTTCAATTTGATTTTTACGTTGCTATTTTCGTTTTGCCTCTTTATTTTCATTGCCGTTTTTAGTTGAGGAGGATGTGGAGATTGAGACGGCTCAGCCGCTGGAGCAGGAGCCAGAGCAGTCGCAGGAGCAGGATCCTGAACAGCCGGCCAAGAACGGTGAGCAGGGCGGGTGCGACATACATAAGTAGTACTTAACTTCTGAGAGGGGCTTTTGAAAAGCGTGCGACATTGATTTAAGTGCTTAATATGATAAAGTGCCGGGGCAGAAGTAGAGGAAAAGCACTCAGCCACACGAACAATTGAGTGGGAGCCGCCGCAGCAGCAGCAGCAGCCGCCGCAGCAGCGGCAGCAACAGGAGCCGTTGAAATGTCGCATTTCCCTTTTTCATTTGTTACGCTCGACTTGGCGCAAAAAAGAAATGTATATATGAAAATGTGAAATGCGCTTGCCTGGCAACCCGAGCCACCCACGTAGCCTGCTTATGGCTTACGTGACCCTAAGCCCACGATGATGATTGCACATCCGGGCCAACCCCTGCGACCAACGTTTTCCTGACTCCCCTCTCCTTGCTTCTTTTCATACCCGCAGATTATGGCCTCACCGAGGACGAGATCCTTCTGGCCAACGCCGCCTCGGAGTCCCCGGAAGCCGAGGCCGCCATGCAGAGCGCCGCTCTGGTCGTCCGCCTCAAGGAGGGCATCTCCTCGCTGGGCCGCATCCTGAAGGCCATCGAGACCTTCCACGGCACCGTGCAGCATGTCGAGTCCCGGCAGTCGCGCGTCCAGGGCGTCGACCACGACGTCCTCATCAAGCTGGACATGACCCGCGGCAATCTGCTGCAGCTCATCCGCTCGCTGCGCCAGTCGGGCTCCTTCAGCAGCATGAACCTGCTGGCCGAGAACAACATCAGCGTGAAGGCCCCCTGGTTCCCCAAGCACGCCTCCGAGCTGGACAACTGCAACCATCTGATGACCAAGTACGAGCCCGATCTCGACATGAACCACCCGGGCTTCGCCGACAAGGTGTACCGTCAGCGCCGCAAGGAGATTGCCGAGATTGCGTTCGCCTACAAGTACGGCGACCCGATCCCCTACATCGACTACACCGATGTGGAGGTCAAGACCTGGCGTTCGGTGTTCAAGACCGTTCAGGATTTGGCCCCCAAGCACGCCTGTGCCGAGTACCGTGCCGCCTTCCAGAAGCTGCAGGACGAGCAGATCTTCGTGGACAACCGTCTGCCCCAGCTGCAGGAGATGTCGGACTTCCTGCGCAAGAACACCGGATTCTCCCTGCGCCCGGCCGCCGGCCTCCTCACCGCCCGCGACTTCCTGGCCTCGTTGGCCTTCCGCATCTTCCAGAGCACTCAGTATGTGCGCCATGTCAACTCGCCGTACCACACCCCCGAGCCGTAAGTTTTTCCATTTTCCATTTTCCTTTTGTTGTTGGTGGCGGGTTGGGTTGCGAAATCACATCACATCACATCAAAGGGGGAAAGCTCTTTGTTCGCCCCTAATTGCATTTGCCTGCCTCACAATGCCTCGCAACGGCGGATGGCCGCCTCCTTCGTTTCCGTTCGAACTTTTCCTGGAGCCAATTTGCCTGGCAGGCCAGCTCATTTGGGCCCCAAGGCTAATTGCTTTATGCTCGCCAACGTTTTTCCACACTTTTAACAAGCATTATTATGTTCTCTGTGCCGTTGCAGTGACTCCATTCACGAGCTGCTGGGTCACATGCCCCTGCTGGCCGATCCCAGCTTTGCCCAGTTCTCGCAGGAGATTGGCCTGGCCTCGCTGGGTGCCTCCGATGAAGAAATCGAGAAGCTGTCCACGGTGAGTTTTTAATTGAATTGCAATAAACAGATATTATGTTAGACACACAGCAGCAGCCATGGGCGACCTTAGTGCAGCTCAAGTGCGGCTATGACAAAGCTGTTTTCAAGATCATTGTTTAGTCACTGTCAAAGTCACATAGTTTGTGACTAAATTGATTCTTAAATGGTAACACCAGTTGCAGCATTTAATTGATTTTTCGTTTTCGTTTGTTTCCATTGCGACTCTGCAGGTCTACTGGTTCACTGTTGAGTTCGGTCTCTGCAAGGAACACGGTCAGATCAAGGCCTACGGCGCCGGACTTCTGAGCTCCTACGGCGAGCTGTTGCACGCCATCAGCGACAAGTGCGAGCACCGCGCCTTCGAGCCCGCCTCGACGGCGGTGCAGCCGTACCAGGATCAGGAGTACCAGCCCATCTACTACGTGGCCGAGAGCTTCGAGGATGCCAAGGACAAGTTCCGTCGCTGGGTCAGCACCATGTCGCGTCCGTTCGAGGTGCGCTTCAACCCGCACACCGAGCGCGTCGAGGTGCTCGACTCTGTGGACAAGCTGGAGACCCTGGTGCACCAGATGAACACGGAGATCTTGCATCTGACCAATGCCATCCAAAAGCTGCGTCGCCCCTTCTAAGCGACCGGTCCACACAAGCAGCAAGCAGCAAGCAATTGAAACAGCAACAACCCTCACGTACACAGGTGCAACGGTCTCATTTATACAAATTAATTTTAAATTGACATACCGCACACACAATCCCTCTATCTATCCCCGAAACAAAACAACAAATTAAGGCACTTCTTTGTTTACTGTTTACTGTTTTTGTTTGTTTTAGTTTTTTTTTGTTAACCTTATTTAATTGTCATCTAAAGTTCTATATTTGTCTGCACACTCGCACTCGCATATTTATTTTGTTGATCATCGCAAGCCCCGCCCCCACCACCACGACCAGCACATATCTATCACCAGCAACTATTATTGGACCAAAAAATCGTTAGACTTTTAAGTGATGTGAAAACAAAGGCAAGCAAAGCCAATTAAGTGAAGTGAAGAGCTGAGAAAGCAAAGTTCAGATACATCCGCAAGACAGCACAGACAGAAAACAAAACATAAAAAAAAGAACAAACCGCTTGTATACTCAGACACAACATTTTGTTTTTGTATTATTATTACCAACGCTTTTTTCACAAAAAATAATTACCAAAACTATATTGGATGGCGATATAGTGTGGACGGTATTTAGAAACCAAGAAACAGCATCGAACAAACAGATAATGGAAATGATCGAAATGAAATTGAGAGCAAAATAGAATTTTCTTCATTGTACAATAACTGTAAACGACAATATTACTATTGTGTACTATTATTATTATTATCTATTATTATACTTATGACTATTACGTATTGTATTGTAGGTATGTAGAGTTTAAACATTATTATTTTATTTAAGTTTTGTGTATTAATAAAATGAAAAATGCAATTGAAAAATAATTACTCTTTGGTTTTATCATTTCTTCTTCTTTGGCAATTAGCAACTCTAAAGTCTGATTCTGTTTAGGGAACATTTTACGAGCACGACAAAAAAGGGAATATTTCTTTACAATTTTAAGATTAAATTGACTTGAACTTACACGAGTGCGAAGCTTAAAAGGAAAAGCTGAATTTAGCGAGAAAATATGGATATCTACGAAACCTTGGACCAAAGCATACATATATCGTTATATATACTATACACTAATGTTAATCAAAAGTTTTAACCTACAAAATATTATAGAAGATCAAGAACTTGAAATGCCTAAAGTTGATGTAGCGTGAAATTTTATTGTTAACGTTCGTTGCAGTTGCATTATTCGATCGAAAGCCAACCAAGTGTTAATACCAGTGCAAGCAATTAGCCAAACTATAGCTATTCGTTAATCGCATATTTAATATATACTCGAAATATATATATGTACGTATTTTTATAGGTGTAAGCGCAGTTGGTCCCCAAGCCAGGCTTTGTCGGTTCTGCAAAAATGAACACGGCAATTACAAACGTTAATACAAAAGATTATTACAACGAGTGGTGCACAGATATCAAAATAACTATATATATCTCTCTACTATATGTGTTGTGTCTATGCAATAGCAATGCTAGACCAATAATTTCTGCATAAATAAAGTTGAAATCGTTTAAACTCAATGTGGCTCGATAAAAGGAACTTAACTTCTGGGAGGGGCCGAGGCACTTAAAACGCCTCGAGGCAGTGACAATGATTTTTCGTTGAGATCCTGAGATCATGATTAACAATTGGAAAGGGGCCTGGGCTGGAAATATTTAATTCTATTCTACTCTCAACCTATGCCAATTTATTTTAATTAGTCAGCTCCAGTAATTAGTGCTAATTACACATGAGCCAGCTGTAATTACTATCGTAGAACTTTTCTCTTCTTAGTACAAGTACTCGTACTCGTATTTTCGTGTTGTTTCTCACTTTATCACCGTCAATTTTCGGTCTTCAAGATTTTGATTAATAATTAGCGATTTTGTTTCGTTGATTATCGAGACGACAGCTGTTTCAAAACATGACCTACCTCAGCATATTAAGTGTGGAAAAATGCGATAAATAAATAACACCTGAGCGGATTTATCATATGCCAATTACAATACTCGTACATGTACTAGACTGCGGGTTTATTGTGTGATATAATAATTGGCTCTGCTCTGTGAATTGAAATTGAATGTGCTAATAGTTTGCACAGCAACAGCGATCGGATCGACAATTAGCGATCGGATGTAGGCGATATGGAGTGGACTCGTGGGAACGCCCACGTTGCCGTTCAATTATAATGATATTAATATAAAATTGGAAAAATAAGGGACAGATGTATCGAACTCAAAATGCCCTCGCAGGTGTTCTGATCGGCGAAATGGATTCATTTAATAAACATGAACTATGTCTGGGAATTTCCTCCGAGCACAAATTAAAATTGCTGGCTCTTGAGGAGGTTTTAGCATCCAATTTGCAGCACGTGTATGGAAATTGAGTGGGTATATAGAAGCAATTGTTATCCTTTATCGTTCGCTGACTATACCCCTTGATTTGGTGTAGTTAATGGCATTTACTGATATATCTTCATTAAGCCTGTGATTAGGCGGTTGAGCAGGAGTTAAGGTGAGGCATGTGATAAATGCTGATGCTTGGAAGCCGGAGTTTTGATCGCTTGATTGTCCGACTGATTTGGGTCAGGTTTATAACATAGTAGTATGTTAAGTGGCTGGCCTAAGCCGAAGCAACATTGTGTGTTGTGTGTGCCCGGTGTGGGCAATAGAAGTTTGCACTTGATTCAAGTGGACTACGTGCCGGCTGGCCCATTGGCACAAAGTTCTTTTGGCCGCTTCTGTCAAGGTCACTGAGCAAATGGGTTAGGGTTGCAGGAAACGCTCTGGGACGATAGAGTTTCAGAGGCACGCGGGTTTGTTGAACCGAACGCCGCGGCGGTCGGTCTTTAATTGCCGGAAGCCAAATGCACTTTGCAATTAAACACTTTTCATTAATTGTTGGAGTTTTGTTTCTGCTATTTCGTTTTACACAGCCAAGAAGAAAATAAAAACAATAAGCAATATAAACAGTGGCAGTGTCAGTGGCAGTGGCAGTGCCGAGAGCGCAAACACGTTTCATTTACAGCCGCCGCAACATTTCAAATTTGGCTAATTAAAGCCGCATAAAAACCGAAAGACAACAATATACTAAGTGTATATAAAAGCCAAGGTTAGCTGGAGCTTGGCTTTGACAGTAGCCAAAGGAATTAACTAGAACATGTCTGAGACCAGTTGCTGGTATTTGATATTTGGCTTTGGTTAATCGAAAATCAAAGTCAATGACTTACAGCCCGGCATGGCCAAACTCAGCTTTTGGCTTTGGCTTTGGCTATGCCATTTTCGTGCCCAATTAATTGCAAACCGAAACTCGAGTCTTGAACTTTTCAAAGAAACTGCAACCAACTCGAACTTGGACTGAAGCTGGAGCCGGAGCCGGAGCCGGAGCCTGGAGCCTTAGTTGGAGGTGCTAATGTCTCTGCAGTCGAACCGTTAGCCTGCCCACTACTTACATGTGCTCTTGGCCCGAGGCGCACCTGTTGGCCGGTTCTAATTTAAATGATCGAGCATTTATAATCGCCATAGCTCTCGGAATAATTAGAGTATGCCGCACTACCATACATACAAATATTCTATGTATACAGGTTTGCCCCACAGGCATTTGCATGTCCGTGCCGACCATCTGGTCTTATAAATATAAAGGGGCGTGAGAGATGCATCCATAAATATGTGGCGATTGGTTATAAATAGATATAAATAATATCGATAAGAGAACTTTCTGTCGTGGGAAAATCCTTGAGCCCCGCCAAAATCCCTTGGCGTTTCACTAGCCGCCCGGGCAGTCCGGCCATGAAAAGTTCCAGAAGCCTCTGTCGATCTCATACAGGTCCATAATTAAAGACTATTACAGCACCAATTAAAATGTGCAGCTGGGCAACATTTTTGCTAAAACAGTTCAACCAACACCGAGTCCGACACCTGTCCCGGTATCCAAGGGCCCGGCGACACCGGCGACCACTTTCGATCATAAATTAAAATTAGAATTTTAAATGCGAAACTAATTAAGCGGATGGGGGAAAGATATTGGGAGTACGTGGAGAAAACCTGTGAGATTTCATGCCATAAACCATCGATGTTGTTAAACAATTGCAAGAAAATCGTGCATATAATTTCCCATTAGCGGTTGCCAAGCCAGCCGCCCTGTCTGGCGGCCCAGGTGGCTCAACCGACTTGGACGGCCAACGGGGCGTATGAGCGATAATGATTGCGCATTGATTGTCGCTGGCGGCACGCGATTCGATTGAATTGTACAGATTCATATCGAGTGGGTTTCGAGCCCACCGATTCTGCGCATCATTGTTCCCATTCATCAGTCGGTCAGTGTCAATATTTTGGTTTTAGCTGGGCAAACAGATCGGGAAACAGTCGAAAAGCCCCAGAAAGAGAGCTGACGCAATGTCAACAATGGGCTATGTGAGCCGATTCCGTTGTTTGTGAGCCACATTTGCTGGTCCAGGCACCGGAAAAAATAATATTTTTATCAATTACAGCCAGCAGATGTTCTGAACAAGCTAGCAGTTTTAACTAAAATTTAATATAAATACTAAAGAAATTGTAATGTTTATTTTAGGTATAAAATCTTTTGCATGGTAATTAGCTATGTTTTTTTTTTTTGTGTGAGTCTGGAACCGAAAGTTTTAAGTAGTTGTACACGCTTCACTGGACCACTTGTTGACTTTGACTAATTAAAAGTCGTGCACACGCGCCCTCGAAGCGGAAGTTTGTCTAGTGTTTGGGGGCAGGTGGCAAAGGTCAATACTTCGATTGGCATTACCACGATAAGTGATATAAATCTAAAATTTGTCTTATAATGGTATACAAGTTATACAATTTATATTATACATTGATAGAATTATATTACCTTGTCAAAATTCGTTATGTTTTTTAGAAACATTTCGCCAAACTTTAAGGAAGTTCACATTTTATGCTCTTGGAAACTAAGATCTTGGTTTCTACAAGAAAATATTTAACAAAAAAGCCAAAAGTGTTAAAATTTTAATTATAGAAGATTGTTAAGGTTTCGTAAAACTTAAATGTTATATGTAACAACCTCAGTGAAATCGGCTTAACTTGGGTTCACTTTATGATAGAACGTATTAATGTTAAACCACGCTGTTTAAGTTATTATTTTGGTGGTAAAAATTGCAGTGCATTTTAGTTTTCCTTAGATAAATAAGTGCTTATATGTTTTAAGCATTTTTCTACATATCAGCAATAAAATACTTAAATACGCTGTTAGCGTATGTACCCATACGGCCGTTTGTGGAACTACCAAATAAAGTCAATGGAGGCGCCACTGCTGGAACCGGAAAGCTTTTCAAGACCCATTGGAGACTGACATAAGCTAAGTGCTGCAAAATCAATTTCCGTAAACACACGTGTTTTTATACATTGCTTATTTTAATATTTTGTGAAAGCATTATACGAATGATACTTCCCCCTCTTTGTATGCCTTATCTTATCCAGTCCTTCAAAACAAATGTAATAAAGATTACTTTTAAAATTTGATAAATACGGCACAGCTTAGATGTATTACTAAACTTTATCAATGCATTTCGATTAGATTGCGGATTCTATTGCCAAAAACAGCTGTCACCATAGAACATTCTTTTAAAAATGATTCATTAAAGTTTCTTTTGTCTTCGAGTTAGGAGTATTGGACGCATTCATGGCCTCTGCAGCTTGGTAAATGCAGTTCGTTGAGATGTTTTTGTTGAATAATTTTGTTTTTCTTTACAAATAATTTTTAGGAAGAATCGTGCAAATAAGCTGCTAAAATCCGGTGCACTTTCGGATGTATGCATTCTCGTCAATGACGCCAAATTTCCCTGCCACAAATTTCCTCTAGCTTGCGCCTCGGAGTTCTTTGAAAAGTTGTTGCAAAAAGATGGCTTAGAAACGGGCGAAGTGCGATTGGAGAACACCACACCAGATGTTTTTGAAATTGTCCTTAATTTCATATACACAGAGAATAGTGAGCCCATTGGAATACTAAGCAGCGAAGCTTTAGTAGAAGTCCTTCAATGTTCAAACATGTGGATGATCTTTGAACTGGAAGATATTTGCACTCGGCTCCTGCAAGAAAAGTTAAAGGATATGAATCCGAATTTTTTAATAGAACTATTTGAAGTGTTCCACGGTATAAACAACGAAACCATGATTACGACCATTTTGAGGGTAAGTTTCGCAAGTAAGTTTCTCTGGGGCATAATATTTATATACTTCTTGTGATACCTTGCAGACTTTAAAAGATAAAGCCCAACTTGACTGTCCCAGTTCACTTGAGTTGGAAATTGATTATTTTCAGAAATACCTTCAATTAACTTCGGACTGTCTTCCGGAATATAAACGTTTTGCTATGGTAGAGAAGTTGATAGAAAAAAAGCAGGACCCAACGAATTATTTGCATCTTTTGAAGGACATTGATTATAGAAAAATGTCAATACAAGAGTTTCGAGATGGCCCAGGAATTTCAAATCTGCTTTCTGATAAAGACAAGTACGAATACATTTCCCAAATTGCACTTGGAGAGAACAATCCTTCTAGGAAACCAGACTACAAATTAGAAGGACTTTGTGTAAGCTGCAAAGGGACTTACATCGGTCTACGTTATTAAAAATAGAGGGAGCGGAAATTGCGGTGCGAAAAGTTAAGGTGAAGCGCTAACGCGCTTGAGTCAAAGAAATCTTTTTATGTATCTTTTGGACAATAAAAA
>JAJJHQ010001340.1:1321426-1334182 GCA_021223825.1 Drosophila ironensis
ACACCAGATGTTTTTGAAATTGTCCTTAATTTCATATACACAGAGAATAGTGAGCCCATTGGAATACTAAGCAGCGAAGCTTTAGTAGAAGTCCTTCAATGTTCAAACATGTGGATGATCTTTGAACTGGAAGATATTTGCACTCGGCTCCTGCAAGAAAAGTTAAAGGATATGAATCCGAATTTTTTAATAGAACTATTTGAAGTGTTCCACGGTATAAACAACGAAACCATGATTACGATCATTTTGAGGGTAAGTTTCGCAAGTAAGTTTCTCTGGGGCATAATATTTATAAACTTATTGTGATACTTTGCAGACTTTAAAAGATAAAGCCCAACTTGACTGTCCCAGTTCACTTGAGTTGGAAATTGATTATTTTCAGAAATACCTTCAATTAACTTCGGACTGTCTTCCGGAATATAAACGTTTTGCTATGGTAGAGAAGTTGATAGAAAAAAAGCAGGACCCAACGAATTATTTGCATCTTTTGAAGGACATTGATTATAGAAAAATGTCAATACAAGAGTTTCGAGATGGCCCAGGAATTTCAAATCTGCTTTCTGATAAAGACAAGTACGAATACATTTCCCAAATTGCACTTGGAGAGAACAATCCTTCTAGGAAACCAGACTACAAGTTAGAAGGACTTTGTGTAAGCTGCAAAGGGACTTACAACGGTCTACGTTATTAAAAATAGAGGGAGCGGAGATTGCGGTGCGAAAAGTTAAGGTGAAGCGCTAACGCGCTTGAGTCAAAGAAATCTTTTTATGTATCTTTTGGACAATAAAAACTCCATTCTATTTTGGTTAAAATGTTTATAGAAATGTACATTTATTTACAGTTAGGAGACATAGTGGGTTGGTTGCTATCAGTTCAGTCTTTTGGCAAGTTGCTGTCGCTCTTCCCGCGGCTGTAGGGTCGGGCACCGCCAAGCATCCGCTCGAGGAGACTCTGCTTGGACTTGCGCTTGGAGGCGAGCACCTCCTTGCACAGCTCGTTGAAGACATCGGCCACCTGGTCGACGTGGTCGGCGGCGGAGACCTCGCTGAACTTGCACTCGAAGTCCTTGGCCAGGATCTCGCCCTCGTCGCGGCTCACCTGGCGCAGGTGCACCATGTCCACCTTGTTGGCGCACAACTGGACGGGGGTGTCGGACTGAAGATCGGATTTGGCGCGTCTTATATAGTTGAAGCTTTTGCGATCTGTGATCGAGTAGACCAGCAGCAGGCCATCGGCCCACTGAACGAGCTCCGCTGCATTTGGATATTCGTCCTCGGCCTGGAAAATACATTGTCTTTAATCTATACTTACAGAGAAGCTAATAACTTTGGCTAAATGTTATTATCTATTGAAGATCTTGAATATTCAGTTATATGGGTTAATAAAAGACATGTTTTTGGTCATTTATGTTCAGTGATATCAACGACAGCCCTAATTTATTTACCTTGGGACATGTGTCGAGTATCTCGAAGAGCACCGGCTCACCATCCACCATGGCCTCGTGCTTGTAGCGATTCTCAGTCTGATGATCGTACTCCCCGATGTAACGCTTTGTCAGGAAACGCACAATTAGGGCTGCAATCAAATGGAATAACCAAAACCATTTACGTAACATGAATTTAATTTATGGCTATCAGTGGGATCAGGTGTAAACCAGGGCAACGCCCCTTCTGCGGATCCATCGAGCCACCCCTCTGCCGGATTTGGGTCAGCACTTAAGCGAGCGTGACGCGAGAAGGTGGAAGTCCTGCCCGTTCGCCCGTTCGCCTGCCTGCCTGCCTGCAGGACGAATGCAGGATAAGAGCGCAGGCAGGTGGAAAATGCGACTTGTGGGGTTAATAAACCCAAAAGTCTCGCTCGCCTAGCAACACAGTGCTGGGCCCTAAAATTGCGTGTCTCGAGCCCGTGTCCTTCTTAGGCCTCGTCGAGTCCTGTCGGGGTTGGCCTGTCGGTTCCTGTTGGTCCTGCTGGTCATTTCCTATGCAAGTGCTTTGAACTCGCAGACTAGGAACAACAACAGCGGCGGTGGGAACTGAAACCTCAGGCGCCACTTGAAACTAGAATGTCAATTTACAGTGACGCCTCCAAAAGCAAAACAAATGGTTCTATTTGCAAATTGAAACGTTCCCTTTTTTGTAGTAACTTATTGTTTCTCGTTTCCTGATGTATTGCTTGGATACTCAAATAAAATTATGAATTAGTCCTAAAGAGGCTCCACTGTATATGCATAAGGTGGCGTGTGTGTTTTTTGTATGGCTCGTGGTTGCCTTGGTTGCCTCGCGACTTTTTAACGACATTTTCATCATTTATTTTCCCAACACCGCATTCATTTGACCAGTGCTTTTTCACACAAAAAGCAAAAATACAAGAATTGATGTTTTCCGAGTTTTCTTTTTTTTTGTTTTATTTATTATGTACGAGGTCACCGCTTAAATATTTCGACGCACGACGCCCGAGTGGCAATGGTGATCGCGTCCATGTCTGGGAGTCTCTTTCGGATTCCGCCGGGTGGAGTGGGCGGTGGGCGGTGGGTTTAATTGCCACACGGCGTGCAGAGGCCATAGACACACATTCAAATTAAATATTTGCTCTGGTCTCTGGTCAGAGATTGCGGCTGAATGACATTAAAATATGTGGCAATAAATTTATTAAACATATATGCATTTCTACGCTGTGGAAAGGAATTCCACTTGCTCTGGGTGAGTGCTTGTTGTTTTCAAAGAGGGATTCCATTAGAAAATACCCATTATCTTGAAGATTTTCAGACTCAAATTCAATAATTTTTGGTTGAAAACTGGCGTAGGAAAACTCAAAAATTGTAGCCACTCATTCATCTGTTTTGTCACAAACATATGCCCCACACCCACAATCAACTTGCTGCACGCCACGTCTACTCAACTTTTGTTCATCTTATTTTTCATTCAGCATTTTATTTATTGGTGGAGCATATTTTCTAGTCACATTTCAGGCGGCTACAACTGTCAGGCAGCGATCTTAGCCACACAATTTCTGCTTAGCTTCAGTTTCATTTTGCACTGACAATTATTTGTTGGCGGGAAAATGTAGCACGCAGGTGTAACCCGAAGTTGACAGTGTCACCCTGCAGGCCGGGCATAAATTACCCGCCCAAATCATCTTCATTTATGAGGCTGCACATTCAAAATAGTTTTTGGGGCCTGCTCGGGATACGTGACGCCCTGACAGGGAACATCAATTTACGCTAAGTCATCTGTGCATCGAAGAAATATGCAACTGCCGCCAATGATCCATGATCCATGCCCCCGAATGCCTATATGTATCCGTTGGGTGCGATGTGCTCATGGGCCATCATAAATTAGAGCATGGCCTGGTCTTTTGGCCAGAGCCGCTTGTCAAACCAAACGGTGGAAAGCGATTAAAAAGGCAGGCAATGCCAAAGTGCCAGCCAGCAGCGGTATCTGCATTTGTACATTCACATTTGCGGGCAACAGATTAAGATTCAAGGGAAATCTATGAGAGAATTATTTCAAAACTTGAAAAGTTACTAGAAGATCTTTTTAAATAGCTGACTGATCAATATAATTTTGTCGGTAAACTAGAAATTTTGGGGTTTTTTTTTTAGGGACATTGTAGGGACTTATTATTCTAATTTCTAGGCAAAAAGACGTACGAGTATTACGAGTATATATATAAATACAGCTCAAGTAGCCAGGGCTTAAGATTTCCTGGCTGTATTAAATAAATAATAATTTAAAATAATTAAAGCTGTAGCCTCTTTTAGATAAATTAATGCAGATAATGTTACGTGCGCATGCAACACTTAAATGGCCTGCCCCCAAATTTGTTGATCCTTATCTGGGGGTGCTATTAGGCTGACTGCAGGTGTGTGCTGCCACTTTATAAACAAAACAAACAAAAGTCTAAATATACACGAATCGGCGCGATTGCTCAACTAATTTGCTGTTGTTGCCTGGCATCCATGCTACACACAGAAGAAGTATCTATCGGATACGTCTGCCGCTCTGGCACCCATTGTTGTTGCTCCCATTGCTGCTTGTTTTGTTTTTGTTGTTGAAGAATCTAAAGCACTTGCTATGATCTTTTGTGTCTTACCGCTCTTGCCAACACTGGGCGCCCCGATCACGGCAATCTTCAACTCCGTCAGCGTGGACTTTTTACGCCTTATACGCGTGGTCATTTTGCTCGCTCAGCCCCGCAAATGTATTCCCTGGGTTTTCCACAATTTTCACCCGGAGTCTCTCCCCCTCTGCCGCTGCCGCTGCCCCTGTTTTCTGGTAGACTATTGTGTGTGATGTTCTCTTATGGCAGGTGTATATCCGTTTGCCGTGTGTTTTCTCCGCTTTAATTATCCGATTGTTATTGTTGTTTCATTTCAATGTCAAAACAGGCGCAAGAAATGCGTTTAAAATTACAGCACACCACCGAATTTCGCATCCATGAGATACGTATTCGAGCATTTGTTTTTTTCCAAATTAATGAGTTTTCTGCAGGTTATTTTCGAAATAATTTCGTGAATTTGTGTCTTAGGTTTTTGGGCATTTTTATTATGGATACAGCGGGAATCTCGATCCGCAGCGTGAAACGCGCACTGCACTTTTCCATGTGTTGTGGCACCGAAAAATTATTTATTTATTTATTTTAACCCTGAATTTGGCATATTTCTCGCGGTCCACTGAACCGATCCGATGGAGTGTGTCTTTTCTTTTCTGTAATCTGTTTTTTCTTGTTTAATTTTTTGTAGCTCTCAGAGATTTTCTCTCGTTTTTCAGTTTATCTGTCTGATTTTATAGGTATATCTCTTCGATTCGATACGGTTTTTGCCCGCCCGCATCCGTGCGATTTGCGCGGCCAACGGATTTCTACTGAAAGAGCGGAATCTGTTCTACGCCGGAGTGGCGATCGGGGCGATCTGATCGGGAGTCCGCTTCTGCTTTTGCTTTTTGCGAGTGTGCTGCCCGAGCACACACCGACCAAAAATAGAAAGCCCGGAGAGGCGATGCCGAGTAGGAGAAGACGAAATCCTATTCCCCGACACGCGCCCTGCCAAAGGGTTAAAGTTAAAAGTTTTCACTCGGCCAATAGGCTAATCGGTGCCATCGAAAATAGCCGGTTCCACTCGCGTCTGGGGGGGATTGTGTCCCCCGGCATCATCCTCATTATTCTTTTGGGGCTAAGAGCGCCCTGCCTGTCGCTGACACGAGACAAATGCAACTGTGAGTGGCTGCCAGCAAATGTCGCCTTAAATTAAATTTAATTGGCTCTCGGGGAACTGCAGGGAAGCAGATGCTAGGGATATGGATCCCCTTGGCCAAGAAGCCCCATCATAGCTAAACTTTTATACCAAGTTTGTGCAAATGTATATAACGCTGCAGACCCTAGTATGTACATATATTCTTGATCAGCAATAACAGCAAAGTTGATCAAGCAATGTCTGTCTGTCCGTCTGAATGTATGAACACGTCCCTCTCCAAAATAGTAAGAGCTAGAGACGTAATTGTTTTTGCTTTATAGTAGAAGATGGTAGAAACTTGAGACATAACTCTTTTTAATTTAGGTGAATATTAAACTGAAAAACTAATTGATATTAAAAATAGGTACATGGTATCTTGTGGTTGAGAAATCTCGACTACAGCGTTTTTACTTGTTATATTTTGGTAAGTGCAAGAAATATCTTGGATATGTTTATTTGGTAGTTGCTGCTGGCATGGGATTTGGTAATTAACATTTTTCCAAATACCCACAACAGCTGGGCACTTAATGTTTAGTTTTATTAGTATAATTACCTGTTTTCCTCGACAACTTCTCTAAATTTATTAAGAGGATATATATAAAAGACTGCTGCTTTTAGTTAGATAGGGTGTTTACAGATTTTATCATTGAGCTTTAATTAAATTATACTATTAGCTACAATACAATCAAATTGTAATGCATTTCTAATATTTATATGAGAACCAAGAGCAAGGAATCCACCTCCATCCCCCTCTTTTGTCAAGAGTCAATAAAAATCCTGTGAAACGCTCATGAAACTAGTATTTATATTTATTTAATGTCACCCCTTGTGTAAACAAGCTTATTAAAGACCTTTTAGTTATGCATATTAGGTCAATATTTTCTAGTTCATTAAGGAAATGCTCTATGGCATATGCATATCAGTCGGAAGCATAAAACCATACATCCAGACAAAACACCCTTGCAACATTGTGCCCGTTGCACGTGTGTCTCTGTCCCGGCCCGTTGGGGGTGTGTCTGGGCCTAGGGGTTGAAACGGATCCCAGACAGCGCCGCCGAAAAACAGAAAACATTTCGTGTGCCGGAAAATCTTGGCAGATACTAGAAACCTGACAGGCAGATGTGAAACCCAAACGCAAAGCATAAGTAGCAGCGTGCCACGAAAGACTGAAAGTATGCAACGCTCGGTGGCCGGCAAAACCGGAACAGCTGGCTGAAGTGAATATTTTCTTTTCGCCACTGCGGACGCCTGGCTTCGTTTAGTTTTCTTTCGAACGGCGAGGCGGTTGGACGCACGCGGATACGGAAAATCGTGATTTTTCGGAGTCACCCACGCCGAGGTAGCTGCCGCCAAAAAAAAAAAANAAACAACCAACTAAAATTTTATATACAAATAAAAGCGATTTTTGTTTTTATTTGAAGCAGCCGCGCGACGCGCGCTTTTCGGTGTGTTTCCCTTGGCCACTTACTTACAAAACAACCATGGCTACATAGTGGTGTTTCCTTTGGTTTTCAGTTTTGTTTTCTTATTTTTCGAAAACTTATTTTCGTAGCCGCTCGCTATCAGAAATTGCTGCGCGTTTAGTTGTGGTTCTTGTGCCAGCCGAGTGTTGAATCTAAAATATTTTCCTTTAATTTGAAAACCTGAAAAAAGCGAGCAATACAAATAAATTCAAAAACTATTTCGAATTCGCTGGCGACAGTTCGTGGTTCCGTGTGAGAAGTGTGTGCGTTTGGCTAATGGAGAACGTATAAATAGCCAATAATGAACCCATAATAATCGAGCAGCGACAGTGAATCGGCGATTGGCTGAATAATTAGCCCAAGCAGTTGCCGCAAGAACGGAAACATTATTAAGCGATTTTTCGATACAATTTGGGGGCAGCCAAATATGTTTTAATTTGGCCTTGAATCCTCATTAATAGAGCCTGTTTTTGGGGAGTTTACATTTACATAAACTGCGATCAAGCAGCATAATATCATGTTCCCTACAGCATAAGCTCCTGTATCTACCCAACTTCCCGTTTGAATACATAATATTGTATTCCTTTATTATCCTTTCAAAGCCCTGCCTGAAATCCTTTTTGAAGCTTACTCATCAATCATTTCACACATACTCGTACCTTCCTACAACCATTAATATATAAAACACAGTGACACAATGAATTTCACTCACAGAATTGTGATGTCATCTGGTTTGTTGGCTTCTGCGGTCATCGGGGCTGCCAAGGGGCAAAATTAAAAGCGAAAATGATGTGACTTGGCCCCGAAGAGGGAAGGCGACTTCGTCACCGACAAGGACTCGTTCTTGCCTCGTTCACATGTTGCACTTGCTTGGCAGGATAATCGCTACCAGGCACCCAGAATGAAATCATCAGGCTGGCAGCCTGAAAAGGAGAAAATCAATGAATTTGTAGGGGCAAAGTTTTTGGGTTGACGCTCGGAAAATGCACAATTTTCGTGGCGTCAGACAGCCTGGCGGCAATGGCCCTGGCATACTCGTTCAAAGAGGACAATTGCTTAATGCACTATGCAATCCAGCCCCTCCCCCACTCCTCCCCGACTCCTCTGAAGCCAAAGGACAATGAGTGCAGGGGAGGGGAGGGTCCTTTGTTCATTACCCGCAGCTGAGTGTGCACTTGGGTAATTTAATCAGCCAAACGCGCTCAATTGTCGGGATAGTGCTGTAACCTTGGCAACTCAATGGCCACGAGCCCTGCGTGTGACCACCGCCGCCCACTAAACACTAAAATGCCAGGAGAGATGGGGCGGTAGCCGGCAATTTGCTGTAATTTTTATTGACAGTTTTATTTGCGCCCCATGACGTCGGCTGGCATGGCCAACTTCTTCAGCGGCTTTTGGTTGCCACCACCTTACTATGTTGCAACTGTTGCGTTTCCCTAACGAGACTACCGAATGCAGTTTTATGAGTTTTCCGGGTGGCAGACGAGCCCCTTTTGTGAGTTCTCTTTATGGGAATGACCCAATAGTTGCAAAAATATGGGTTTATGGGTTCAGCGGAGAAGTACCTAAATGGTTATGGCATACAAATAAGTGTCTGGTAAAGTTTAAACAATAAAGTTGGGTAAACATCTTTTCTATATCGATATGATGTTTTTCCCACACAATGGCAGAAATATCCTATTTCAATTTTCCACCACCAAATCACGCCCTTGATCGTGAATTTTTAAGCAGCTAGGAAAATTCTGAGAATGAAATGTGAGCTCGCCCAGGGATTTGCCTTCGACTTTTCTTCACCCCAAAAAGTTGCTGCCTACCGAATGCTTTGGCATTTTTCATGATCTATCAATAAATTAAGCAATTTATCATCACCCCAAGTAACCATAAAGTAGCCGAGAAAAAAAGAAATAACAAACTTATGCCTATTTGGGAAAATGCCGCTACACAAGGCACCGGTAGCCACCCCTTTTTTTGACTGCGCAATAAAAGAAGGAAATAGGAATTAAAACGCGCCAGGCGTTGCCATCAATCAGGCAAAAAGTGAAATCCACGCCAAGGAAGCTCTTGGCCTAGAAGCGCTGCGAAATCAACCCCAAAACAAAGGTGGAGTGCGGTGTCGGGAACCACCCTTACAACACGCTAGAAACAACCACCCCCCAGGAATCTAGGAAGTGCAGAATATTCAAGAAATCTTTGGGATACCTGGGAACTTCTTTGGGGAAACACAAAATGTACACCCGCAACAACTGATGCTTGAACTTGAATTTCGCAGAAAGCAAGGCGGTCGATCTTGGCAGACAAATAAAAAAGAGGAGAGACAAAACACAAAACCCGACAAACAACTTTAGAGCTTAAAACCGGCAGACAAGACATTCTAATGGCAAACAATGGAGCCGGCCATAGGGCCATATAAAATGTACATATACAGCATATAGAGGCAGTATATTCGCGGTGGTATAATTTGAAACACAGCCGAAACAAGCTTTAGATATAAGGCATTCGAGTGTGTCCGTCCGTCGCTTATGACATCATTCGGCGTCATCGTTCGGCGATAACCTCATCATGATCCCTCGCAGCGATCTGCGGCAGCTATTTGCTCCACAAAACTGCTGTGCCATTAGAATTATGTTGGCTAAACTCAAATTCGAATTTACATTCAGTGTGTGCGCTGATTTTCCAGCTATTCAAATTACTAGTATTCTATATTCTAGACACATTTTGAGCTCATCTGTTGGCACATCTGTTGTGGGTATATTTCACATACAAACGACATGGCATGTGGGCAAATAAACAGATCCCCAGTCCCCCAAAATATAATCTGCAAAGCATAAATAAATATTTTGGTAAATAAGGGAGTGGAAGGGTAAGGGCGGGAAGGAAACATTAAAATGTCTGAGGTCTTTAAATTCGCGCAGATCTTTAAATAGAATCCAAAATGAAGTCACTAAAGTGGAACAGATTCTGGTAAACCCAAGGCAACCTTCAACTTTTCAATCCCATTGCGTTGTCTGCTTGGGTTTCAAGTATGTTGTAAGACATTTGTATTTAGTTGGTCTTTACATTCCCCAAACACTTTTTCTATATGTGTGTCAAAGCTTTGGCAAGCATCCGATGACTCAGAAGCGACTACGCCTCCTTCGGGCCAAGACACTACTCGTATATACATAAATTCACAGATACTTGGGTGTATGCCGAGAGCAAGACACTTTCTGGCTATTTCGGGGCAACTGTCATGGACCCCCAAGCATTTACAGTAGCTGCCAGGCTGTATTTTTTTTGTGTTTATTTATTTATTTATGACGCACGACTATTTTGGCGGACCCCCGAAACTGGGGCAAACTTTTGTTGATTCTGTTCTGATTTTGCGGCCCCAAAAGGCGCAAAGTTTGTTTGCCGTCGCAGGGCTTTGTCGAACATTAAGTAAGCCAGTTAAGTTGCACAAAATTCAATGTCAGGCGCCAAGAAACTGCCCACGCCAAACAAATCAAGAGATTTGCCCTGTCAGACGGACTTTTCGATTTTTGGCCTCCAAGCAGACAAAGAAAATGTTGTGAACTACTCGAGAACATGTTCGAGTTCGAGGAAATGTCTTCCTGTTTACGAGTACAAGTATCTGCAGCTTGAATGACAGACAGACGGGCCAACGTCAAAGCCAAGTTGTAGCAACAAATGTATCTATGTGTCTTGCCTTTTGTGGGATTCTTGCAGGCGCACTCTTGGGGGCCGGTTTCAAGAATTGCATTTGTCGCACGCAGACCCCGGGGCCTCCATCTATCTATCGGTTCGTCTTGGCTTGATTTTGCGGCCAGCGAATTGGAAATCAAGTTTCATGTTTTGAGGAAACGACTGCAGTGCGTGACTTGACTGCAGCCGCCTCATTGCAGGTCGTGTCAGCGCCATTTGGCTCCCTTGACTTTGGGCTCCATGTTTGGCGGAGTCGCAAGTCGCAGGTTATCATCGCACTGCATTTATGGTGGCAGCCCCCAACAGCGCCTGCGCAACTTAATGCCTCTGAGGCCCTGATGTCTCAATTGGCGGCGCCGCCTGTCTAATTCTGTTTTCGGATAGCGCGCAATTAGCCTTCCGCTGGCTAATTAATTGGAAGCCAAACTGATCAAAATTACAATTCAATTAAAGCCAGACCTATGCAATCATTGAATGGGAGCTTGCACAAGCCTTACCAATTTGCCCTACTTAGATTTCACCCATTGACAAACAGGAGGAATTTATGGGACTGCAAAAATATTTTCACGCTTTGGGGCGCATTCTAAATGCATGGAAAATCACGAGGTTGTATGCAAATTTAGAGTAGCTGCTGCTGAGTCAACATGCTCTGCTCGATGATATCATAATTGTGACTTCACAACGGTATTGCAGTGGCAATTGATTTGAAAAATCTGAAAAGTGCAATACGGCACGATCATCCTTGAAGACAAATAATAAATTTATCTCAGGCTATTTGTGAGGCGTATGATTTCATGAAACTGCAATCGATAATGCAGAAGCAAATAACCAAATCAAATACTTTTGGGTGTGAATCAAATCCACCTTTGAAGTTGCCTGCTCCCGGCCTTCTGTCCACCGATCGACTGAGCGCTAAAATCTTGTTTAAATTTAGAAGTCCGGGGACCGGGGACCCGAAAAATATTATTGCGTCAAAACTGGCAGATGATGTCATTGCTCCACATATCTTTGAAGAAACGTGGACGCGTAGCGAGATCGTTGCTGAAATTGTGGGGTCGTGACACTAACGAATTGAGGCTGAAATAACTTTCGGGCCATTTAATGGCGCTTGCTCTGCCACTCACACCGCTGAAGGCAATGAAAATCAACGGGAATTAAGCGAAAATATTTTTTATTTGCAATTAGCCCACCCACCAGCGTGGATCATTCCCAGCAAACGGACAGACGGACGGACAGACGGACAGACAAACGGACAGACAGCTGACTGGAGCATACGGATTGTAAACAAAAGTGCATCCAATGGAAAGGCAACAAGTTGCCGGTCGGCCGGCCCATTTGCATTCAAGTGCCGGCTAGCCTCCACCTTTCACCGCTGAAATCTAAACAGAATTTTAATTATAATTCCTGCATAGGCCCACCTGAAAGTGTACATGTGTTTGGGATTTTCAACAGATTTCCTCACATTTTGGTGTGGCCTAAAAATAACAATAAAATTGACTCGATTTTCCCTCGACTATTTGTTATTGATAAAACAAAACAGCCCCAGTTGTTTGGATAAGGGGAATCCTCAAAGGAATTTAATACATTTATGAAACCATTGCTTCAGTTTTAATAAAACAATTTAGAATTCCCAAAAGATTGTTTAGAATTTTGCCATTAAATTGAGGTTGCCGTTCGTATCGCGATATGTGGTCCATATTGGAGCGGAGCAACAATCTCAATTCGAATATAAACAACAATAAAATTCATGCTCAGCAAAATATTTATGAATTTCTTTTTGGGCTGCCACACTGCCCGCCTGCCGCCCGCCGCTCGCCGCCCGGTTGGCAGAAGACAAATTTTCTATTTCTGTGTCTCGCACTAATTGAGAGAATTTTCGCCATAAACTGTGTGGAAATATTTCTATACTGGATTTGTTCATCTACATAACTTAACCTCCGCTCCGAGCTAAAAATGTTCCCTTATTTTTGGGCAACTACTATACTGTATAGCTTATGTAGTGCCGGGGGAATAGTGACTTGCGTGCTTCTGCTCTATAAATTGCTCAATCATGGACTTTGTTGGCTTTACATTTGCACATAAATTCTTCTTGGTTTGTTGGAAATTTTACGAATTTCCCGATTCTGGGGAGGGTCGGGTCAAAACCCCAGCCCCCGTCCCATTACCAGGCCCAGGCCCAGGCCCAGTCCCAGCGCCGGCACCCACCCATTTTTCCATTTTCCCATGCACTTGCCTGCCGCCTGCCTGCTCTGTGTGTTGACCCAATTTCTTCAGCTTAATTAATTAGCCGACAGCGAGCACGATGTTGGATATAAGGTGATCCAGGGGCCGGGGATTGCGTGTTCAGGGGCGTGACTGAGGTCCTCAGAGAGCCGTTGTTAG
>JAJJHQ010001340.1:1334723-1345310 GCA_021223825.1 Drosophila ironensis
CCAGGCCCAGTCCCAGCGCCGGCACCCACCCATTTTTCCATTTTCCCATGCACTTGCCTGCCGCCTGCCTGCTCTGTGTGTTGACCCAATTTCTTCAGCTTAATTAATTAGCCGGCAGCGAGCACGATGTTGGATATAAGGTGATCCAGGGGCCGGGGATTGCGTGTTCAGGGGCGTGACTGAGGTCCTCAGAGAGCCGTTGTTAGTTTGAATGCGTTTTTGAGTGCATCTGTAAGATGCTAAGTAGCTTGTAATGTGCTTGAAGACAAGTGGGTGGCTTTTCCATAAATAGATGTGTTTATATAAGGGAATGCATCATGGGGATGTACTTTCAGTTGCCCACGATTTGAATTCGAATAAAAAATATAGCACCTAAAGCAGCGATGACAAGGGCGAGGCATGAATAGTTTTTTGCTCCATTTAAAATCTCTCAACATGTACTCGTAAATAACAGTTCTCCGATATTCGTAATTTTCAAAAGCTGAGTCGATCTAACCATGTCCGTCCGTCCGTCCGTCCGTCTGTTCATCCATTCGTCTGCCCGTATTATAATAATGAAAAAAAAACATATTTTAATCAAATCTGCAATTTATTCATCAGTTGGAGACTTAGAACCGGGTATTTACAGTCGACTATAATCGTTTTTACTTGTTTTAACTTTATAATGTCTAACTTGTAGCCGAGTGTAGCAGCTAAGGCCCACTGAGTAGTAGTAGGCCGCATTCCGGGCAAGTTGTCAATACACGATTGTGAGTCAGGAAAATGTCTTTATGGCAGATTTCCATAATGCACCGGGGGACTGGCCATGCAAAGCAAATCCCGCGCATTTGGAGAGACCTCACACGAAAACAATAACTTATTGCACAATTGCGAGTATCATTAACACTCGGCCCTAGCGGAAATGGGCCTTATAAACTATCGCCCAAGGTTCGGCTCAAGGGTGTGCGATGTCGCCTCGCCTTAAAAAAAAACAATCATCAATAACTCACTTACTCCATTGATTAACGTTACGGTACTCCGCTCGTTCGTTCAACTTTAGCTTTTATATTTTCCAGTAAGTAGTAAGTGTGGGTGCATATAATAGCATGTGTAGGTTGAATTGTAAAATACGAAAAATAAACCAGAACCTCGTTACGTGCCTACGTTCGTAAACAGAGAAGAGAACCTCCAATTAAAAGTACAAGTTTACGATAAAATCAAAGCACCAAACTAGCCAAGAAAACGTATACTTACTGTATACAAACACAACGTATCTATGAGTCGCCAATGAATGTGACTTGAAGATTGATTTGAGTACGGGCTGGCATTATTTATCCATTGATTTATTTTCCTGCGTTCCGCCAGTCAAATGTCAAAAGGCAAGTGCCAGAAAATGCCCACAAAATTTCCATTTCGCTAGCAATTAACATTTTGCTAATGCGGTCTGTTAATGTTTAATTTACTGGCGATTTTCACGCAATTAGCATGCAGTGCATTGGACTCGAAACCTGGCAAACATCCAGATTGGGAAACTAAGCCATTTCCCCGCACTTTCATTGGACCTTTTCGAGCGTCTGGCTGGCTGCTGCACTTGCCGGGGCGGTCGGCCCACGGTGACCCTCGCAGCGCAGCGCAGCCGCCCATGCTCGGAGCCGAATTGCTGACACAGTTCGAACGGTCGTACAATTTATGCATTTTAAATGTTAATTAAAGCCGCTCACCGCCGCACAGTGTGGCCAGAGCGGTGCGTTCATTCATAAATTCAAAACTAAACTGAATGCAGCCCCCGGCGGCTTTGTTGCGGCTTTCCTATTGATTGCAGTTGAGGCATTTGTGCCCCTCCGCCGTCGTGTTACGCATAATTAAGCGGGCTGCCTGTCATGCGCCGCGCTGTCTGAGCACAGGCCCCAAAAAAATAGGTATAAAAAACCCAATTGACCCACAATGGGATCCGGGGGTCCAATGCACAAGCGCAACTTTGTAGCTAAACATTGCAGTTGAAGATAAAGATAAACAAGCTGAGGTAAGGCAGCAATAATGCTTGCACATGGAAAATAAGAATTCAATAGTTAATATCTCAAAAACTGAATTTGTTTCTTATTAAGAAATCAACCAATATATGAAGCAAACTTTTTACTGATGGGAATACACATTTGAAATATAAAAACCAAGCTTAATTTTAATATCCATTGTGTAAGATCATGATCACATGTCTCTAAGATTGTTAGCTATTGAAATTGAGATGTAAAGATGAAATCAGTAAAAGTTTCGGGCTTGAATTTTGATCAAGCCATTTTAATATCAAAATCCAGATACACCCAATTTTTTCAGCTGTGTTGTGGCCGCTACTGCCAAGAAAGGTGTGAAAAATCTTTGGCAACCGTTTGAGCAGATCTTTCGCAAACAATGCGAATAAACAAACACAACTGCCGAGCAAGCCAAATCGACGCTAACAAATAGAATTTGCATTTGGGCATGCGCAAATCTATTACCTCATTGTCTGCGGGCTTGGGCTTCGCTTTGGCCTTATCACTAATTGACATTTACAATGTGATTTACCGGGCAATTGATAAAACAGTGGGGACATTAGTGCTCGCAAAGGTCACAGCCCCAGAGCAACAACACTCATGTGGTGTTCGGGGCGGCAATTGTAATTAAATTTCTATTTTCGGTCTGCCTGCACATAATTACCGCCTCCGTAGGTTGCGACGCCGTCAAGTTACCCCAAAAACGAAAATTATACAACTTGCACGCAGAGTTCTCACAGTTGGCTTTAGGTTTTTTAACAAAATGCAGAGCCAGTGGCAGCCAAGCGGAAAAGTTGCAAAAAGAAAACTCGGATACATTTGGGCAGGCGGCAAAGTAGTCGATGAAGAAATAGAAAACAAAGTTTTGGAAACTGAAAAGCCCAGTTATATATACAAATTTTAATAAGGGTTTGTTATTTAAAGATTTATTTCCATGATTAACTGCTGAAGTCGTTTGTGTGTCAGAAAATCATTAAATAGGATTTTATGATGTACTATTTTATTGGTCTTCCTGACAAAACCGTAAAAGTCTGCTTGGTATTAATAGAAAATCAACTTTAAACATTTTTGTTAAACAGGAATTAGTCATATTTTGAGGAAACTTAAATACAATGTGGGGGCGTTTCGAACATTTCTAGTACCAACCCATAAAAACAGTTGAAAGATGATTTATTGTGCGTAATAAAGTTCAGTTTGCTCCCCGATGTATTTTTAGATTTTTGTCGCCTGTGCATGACCAAACTTTGGCTTGTATGTGACCATACAGCAAATACTAATTGCCAAATGGCAGTGGCTCCCGTGGGTATGTCTGCCGGTTGCCACAGTTCCGATGGACTGCTCTGATGGCTTCCACGGCCACTTCCTCCTCCGATCTCCGCACGCAATCGGGTGTCGTTGGCGCCGGCCAAAAGTTTACCTTAGGTCGTAAATAAGCGCACTGTGTCATACATAGTGCCCATGTGGGGCAATCACTGGTTGGTCGTCCAGAGGTTGGGTCTCCATCCCAGCTTTGGATTTCGTATTGGCTTTAGTTTTTCCTCTATTTTTGTTGTGTTTTGTTTTTTGTGGATGGGTGTGTGCGTGCTAGGCATTTTGTCATTAAGTTGAAACTGAAGCTTCTCTTTTTTTTGGCTGGTTACTAATTTGAATTTTCGGTCTCAGGCCGAGCAGCGACATTTTTTATAGCTGCTCTCGTATTGTTTCGTTGCTGTTGTTTATTTGTTGTTTGCCGGCTTACGTCATGCCTTGCTAGTTGGGCAGCCTTTTGTTTAGCAGTTTGACCTTTTTTTCCATACCTACAATAACTAAATTCAATGCTGATGCTGAGATAAGCGCCGGCAGTAATAAACTTTACTACAAGTATATTCTGATTTTATTTCTGCGTTTACGGCGGCAATTTGTTGCAGCTATCAGCTGATAATGATAGGTATACAGAAAAAAATAGAATGGTTTTTAAATGCATATATAGATAGAGATTTAATAATGTTTATGAAAAGATTGTTTACTGAAATGGCAGGAGAAAATCATTAAATATATTCAATATTCAACGCTTGCAATTTCAGGCTAAACATTTAAACAAAATGTTTGGATTTTCAGCAAAATAAAATCNGTATACAGAAAAAAATAGATGGGTTTTAAATGCATATATAGATAGAGATTTAATAATGTTTATGAAAAGATTGTTTACTGAAATGGCAGGAGAAAATCATTAAATATATTCAATATTCAACGCTTGCAATTTCAGGGTAAACATTTAAACAAAATGTTTGGATTTTCAAAATAAAATTCAAGTGAATGCTTTTTTTACAGTCTAAATGACCTCAAAAGGTAATACATTTATTTTTAAAGATGCTCTCTAATCATCTGGAAGATGATTCATTCTGTGCCCGTTTACTTATCGATTTTTGTTTGGGTTTGCTGGGCTCGACCTTTGGCCAAGGCCGTCGAAGATTATTGATTGACCCCGCGCCGCATTGAAGCTCAACAGTTTACAAATTTGTGTGTATAGACTTTTAGTAAATCGCTTGTAATCGGACCTTGGGGCTGTGTGCTCAATTATCTGCTGGCTGTTCTGATATCTTGCAGATGTCTGATGGATGCCCATCTGCCTGGCCTTTCAATGGGATTGGGGTTGGGCTGCTGCCGCCGATGTCACGGGGGGCGTAGATCGCACGCAGAGCCAGTCAAATGCTTCGCTTTCTGCTCTCGGGTGATGTAATTTGCCTGGCTGACAAGCCAAACAACCGGTTTGGCTGCGGTCGCAGGCAACAAACTACTTCAAATCTTGTTTCTCGCCAGCGTTCTCTGCGCTGCACGCAGCTGGAAAAAAAACGATAGCCGGGCAAAATATGATCGCAGTCTGGCGGCACTTTCCTTTTCCTTTCCGACTGCCATTGTCAGAGTTGTGAGGAGCACTCACTTGAAGTGTCATCTTGCAAATTGCCATTCAGACGCAGCGAAAGAGTGCATTTTAGCAAAGTTATTATCAAGCAATTTACTGGTCGTTTACTGGCTGGGTTTAATGCCCCTTAAGGTGGTTGGTTCTCTTATCACTTATCATAATCATGGCATACCTAGTTGGCCGATGATTAAGCATAACATACATGGCATATTGTGCATTATGTGTGCCATTGACAATTTCGTTGACAGTTGATTTAAATTTATGTCTAGGGCAGCAGCCGGCAGCATATATATTTCACTATTGTTTGTTGTCTGCCATTGTGTTCAATTATTGTGTTATTTCAGTGAGCTGCCGCTGCTGCTATGCAATGTCGAGTGTGGCCTATTGCCTATTGACACTTGTTTATTTTTGACACCCCATTGGGCTGCACATAAATGTACACATTTATCTATTTGTTGTATCTGCGGCTCTCGCATCATTTTCAGCATGTGAGCATATTTTGTTTGTCTGCCGATTAACATCATATTTGACGGCATCAAATGGTTTGATTGGCTTTTGATACCCCCAAATTGGGCAGATAGCTGTCCCGGAATATGTAATGACATAAAAATAATACTGTTTTTATAGATGGTCAGAAAAAAAACAAGGGTGTATTGAATTCGTACGAGTATATGTAACAGGGAGAAGGAAGCTTATCCGACCCCATAGAGAACAAATATTCTTGATCGCCATGTCCATTTATCCGTATGAAACCCTAGGTTTTAGCAATTAAAATAGATAGAGAAAAACTAATTGCATATTCAGAATTGTTTGATATCAGTTCAGTTTAAGTTTATTTCAAAAATCGGCTAACACTCTTCGCACCCCTGCCAACCGCGAAAGTCTGTGGCGTCAAAAATTTTAGCTCTAGAGGCACTAAATTTGGATGGTACTTTGGTAGAGCTAATATCTATCTGCGCAGTAAATATCACCCGGCTACACTTATGTTACTTCTGCCCGCGGAAAAGGGTAAAATATGTTGCACACAAAAGCTTCTTCATAGAAACATGCCGCGCACAACCGTAGTATTTGTCCATGTTCCAAAAATCAGGTGGAATTTGAGAACCGGGTATTTCTAGTCGAGACCCTCGACTATAATCGTTCTTACTTGTTGCTGTCTGTAATGAAGATACTCATGGTTGTGAGTGGCTGCTGCTGCACAGTTGCGGCCGACTTTTGTGGTTGCATGTGCCGCTCACATTTCAATGGCAAGACATTATTATTTACTTTGTTCTTCTCTCTGTATTTTCCAGAACCCATCGAGTCTAACATGAGCTACTGATTCCCAACGAACCCAGCAAAAGAACTCCACAGAAGCGTAGAAGAGTCACGAATCCACCCGAAAGGTGGCCTAATTAAAGAGATTACATTTAGATAGTTTGTAGCTGCTAGAAGCTAGAAAATGGGTTTCATTGCCGAGCGCAAGCCGCGTGTCAACAAGACGTTGATTTCGCTCAAGTTTGTCGTCTTCTTTGTAATAAGCGGTGAGTTTTTTAACCCTTAAGGAATACCTGAGCTAGCTAATTGGATAAATCTTTAATCTTGGCTAAACCCTTTGGTTTTCCCTGCAGGTCTCGCCGCTTTGCATGTCCTGCATGCCACAAAGCCTCTGCTCCTGGGACTGACCTTCTCCGAGTACCGCACCATCACCATCATCGCGCCATTTGTCTCGATTTTGGGTCCTTTGATTGCCGGTCCTTGGGCGGATCGTTTGGCGGCCAGGAATCCGAATACCTTCGGACGTACCCTGCGCGTGCTGACCGCCGTTTTCCTGCTGATTTCCGCCTTGATCTACGCCTTCCTGTTCGCGGTGCCGGATGTCAGCCGAGCAGATGCCCACGAGCCGTTGGTTAGCTTTGGCTGCGACGCGAGCGGCGGATTCCTGTTCCAGGAGCGCTGTGGCGCCAATGCCACCTGCAGCCGCTGGGACCAGAAGGAGGGCAGCATCAACCTGACCCGCTGCACCTACAGCTGCCAGAATCCCAAGTTGTACGAGCCTCTGTATGTGGCCTGGCTGGCGGAGGTGCCCACCTTGGCCCCCTCCACGGAGCAGAGTTCGGAATTCGATTACGATGACGAGGGCTCCCTCGCGGTGACCGAGAGTATGCGACAGAAGCGAAGTGCGGACAACTCGGACCCAGCGGACAGTGCCGGTGTGGAGGCTCTGAGCTCTGAGGCCACCGGTCATCGGGCCATCCGTCAGGTCAAGACCGCTCCCAAGAAGGTTTACGTCCAGCCGCCGCACATCTGCCTGACCCAGAAGAACGACCAGGGCCAGGACATCGTCAAGCACTGTCACGCCTACACGGAGGAGAAAACCAGTGTGCTCATGGATGCTGTCATGGGGGCGGCCATCAGTTCGGAGGATCTCAATGATGACTATGACGGCTGGTGCCAGTATCCTTTGGGTGAGTGCTTAGTGGATTTGAATGAGTGCTTTAACTGATTCGTTTTCGTGAATTTCAGCCGGCTTCCAGTGCAACATTCCCGAGGAGCAGGTGCAGTACATGAAGGCCCTGAAGAATGGCACCAGCTGCAAGCCCATGATCGAGTGTCAGGTGGTGAATCCCTACCACGACAAGAGTGTGCTCTCCGACAGCGAGTGCGTGAATGTAAGCATTAAACCTAAAATCCTCTAAATGAACCTGCTAAAATGGAACAACCCTCCCTTTAGACCATTGGCAGCGTGGAGGACACTCTGGTGGGCTACACGATCATTCGTTTGCTCGGAGACATCTTCCCGATGGCTGCCTTGACCCTCCTGAACACCGCCATTGTGATTGCCGTGCGTGAAACCTCCGAGGGCAGGGGCGAGGTCTGCCGCCAGTACGTTTGGGGCGCCATTGGCTTTGTGGTGCTCTTCTCCCCCCTGGATCTGTTCTTCTTCCAGAACGAACCCAATCAAGACGCCGCCCTGGTCGCTCTCATCATCTTCATCGTTTGCTTTGTCCTCGGAGCTGTGGTGCTTCTTTGCGCCAGCCAGATGCCACTCAGTCCGCCAGAATGGTGGTGGCACACAAAGACCGGAATGCTGGTGGTTCCCATGTCCGCCATTCGTCGCTATAGCCCGGAAATCATTGTGCTGACCTTGGTGTCCATTCTGTTTGGCACTTTCTGGAGCAGCATTCACAGCTACCTGCGCTGGACCTTCACGGACGCCAATGCCGTCTGCTACTCGGGAATTATTCTCATTCTGGTGCTGTTCTTCAACGTGGACAAGTTCATCGAGTACTGTGGCCATTCGAACATCTTCATTGCCGGCCTGGCCATCTATGTGATCCGTTTTACCGCCTTGACCGACGTCCAGTGGCTGACCATCGTTATGGAGACCATTGAGCCGGCTGTAATTGGTCTGATTTGGATCACAATCATCCTTTACATGCGTCATGCCATGCCTCGCAAGCTGACGGCCACCGGACAGGCTATCGCTGTGCTGGCCTTCTTTGGATTGGGTAAGTTTTGGCGGGAAAACATGCCTGAAAATGGTCAACTGCTTGTAACCAACATTGCGTATGAGTGACAAATTTCTCATAGGCATTGCAAAACACACATTTNTATTTTGTCGCATTGCAAAACACACATTTTAATAGTGTTTCTTAACCGCTTGCAGGCAAAGGCTTTGGTGCCCTAATTGGACTGGCCCTCGACGAGAAGCACCCCAATCTGGAGGCCTGGCAGTGCACCTACCACACACTGGCCATTATCGCCCTGGTTGTGGCCCTAGTTTACTTCGGGATCTACAATCTGGTACTCGCTCCCCGCTGCACTGCCAAGCCGCAGCACTCGGAGGAGCTCATCTCGGGCTCGGCTTCGCAGAACTTTGGCAACACCGGAACCGGAAACGGCACTGGCAACGGCAATGGCAACGGAGCCGGAAACGGCGCTGGTGCGTCGCTAAATGGCAACGGAAACGGCAGCTACTCACCTCTGAGAGTTTACCACAACGAGAGGGGGAAGAAGGGCCAGTTTAGGTACTAGAAGATCAAAGGATAATCGCATCCTTTGCACCTTTGCTGATGCGACTGCGAGTGCGAAGGATATTCTTAGGTTTTAAATGTGTACACCTACGCCTACTCCACCAACAGCCCCCCGCGTCCCTCGCCCGCTTCAGGGCACCACTGCTAATAGTTTGTAATGCATATTTTTGCTAAGTGTATACACCAGGAGGAAACAAAAACATAACAAAACATAAGAACAAAAAAAAACCATATAAAAAGAAGTAAACAAAAAAATGACTTTTTTATAAATCGCATGTAGAACCTATTTTATTTGTTATTTAATGCGAACTAAGCGAGTTCATAATTTTAATTAAAAACATAATGGGAAGCGCTGGTCCGGCAGGGGAAGAATTAAACCATCCACTGCCCGCTTTTAATGGCAACCAAAAACAATACCCCAACAGCTAAAGCAAAAACTATGTATTTCCCCCGACATCACGTCGTACTCTTTACAAAGTTACAAAAATGATGGCATCAATTTTTAATGAAACATTTGCGTGATTTTAGTAAGCATAATACATGCATGATGCACTCTACGAGCATATAAATGTAACAATAAAACAGAAAATGTAATTATACAAAAATATAATTAATGGTAATTAAATGTTTTCAAATTAAGCGTAATAACTGCTGCAGAGGTTTCAGTTGGACGGGGGCTTGAAAGCAGGAAGTGGAAATGTCATGTGGCAAATGTAATGATGGTAACATAAATGCGGAAGCAGTTTGGCTAAAAATTCTATAGCTCTTTATATCTTGATCAGGGAATGGTTTTAAAGGTATTCCATGACTTCAGGGCGCCATCTAAAGTGGGCTTTTTCAACTTAAAGAACGCGTTTTCTCAGACAACGACCTTCGACCTTTGTAATGAAACTTAGCTGTACACAAAAGCTGCTCTGCAAGATTTTCCCAGAGCTTTCTCATAGCAACAGCTTTTGCCTTTCGAAAAGCTATTGTCTTCATATCCTTCGCTGCCTTTGCTTAATTATTTGCCATATTTTCACCCCACGATTTGCAATTTATGAGTCCAATGAATTGCATTTACTCAGTCAATGACGTGGCGTAAATATTTTGCCAGCACTTGGCCGGCCAACATATGAGTCCTTGTGTGGCAAGACGGAGACAAGAGCCGCAGAATGGCGGCCACTTGACCCCGAAGCATGTTCGTTGGCTAGCTGTTGGTTCATCGCTGTAAGGGCTGCTAATAGCCAAAACTGAAGAGCAAAAGGGAGCATATTCCGGGCCATAGAACACATAAACTGTGCTAAGCGTAAACTGCGAGTAAATAATAATATACAAAATAATATTTGAGAAACTAATGCTTTGAAATGATTTCATTCATTGTCATTTCGAATCGTATTCAAATCGGATTTCCATAATAAAATATTTTCATTATATTAAAATTTATGTTTTATTTTATTTTATATTAAAAAAGGTTTTCCCAGTGTCGATTCTGCACGAAATTAGATGCCACGATACTTTAAAGAAAAATAAACTAAGCAATGGCGAAATATAAAAAGCGATTACAAAAAACAGAGATCACCGAATTCAGGGAAAATCACAAAAAAAAAAACATTTAATTATATTAATATTTATGTGATATTTTATTTAATATTAAAAACTTTTCCATGCGACAGGCAAATGA
>JAJJHQ010001340.1:1347978-1499342 GCA_021223825.1 Drosophila ironensis
TGTATTATTTTATTTAATAATAAAAACAAAAAATGCGTCCTTGCTGGGCGAAAAACAAATTGTGAATGACAGCGATTGCGGAACATAAAGCGCAGGCCCTGCGATATAAGATGCCATGATACTTTAAAGAAAAATAAACTAATGCTTTAAAAAATATTAAAAGCGATTGCAAAAAACAGAGATCATCACCGAATTCAGGGAAAAATACAAAAAAAAAAATTTAAATATATTACTATTAATCAAATAATTTATTTTATATTAAAAACAGAAAAAATGCGTCCATGCTGGGCGAAAAACAAATTGTGAGTGACATAAAACCTACGCGTATTAGAGCTGCCGACTATATGGGGCAGAATCGATAGTGTCGATGTTTTCCCCTCGATCTCCCTATCGATTGGGCTTTATAACTATCGAACAAGTTCCGATGCATTAGGAGTGTTATGAAAACTTACATTTGAAATTAAAGAATCAACATCATGTAAATATTTTGATCATTTGCCTCAGCATCTCTGCCCGCAGAGCAGACATTGACAGGGGCGACCGACTTTGTTGTGGCCCCATCTCTTGACGGCTTTTTTAATGGCGTGAAAAATGCAATATCGGGTTGAGAAGTGCAATAAACCCAAATAAGAGGAAAGTATTAAGGAACTTGCACGCAAGTCTAAAGGTATAATAAAATATGAAAATGAATAGTAAATTTCATAGAAAATGAATAGAAAATGAATTGCATTTATATTTCAGAATATTTTTACATCTAAAAATAAACATAATATATTTTACGTTACTTTAAAAAAGATATACCTTTTTTCCCCCTTTGTCATCGCCATAATCACGGGTGTGGCAATTTGCGAGCTTGTCCGCACCTTTTGCAGCTTGCACGTGTGAAAATTGTTTTGCCGTCGAGTTTGTTTTCGCCTGCCATGGAAACGCACAGCCCCAGCCCAGTCCCACTTCCGTTTCCACTATGCCAGGATGGCCCAATCCCATCGCTTAGCCGTAACTCGCCGACACCGACACCGCCACCGCCACCGCCTCCTTGGCTGCCGCGGCCTCAACATTTATTACAGTCGCATATTGTGTCATAATTCCAGCGTACAAATCTGCACGAATGAACAATTTAATTTTTATGAAATTCCCTGCTCCTTGCCGGCTTCATGCATAAACATTCTCTCTGATTTGCGATGTTTACCCATAGTCCGTCCGGCTTTATACAAAAATCCAGCTCCATGATGCGCATTGCGCACCCCAGCGACTCCTGGCCTCAAGTTTAAGTGATAAAAACCTGTCAATTTTATGAAAAATTCGTTGCCATTTGCGTTTTGCTTTCCGGGGTATCCATTTCCATGCTAATTTGTTATATTGTGGCATTTTTTGTTTGCTTCGTAGGCGTAAATAAATGAATTTCATTGCATACATTTGTGGGAAAGAACAAAATTTTTATATATACGAGTACATATATATATTTTTTGTCCGCTTTGCTGCCAAGCAATTTATTCATTCCGAAAGTTGGCTCTCCGGAGCGTAACGAGGTGAAAGTGAGGCGTCGTCGGCATTGTCGTTGGGTTATATAATTGAAATATTGCCGGAGGTGCCACTGAATGAGAAATATACATACATTCTGGGCTTATACTTTTCAAGTGCTATGCAATAAGTGAATTTGTTCTCGGCCAAAGCAATCAGTTTGACTGAGTGGCTCTTGAAAATGTTGTTCAACTCTGGAAATGGATGTGATTATCACACATGCTGCTCATATCAAAGTTATGCAAATTTCCCCCACCCTTGGCACGCAAAAGTTCTTTGAAATAAATTGGATTATGCTCGGGTTGCTGTTGGGTTTAGTCCATGGCCCACTATGGTCGGGCTATCATTTACTTGGGTCGAGGACCCAGCCGGGTGGCGGCGCAAAAAGCCGGATTCCCTTTGTTTTTAGGCGCAAAACTTTGCTAATTACTGTGAAAATTTTCGCAGCGTGCTACTTTTTTGTTTCTTTGCTGGCATTTCACACGAAGCTTTCGGGGGACATCCCCCCAGGTTGCCGCAAGCCATTAAACGTGTGCGAGTTCAATTCAAGGTGTTGACTTTTTTAATTGTACGTGAAGTGAGCTGGGGCGGGCACAATAGAAGCCAACCCGTTCCGGGTTTTCCCAGTTAATGAGATGGCCGCGTCTTTTGTCGCATGCCTCGTGCAATTAACGCTTTCAGAAACTGCCAAACTCATTTTGAGGATCGCCGCTGTGTACGCCAAAAAAAAACGTAATATTTTTAATTGGCCATCCACACGGGAGCTTTGAGCCGTCTTCATTGTCTGCATTGAGCCGCTGTCTGCATAATTAAACTTGTAAAACTTTATGCCAACCACATGCGAGAAATATTAAACGCGTTCCTTCAGCCGGGTTCATGAGCTTACAATATGTGTATGCCGGTGGAACTTTATTTTCCCTGATATTCTTTCGGACGTAAGCGGGTTTCCGGGTTACGCCTTTAAAGCTTATTTAAAAGGAAGGGGAAGTCGGAGAAATGCCAATGGAGGAAAGGACACGTCAATAAAATTGAGTTCATGTTAATTTTATTAAATGTTTCCCGAGCTTTAACTTCATAGCTATGATTTAAGCATTTAATTTGCCAAGAGGAAACAAAACAAATAGAAACGACAACGAAATACCGTGTGCTTATTTTCACATATTTTAACCCCAAATTTAGGTGAAATGCATAAATTTATGTGACGTCTTCCGGCATAGACATGAGAAGGGACGATGAACATTTATGTGGGCCGTATCTTCATTGTTTATCGTCCCATCCTTATAAAACTTGGCACATGTCTAGATATTATAGGTTTTTTAACTCCGATTTTTAACCCTACTAATTCAATGATAGTGACGCTTCCCTATCCCTGTTACATTCATTGCCCAAAGTTAATATACCATTTGTACCTTAAGGTAGATGGTATAAAAAGTGAATTATTTTATTATTCATGCATATTTTTTGCAGGCCCGCTGTTTGCGGTAAACTCTGGCAGAGATTAAAATTGTTCAACTAAATTTAAAACATTTCAATTGTGCCCGGTCAGCAGACGCAGGCCAGAGTTGGCCCCGCCTCTTTATTAGCCGCCGTCTTGAGCTTCCAAAGTTTTTCGCTTGCCAGCGCAGTTTTCATCATCAAAGGATAAGCGTCCCGATGGAGGCGTCGGATTGGGAGTGGTAGTGGGGGCGTGGCTGGTACGTTGCCTGCATTCAAAAGCGCACAAATCGCATTTTCTTGAGAGAAAATGTTGCTTCATTTGTGCAGCGCGCGGCGGTTTGTATAGAAAAATGTTTGAAAGGATTTCTCTATCAGAGTTCCAACTCAGTTCGGGATGCGAATCGTTCCCGTACCGTCGATGTGCGTAGGTACCAGTACGAGTATCCCGGATCCTGCAGGACACACAGGGCCCTTTGGGAGGTCGGTTTGCGGGGGGACGGCAAATTGTATGTGCAAAATTAAATAAAAGCGCAAAGCCATAAATGCAATTTAGCTGCAACTGCAACTGCAACTGCAAAGGGCATTGATAAAATAGATATCAATTGATTTTTAGCTATTATTTAGATGGCACGCTGATTCAGCAGCTGCTGCTGCTGCCAAAGGAGCCAAAATTGATTCAATGCCTGATTTAAGGATGAGCTTTAACTCGATAAAATTGGCGTAAAAGCATACATATTCCGGATTAATGTCCACCTTTATAACTCATCCGGAATATCCGCGTGAATCGCCGCGTATTCGGGAATTTATGGCCAGAAATCCGGGGCGAAAACAATTAAATAAAATTACCTCGAGCAGAAGAAGAAGTATTAAAAATCCATTAACATTGCATTGCCATTAGGCGCACACAAATTGTATGCGGGGCGGAATAAAAGTTAAGTAAGTTATTTTTATTTGTCGTTCCGCTTTGGTACGCTTTGCTTAATTTTTATACGCCCATCGCCTGGGCTGAGGCAATAAAAGATAGAAACTTATTTTATGGCGCTATTTATTTTGCCTGATTACAGTTTTTACGAGGCGATGGCGACAAAGCGACCAACACAAGAAAGCCAAAAACTGCTGCATACCTTTTTGGCGCAGCCACTGAAAACCTAACTCAATATTCAAAAGCCACACAAAAAAAGTAGCAAGAGCAGAACCAAAACCAAAAAAAAAAACGTGTCCAAGGAGCGATGGAAAAGGTGGAAAGCGGGGGAAAAGCCAAAAGGCAGCGCAGCCAAAGCAATAAAAATGCATTTTTATGAGCAAAACTACCAACAAGCATAAATCTCTATCGAAAGCTGCTTTGCATTGCCATCGTGTGGGGCAATTCACCTTTCCAGGGGTGTCCGATAGGGGGATATTCTGTTATCGACGGTCATTACGTCGAAAGCTAGCTTTATCGTCGCGTATTAACTTTTCTTTGAATTTTAGTTAATTAAGTTATATTTCTTTTTAAAGAAATTTATTGGGACTATTAAAAGTGATACAATTATCATAAGGATAACATTAATTCAGGTGTCTAAGGGTTATTCATTTATGGAATCATTTAATTACTCATACGCAGTGTATGCTCAGCTAAGAGTTAAGCCCATACAGGAGATATATAAATGAATCACATGAGTTTTAAAGTCCTAATTTTTAATACAATTTTTTTAGATAACCCCAATTTAGATAAATCTTCTGATTGTAGATCAATTTCAATATTTTTGATGATTTTTTTTGTTTTAATATGGATTATTTTTGTAATTTTAGTTAATTAAATGATCCTTGCTTTAAAAAAAGATATTGGGATTATAAAAATTAATACAATAATCACCAAGATAGTATTAATTATAGGTTAAATTTCCCTAGAAGGCAAGGTTGTTAATTTTTTGAATAATTTCATTACTCATACGCAGTGTTGGCCCATACAAAAGATTCGAACGGTAAAAATGAATATATTCGTACTTTTTCCTAGATGAACCCCAATATAGATGTAACTTTGGTTAAGAGTACAACTTTTCCCTGCTTTTTAATTAGATTAAAATTTTGACCCCTTATGATGCGCCTCTGCCTCTTGGGTGTGGAGCAGGAGGTGGCGCTGCAGGACGAGGACACATGTAGTGGCAGATATAAGATAATGCGGCGACTTCACTAAGACTCCTGCGACAGAGACCCGGAATCGAGTCGGAGAACAATAACAAATGCATGGGAAAACAAATTACAATTCGTTTGCAGCACTGCCAGAGCCAGTCCCATTGCCAGTGCCAGTGCCAGAAGGAACAGGAAGAGGTACCCGAGAAAATAATCCCATTTGTAAAAATTGATTGCACTTTATCGATAAAAAAAAAAAAGAGCACGAGCCTTGCAGCACTAGAAGAGTGGCAACCAGAACCGAAGGCAGCAGAGAAAGATGAAACACGCTTGTAAAGTGGCAGAGCGGAGGAGATGCGGAGGGAACCGACTCCTGGACATTGGAGATAGTTCATCCATAGGCCATACACATGGGGGGCACTCACTACATGTGTAAAGCACAGATCATTAGTGTGCCCTGACAGACTCGTGTGGCCCGACATTAGAACGTGATTAATGGACAGATGACGACAGTAACTCCAGACTGGACAATCAGCTCGCCTTCGGTCCCGGTCAATTACCCAGACGGTGCTGTGCATTTTCCTCCATTTATTAGTCGGCTACGTATTCTTGTTGCCGTGCTTTCTTTGTGAAAATTTTCTGGCTTGCAAATTGGTCACAGGTTTCGCTTGAGTTGCGGTTTTTTCACTTGCTTTTCGGATCGGGGTTGGCAGCCGCAGCTAACTTTTTGCTTACCTTATACAAAACCGGCTCTAAACGGGGGAAGTGGCCGGCATTCAATGAAATTGTGGCAAAAGTTTACCGGATTTTTTGCTGGCCCGGCTTGGCTTGGTTCTCTTTTTTCTTGGTTTTTTGGCGGGCCAACAACAAATGTTGCCAAACCGAGGGAAGCAGCTCATGGCTGGGAAGCTGGCGGTGCTGCACACTTGCGGCCGGAAATCCAAATTTACAGCATTACAACTTCCGGTAAGCTGCTTATTGGCATAGAAACTCCGACGCTCAACGGTCGCCCAACTGCGAACGAAATCCGACAATAAAATGATTTATAAATAAACGTTTGCCTGGCCATGCAAGTTTACATAGCCGGGAACGCGCAGAAGGAGCACGGAGCAGGAGCAGGAGGCAAGCAGCGATGACTGCTCGATTTTTGCGATTTCAATTGGCAATTGTTGCCGTTGGCCGTTGTTGTTATCGGTTGGGCGCATTATTAGCTTTTATGTGCAATTACACGTGAGTGGCGGCCATTTTGCGGTAGTTTCGAGTGCCCGGCAATCAGCTAGCCAAGTTGGCAACAAAAATTTAACTGCAACTGCAACTGCAATGGCAATTGCCGGAGTTCTCGAGGGCTGCGAGCCCAAATGAGTTATTAATGTTTTGCCTGCCAATGGCCACTTGTCTCGCCGGGCAGTCAAATGATGCTGTCAGATAATCCAAATGTTTATATAATTAAAATGTATGATAAGAGGCATTTTAATCGGGTTCAAATGATACAATATATTGCCAATATTAATGTATTTTCACCTCTCAATTTGTGCGTGGCCATTCCGCTGCCCTTTGACAACAAACTGAAAGGAAAACCTTCGGAAAACATTCCTTGGATTTAGTTGACTGATCGGTAACCAGAAGCTCATCCCAGAACCTAGAACTTTGGCTTGACTTTTGCCCTTTGTTTGACCAAGATAACTGAACTGATAAAGCAAATGTTTGTATAATTAAAAAGTGTGGATAAGAGCTATTTTATACAAATAAAAGGGGTTCAAATGACACAATATACTTTGAATATTAATGAATCTTTATCTCTCAATTTGTGCTTGGCTATTCCGCGGCCCTTTGACAACCAACTGAAGGGAAAACCCTCGGAAAACATTCCTTGGAATTAGCTGCACTGAGTTGACTGCTCGGTTACCTGCAGCTAAGCCCAGAACCCAGAACTTTGGCATGACTTTTGCCCTTTGTTCGGCCAAGTTAACTGAACTGAAGCGAACTTACTAACCAACTGAGCTAGTTGGCCCAAACTTGGAGCTCTCATTCGTGGCAAAGCATTGTTTGGGCGGCTGTCAATCACTTCGCATCACAAATAGCTGGGGCCCCCTCTGAAAGCGGCCAAAAACCGCTGGGTCGGCCGGTTTTTGGGGTGGCGCTGTGGAGGCGGGAATTCACAACAAACACTTCGTGCAGAATGTCTTGGTGGGCAAGTTCTCAATTTCCATGAAACCTTGAAACAATGTCAAAAGAAAGTTGCGACAAAGGGCAACTTGTCACAAATTGCGCATACGCCGCGTTGTCAACAACTCGGCAACAAACTCGGGAACTCGAGAACTCGAACCATAAAACCAAAGTCAAGTTGGCTGCTAGGCTGCTAGGCTGCAAGGCTGCCTTGTGGTAAATTTGCGCCATTGTTCCGCCTTCGACACATTTGATGAGCACTTCTTTCTGGAGGAGGCGTCCTCCAAATTGAAAACTTTACAAATTCAGGTTGGGTCACACTCAATACTTGTACTTATTGCAAATGCAAAATGCTACCGAGACGGAAAAGCCGTGGAGCGGGGACCTAAAGTTAAATTGAACATAATTTAATTTGACTGTGAACCGCAAAAGTTTTGCGTTTTTAATTAAACAAACAGCAACAGTGAAGGAATCAAAGAGCAAAAACTGCGGGAAGACCTTTCAATGCTTTTACCCAGCCCCGGACCCATCCGTGTCCTCTTTTACCATTTTACCCATCATCCCGGCCTGCCGCCCAGGCTCCCAGGCTCCCATGCTTCGCAGCCATCGCGCTTCACTTGTTTTTGCTCTGTATGGGCCAGGCCAAGGCTTCCAACATAAATCATGCTCGGCGTTGAAATTTTGAAAAATATTTTTGCAGCGATAACTTTGCATTGTTGCTATCGCAGTGCTCGGGTGCGTTCGTAGTTGTTGTGGCTGTTGTCATTGCGATAATTAATCAACGCGACGGCATAGTCCTAGGCGCTGGCATTATCAATTACCAGATGATAAATTGTACACCAAAGAGTTCGCTTTCTTTAATAAAATTTATGATGCAATTGTTAAGAATCGGATAAATAATTTCGATCACATCCATGGACCGAGCACAGGCCACAGAATACCAATGAACAAGCGACGAACAACAGCAAAAACTGAGTATTAAATGGCCATTAATAATGGAAACAAAAATATTTATGTGCCTCAAAGTTCATTGACCACTCTCCAAATATCAATTAGTAATCGTCGGCCAATGCTTTGTGCTCTCATCTCCCATCTTGGGTATAAAATCCAATTTAATTGCGGGAAAAACCCTTGGCCATAATCTGGACTATATGTCAACGATGGCCCTTAATCAGTTATTATGGCAAATACTCGTAATATATACACGCCAGGGCATTGCAATTGTACTCTATAACGTATGTGTTGTGTGCTGTAATGCTGCGAAATTGTTTCTCATAAAAATAACAATTGAGAAATTAGTCGGGAAGAGGGGAGGGGAGGGCGAGGCGAGGCGAGCAGACAGAAGGAGTAACTTGGTTGATATCAAACAACATGCCTTTTGTTTTCCAGTCGAACTTAATTGCACCGACGGAGGATGGGCGCCTGCCAGGACATTGGCCAGGACCAGCAGCAGGACTAGAGCAGAAATCGAGGCTCAGGCTCAGCAACAGAAGAAAATATAAATTGCATGCGAGCAAGGGCGGCCATTACCTGATGCAGCTACGGCAACGACGGCAGATAGAGATACAACCAGGGATGCTCAGATACAAAGCAAAAGAAGCCCCGACTCTCTTTTAGAGATGCACCTGTTTCTGGTAAAATATTTAAAGTTTTTCTATCGACAAAAATTATAAATATGAATTAGAATATAAAATCTTTAGTTATAGATTTTGCAAGCTTCAGTTTTATCCAGACATAAATCAGTTAGGTATCTGAGAATAGAAAAATTTAAATCTAGAAACTTGAAACTGGCAATATTTTTCCTTTAAGAAAGAGCAATGACAATGTTTACCAAAACAAATATGAATAAAAATATATAACCTTGGGTTCTACATTTTGCAAGCTGCAGTGTTAAATTGAAATAAATCAGTGGGGTAGCTGAGAATAGAAAAATTAAGGAATTTAAGTCTAGAAGCTGGAATCTGGCTAGTATTTTATAATTTCATAAAATTTCTTGTGCAATGTTTTTCGCAAAAAGAACGAGCCATTGCAATATTTACCATCGCTAGGGCTGTGGCAGGCCAACATGCCCCGCCGTGTGTGAGTTGTCTTTTGTGTGTAATTAAACAGTGCTGTTGGCATGAAATAAAATATAAGCACAGGCAGTCAACAACAAGAGTCCGACGGGTGCAGAGGGGTCGAGGCATCCGAGGGATTGGCGGTACAATTGAGGGGACGAAGGAGCGATGCGGAAACGTACAAAGCATAGCATGAAATTTTCTTGTCTTGGCATCCTGTCGCCGGATATGTTGCCTCAATATGGCCGCCGGATGAATGATGCGTGCACATACAGATAGGATTATACATACCCATTTATATGGTTACAAATACTCGTATACGAGGATACAGCCCACAGCTGAGCGCACCGAGCACAATGGATATTTTATTGAATTGCGCCTTTGGAAATTCGTTTTATTCGGACCCTATATTGTTTAAAATTTTAGCTATAAAGTATTTCTTAGGCCATTAGTTTGACACTTGAAAATTTAGTGTGCAACAAGCTTCGCATTCGATTGACCCTTGGCCACCTCCCCAAATTCCTCCCGATGGTGTGCAGTTTATTTTCTTCCTTGCCAATGGCATCCAACTTAAAGCAAATGTATTGGAAATAAAAACTGACAAAATGGAAAACAATCAACTCGAACAATGCACACTCGTGATGTGAGCATGGAAAGGGGACTTTGTTGAATTAATGCTAGTGTACCATGAAATTCTAATTACAAGCAACAACAAACAAGGCGCATTGTTAACCGCAACCAAACAGCAGGAGCAACAACGAAAACCAGTCGCTCATTAACAGGACGCAATTCAGCGGCAGTTAAACGAAAGCTAAGCGAAATTTGAAAGCCCCAAAAGCCAAGGACCTCCAACCACCAGCTGCAGTGGCAAAAGGGATACCTGGACTTCACTTGAGAAAATTCTGAAGAGTTTCGTCTGGAGATATTGTATGGATTCGTGGAGGCAAAAGTTGTATTCCTTTATACGGTTTAAGGCTTTCGGCAAGACAAATGGAAAAGCAATTTACAATTTAAATAAATCAAGGAAAATTGTATTTAAAATTCTTGCAAAGCTGCATCGGAAACTAGCCATTCTTTTTCCAAGTGCCCTGCCTAGTGGATGTTCCTGTTCGCCGCCAGACTACTTACATGCTGGCTGGTATTTAATTACCTGCGGTCGAGCTATAACTTATGCCGTCCACCAAATGTGTTGCATTATTTTGCACCTTTTGTTCTCGCTGCGAGCGGAGCCACGCGAATCTCTGGTGCAGCCGTGGAAATTGCATGCAATTTTCCGCAGCTTGTGCGAAAATTGATAATAATATTAAAGTTTCAGCGCTGCTGCAGAGTCCGGGTAACAGCTCGAAGTACAAGCCGTGCTCCTCAGGTTGGAATGCCGCCCCAGAGTCTACGCAAGGCCACCGGCGATGTGGGGGAAATTAAAATACTCTGCTCAGATAAGTTTTCTTTAGCCGAAAACTTGTTTCAAGTTCTCGAAATTTGTCAATTGATAAGTTGTAACTTTTAATCGGCTAAACGCGAATATTGAATCTTCGGGGAGGGGCACTCTCATCACAAACTCATTAAGTTAACCGACATGCCCACACCGCACTTGAGTGTAAAATCCTTTTTTGTTCTTACGCCGCCACCGCGCCCTGGAAAATTGCTGGGAAACTTTTATTATTCTCGCATGTTGTCGTCCCCGTGCTCGTCGTTGGATTTTCGGGCCAAGGGGCGTGGGTGGCTGATTGCAAAATAAATGCAAAGGCAAATGCATTTAAGAAGTTTTTGGAAAAACTTCTTACAATGGCACTGGCAGCCTCGCAACACTTTCCCAAATCGCCTTTCATGCCTTTAATGCGACTCACAAAAACCAATCAACTCGCTTTGCGGTGCATATTAAAATGCGTTGGCTGGTGCGCAAAATGCAATAAAATTTAGTCCTCGAACATCAATATCACGACGAAATTGTTGTTAAAATAACACTATTTTTATGCGGCCCTTTTCCCATTGACTGTATTTCAGTTTTATGCGTGTTTGGTGTTGCCAAAAATTTCAGCACACGCTTTTTGGCGCTGATTGTTATTGCTGTCGCTCCCGGCAAAGTTGCAGCTATTTTGTTTTAGTTGGCAATTAAAACCGATTTCCGAAATTCGCCGCCAGCTCTATGTATACACTAAACTACACAATATTCGCTCCCTCCCCGTGCGCGCCCTCTCCTAGTCAGCTGTCGTAAAAGTCACGCGCCATAAAACTGACAGCTGTTAAAATGTTGTATGATTTGGTTTGGAGCGGCGGCGGCAAGTGTGAAGCCAGGAGGGGCACTCCTGGTGTAAGCAACCAAGGGGGAGGAGATCTATTCCCCGCGTTGCCGAGTTGCGGTTGCTTTGATGAGTTAATGTGCTATTAAGTGCACAACCTCTCCTAAAATCCCTCATTGTCTGAAGAGTACTTGACGGAATACTAAAGATGCCGGAGAGGTTAAATAAGTCATTCGAACAGAATAGTCTTCTAAATTGTGGCATTAACTTTGCCCCACAATCCTAGTGCCTAGTGCCACCAATCGAACGCGCAGGCAATTAGCCTTGGCTCTGTTACCATCAATCGCCGCATCTAATATCCGTAACCAGTTTTGCGGGCAATGTGCAATGCTTTTTGACAATGGCCTCAATCATTCTGCCCCGTCACATATGCAACTCAAATCCGCTCAATATCCGGGCATCCGGAGGCGGGCCATTATGTATGGCCATTTCCGCATCATTTTCATTTTGATTTTTGTTTTCGTTCGCTTCGCCTCGAAATTTTAAATGTGCCGCTTGCATATTGATGTGCCGCGCTTTTGCATTTCGGGATTGCATAATTTTTGGCATCGCGGTGGAGTTTTAATGCGACTCTGCCCCCCTTCCTGCCGGGCATCAGCTGCCAGGACACATGGCAAATGCTTTTTGTAAATATTTGTAAAAATCACAATTATTTTGAGGCATACCAGCGGCCCTGGGACCACAGGGCGTATGAGTGACGCAACAAAATAGCTGTCGCCGGCAAAATGCTTTTTGAGAAGTTTGTCGCTTATACGGTTTAATAGCGACAAAGCCCAAGGACCGGGCCCGGACTAATTTATTAGGGCCACGTGTAATACTGGCAATTATTGAAAGCGTGAGACAAATAAAAATATATGGCGAAATCTATAGCAAAGACAAATGTGTGCTTCCCCAAGCTCCCGCTTGTGCGCGAACAAATTGCAGTTGCCCGGCACGTTCGTGGCCAACAAATCACAAGCAATTATAGAAATTTAAGAAGAAATAGCCTGTGTGTCCCGTGTATCGCAAGGAGGAAGGACCCAACAGCTGCCGCTGACGCAGGACACGAACATAAAACTTCAGACTAGCCGGGGTATTTGTTTAGTCGCTTGCTCGTAAGCAAGCTAGCTGACCGTCTGGCCGGCTGACTAAATCGAAAATGTTTACAGATAAACGTTAAATATAACGTGACAGCCGATGGCCGAGATAGCCGGGATACAATTTTCGTATTTGCCGAGGAGCGAGGGCGATTAGCGGAGCAGGGTGACAGGATGTCGGGAACAGGATGGCCTTTTCGGCCACGGGTTACACTCGTAAGCACTTTATTGTTAAATGTACATGAGCGATTATCGCCGTGTTCTACATATTTGTGTTCATTACAAGAGATTAGTGCGCAGGCAATCGCTCTGTAATCCGCAATGTGTTTATGGCCGGCCCCGTGTGTATGTCAGGGATTGGTGTCGCGCCCTATAAACTCCATTAATTTGCATAATTGCACTCAAGCATGTTTAATTTGTATTTATTGCATTATTACGCATATCAGCGTACCGCAAATTCAACGGCAACCGCCGAAATGCGCGCCCGGCCGCAGTTGCAGTTGCAAATGCAGTCGAGGAATGCATCCCCGGCGATGATGCTTCCGTGCAAACGACGATAATGACGAAACGCTTGCATGCGGCAAACTATGCAGCGCCAATTGCGGAATCTGTTGCCAGAGCCAGAAATGAACGCCACAGGATGGATCTGGGCGAATGGATAACAAGTAAGGCGATTATAGTCGAGTGTCGCGACTGTAAATACCTGGTTTCCAGTTGCCATCGGGCTGAACTTGTGCTGAACTGTGCTATCTATTCAAGTTTTTAGGATCTAAGCGTTCTACGGACAGACGGACACACGGACTTGTGGATTGACTCGGCTGTTGATGCTGATCAAAATATATAGCATACTTTTTAGGGTCGGAACAACTTCCTTTTCCCTGTTTAATATACCCTTGTTATTTTTAAGAACCGGCTATAACAATCACACTTAACTCAACAATTTTACCTCTGGCAGACCATTCCTATTCCAATTCTATGATAGCTTACCCAGCGCTGGGCAAACACAATAATTAATTAAGCCAACCAACAATATCTATCTTTGCATTTTATCTTCCTTGTGCTGGCCACCTTTGTTGGCCAACAATGTGTGGGTATTTATTTATGGCCAGCAGCTATGCAGGAGCTAGGGCAACAAGTGGGCGATATAGTTGCACATACAATTCCTGTTAATTATTTAATTAAAACTTTTATCTGCAAACGCACAGGCGCACGCACACCGGAATCCTTGGCCCCAAAGTTTTCGCCTCGAGAGCGCGTTAGGGTTTTGCTTGCAAATGCTCCTTGTTTCCTTCAGCAGGATAAACGGAAAGTTTTTATCAAGTTGCCTGCAATGGAAATTGCAATTGTTGTGTATTTAGATTTTGCCCGCTTACAAGCCACTCCATTTGGGTTTTATCGGGGCAAAAGCAAGGGGTTTCGGTAATTAACATCATGGAGAGCTTCAGATGGATGTACATGATTTATCTTTGCGCGTTTTAAAAGCACACTCAAGAGGTTCATTAATTTCCCGACGCACATGCACGCAGATTACTCATACGCAACTTTTCGCATCCTTTACTTTGCCTCCGGAGCAGCACAGAAGTGAGCAATTAAAAGCTCATTAGCATTTAAATTTTTCACGCCCAGCCAGACGAAGGCGTGGGCGGGGCCGGGGGCGTGGGATATGCTCAAATGTGAGAAATCCATCCGAACAAATCCCTGTGAGACTTGACTAGCTGACTAGCAATTTTTCCATCGTTCCCACTCAACCTCAAATAAATATTGCTCTTTTGACTGGGGAATTTCTCACGCCGCATGTAGCCGCTGCCGCTGCCGCTGCCACAGCCGTAGCCGTAACCGTGCCACCGAAGTTTTTATTAAATTCTCGTTCGCCGAGTTGCAACAATCAATTACGCGGCCGACTTTCCGGCCCCCCGTCCGACATTTATGGTTTTTGTTTTTGTTTTGAACGCAAACCTGGGCGGTGAGCAGAAGCTCCCTGTTTTTTTATTATAATATTTTTCAAAGGTGGCCAGGCCGAAAAATGATTGCAAGAGTTAAAATTAAAAGCAAATGTAAAATCATATTTCTATGTGTAAACTTTCTGGCAAGGCCTCAAGGTCCTCGCCTCCCATTCGGCCCCAGCCCGGCTGCCGAGTGAAACAAAAGTTTTTTAATAAAATGTTTGCCTTTCCACAGTTCAAAACTTTATTGAGTGCGGCGGAGCTGCAGGTGCTCTCCAGCTCCAGCTCCAGCTCTAGCTCCGGCTTCGGTTCCCAGTTCCGTGTTCCCTGTTCCTTCTATATTTGCTGAAAAAAAAGGAAAATAAAATCGAGGCGAATCGTAGGGCCCGCAGTTACAATAACAGAGCCACAGTACACATAGCACTAGCAATAGGCTACCAGCAGGTAATCGAGTATGAAAATTGGAATTGAGGTGTTGCCCGGCCGCCCGCTCGTATACACAAAAATTCCAGAGGTGCTTGTCGGTTGAATAACGAGAAAAGGCTACTTCTGACCTTCAAAATTGCTTGGCTATCCGGTAACTAAAAGTAATTCTTTCATAATTAGGAAGTCTTATAATTTTACTGAATAGAACTTAATTTGACAAATATATATCATGTTTTTCGGGTACTATTCGAAGAAAATATAATACAATTTTCTAATTTTTTACCCAAAAAAGAAGCACAAACATTTGAGGCATCCCTGAGCTGCCGTCCCATCGATTGAGAGCCCAAAACAATCGAGCACACCGTAGGCTTCTGCAAATAAAAACGAGCCGCCCAAAGACAATTGAGAAAAGAAGGTGAAAGGCCGTTTGCTGGGCTCGGGGCCACGGTGCGTATGCGTGTTATTGCAGCTGTATAGCTTTGCTTTGGCATTTTGCCGTCGAAACCTGCGAAGCAAACTAAACAACGCCCGCGGCGCGAATTTTCAAGTTGCCATTGTCAATCGCAGACAGCGGCAAAGTTCATTTAATTTTATCATCGATTTACGAAACTCGATAAAAATCTTTGGCACCCCGCCGCACTCGAGGGCCAGGGCGTAGATTGAAAATTTATTACATTTTTATTGCTTTAATGTGCGCGATAATCGAAAATTTATTTCAAAACCAAGGAGGCCAGATAAAAACTGCTGCCAGGACAGGTGGGCAGGCAGGATGGGTAACCGCAGGGCGGCATCGATGGTGGGGGCGTGAATGTGGACTTTGATTTGTGGCCATAACCACAAACGGAATCCCAAACTTGGAGCTAAAAACGTAAACTAGAAACGTAAAGATTCCGATAGAGGTATCTGCTTGTACATGCCAGCTTTGCATGCATAATTAACAACAAGTAAGGGGGCGAAAAAAGGTGACCCGAAGCATGGAAGGCAAACATTTTGAATGGCAATGGTTATTGAGAGCTTGTGGAGGTGCCCGAAACTTAATTGTAATTCCGTAGCTATATCTAGGCAGTTCTTATAATTGGTTTTCCACCAAGAGAGAGATACTGGGCCCAATGTGAGGTAAATGTAATCGCTGGACCAAAGATATGGCGGAAAAAGTTAGCTATTCAAACATTTGTGTTAAACTGCAGGTAACCAACTGCAAATAAGTTGGCCAACAAACGACAGAGCGGCCAGGGAACTCGGAATCGGGAATCCGGCGTTTGGGTCTATGTGTGTTTTTGCGAGAGTTAACATTGTAAGCCGCTTAGCTGCTGAGGCAAAAATTTTTTGTGTTTGTTTTTGGGAAAATTTAAGCCGCAAAATGGCGCATGTGTGTAAGCATTATAAAAATATACAACCGTTCAGCTGAACAGCGCTGGAAACTACCAGTACGCTGATCCTTTGCACACAGGATGCGCAAAAATAGGTGGGGTGCTGCTCGATGGGATGGGTACCCGTATAGTGTTGATGGAAAACATTGCGCATACGCCGTGTGGCCCCAAAAGTGCAAGGGAATCATTGCAGTTGAGGGCGCTCGTTAGGGAAAATATGCAATTATTTCGAGATGTTTATGGCACTCATTAAATAAATATTATTATTTCAGGCATTCACTTGGCATTACTGCGTACTGCAGCTTCGCATATTAAATATGCTCCGTAGCATTTGAATTATTAATTACTATTTAAATAAAGCAGCAAAAGTTAAATGGAGAGCGTTCTCATTTAAATAAATATAAATACAAATAAGCCCAAATGGGCTGCACGCATAATACCGGGGCCCGGGCAACAGTTGTTGCTCCGAACGCGATTTCAATTGTTCAAATGAACTAAGTGCTGTGTTCCCGCAACCGATTTCGATGCAAAATCGCATTCGCTGCGGCATTAATTATGGATTGGCTTGTAATTTCGATTCAAATAGGAGCTCTGGCGGGCGAAATCCAAAGTCGTAACATATGCGATTAATTACAATTTTTATTTGTTTTGCCGCTGCAGCGGCAGCGGAATGGCTGGCCTTTTTTGCTCATCGCAGTTTCAACAGTGACAACAGCTGCCGGTTCGGGCAAATAAAAATAAAGCATTTAAATGCATGACATCGAATGGAAATTGACACATTCAATTTGGCATCAATTTAGCCGGCCAGCTGCAACAAATTGCCAAGAGATTTACAAAGCCAGCAGCTGTCAAGTGGCCTCCATCCGGGATCCAGGACCTTGTCCCTTGTCCCTCCTCCCATTGCATCTGTTCGGGTAGCTGCCGTTTCTGAACTTTGCTTTTACTGCAATTTAAGTTTTTGACTAGCTCGTCTTGATTTCATTTTGAAGTTATTCTCCAGCGCCGTCTAAAATGCAAAAACTTTTGCTAATGCTCCGGCAAGTTTGATGGCTACGCTCCACTCCACTCCGTTCAGTTCTGTTCTGTTCTGTTCTGTTCCGGCAAAAGTCAATCGGCAAAATGCATTTCTGATATCAAACATGGTCCATTCCCGTCCCCAGCGTCCATCTGCATAACCCATTCTTAGTCCGATTCCGCATCCGTATCTGTATCCGTATCCGTATCCCAATCCGAATGCGAGAACTAGAAAGTTGCAATTAAAACTTCTTTGGCTCCGCTTTACAAGCGCATTAATTCTGTGCAACGCATAACTAATGATTTAATTTGTTCTGCCCGCTGGCCCTCCCTTCGGGCAAAGCCCAGAGATCCTGGGCCTGTTTTGCCATCATTAGCAACTTAAAAATGATTATTTGCAATGCAAATTCCTATCCCCCTTTTGGGCTGCAGAAAAAAGGAGTCTAGAGAATATGAAATGTTTGCCATCTGCATGAGAAATGCAGCAATTATGCCCGGTCCCGGAGCCCAGAGGGAAATACTCGTAGTATCCTAAGCGAAAGAGTTTCGGCATTAAAGCAGCTTGGCCTGAAATTGAAAACAAATATGGGGTTGGGGTCAGGTTAAATGAAACCCTGAAACGATGAAATGGCTAGGAAAACAAAGCTGGATGGAGCTTGGATCAAGGTGTTGAGTGTGCAAGGTGCTAAACATTCGCTCAGCACAACCTGTCCCCAGTTGATGATCCCCGCGGCAAACTTTTTCTATGAGCGTAATAATGACCAGAGCATAATAGACAGCAACTAGACGCAGTACACACAAAAATTGAAATACAGCTCCCAATGCACACATTTCCCGGACCCAGCCCGGACCCAGACCGGCCCGTCCCAGCTGCGGGAGATTGGGAAATGGGAAAGCTAGAGCCGCTGCTGCTGCCGTGGCTGTAGCATTTTTCACTGCCTACAACGCGGCCATAATGTCATTTAATTAAACGCCAGAGAGCAGTTGCCAGGACCTGCCGGCTCCTGGCTGTTGTTAGCATTTCGGGCTCCCTGTTACTTGTACTTTTTTGCCACCGTTTTTTCTCTCTTTTTGGTTAGGTTGTGCGCGGGGTCAGCTAAACGGTTAACCAAAGTTAGCGGGAATCCAGCAGCGCCACATAATTTGGCCAAAGCAGAAAGCCAGAGACCCAGAGAGCCGGCAGGCCAAAAGCCGATGCGGAGGCCAAGGACGAGCAATTTATGTTCATTTGCATAGATATTAAAAATTGTTAGGAAGTCATTAGTAGGCATCAGTCAAATGACGCAGCCTGCATATAAATTAAGCATAATTTTATTAGGCAAACTCCCTGGGAAGGTCACCCGCTTGACAAATGTCCGCGGGGCCAACTCGAACATTAACGAAAAAATAGCGAGGCAAGGCGGGCACGGTAACTTGGCCCAAAAACGTGTGCTCGTTGTCGTATTAATTATTAGTTTTAATTGCGTTTTGTTTGCCCAGCCGTTGCCGAATTTCAGGATGGAGCGACTGCTGGTTCTAAACCGCCGAATCAGGGATTCATCCCTCTGGCAACTAGTTTCGGAAATCTTGCCGAGCCCCAAACCCCCCCAAAACTCGAAGCTCACAAAAATCCAGAGGCTTAGTAAGATGCAAAAATTAAAATAATAAAAAATTTATGAACCCTTGGTTGTTTGAACATTTGAATTTGAGTTTGCAGCAAATGAAGCTTGCAAAATAATCCCCCTTGACAATTTCCCTGCCTCTGCCACTGGTCGCACACACATATCCTCCCTGCGCTTGACTTTGCCCTTTTGGCACAAGGACACCCAGCCCAGCTCGAATAACCCCAAAAATTGTGTGCAATTAAATACTTTAAACCATAATGTATTTTTCACAAGTTGAGCAATGTTGACCATTTGGTTGCGGATGTGGTTGATGCCCCTATTCCGGGGGTCTTCAGTGTAAATTACATGCACAAGAGGCCAACAAAGAAAACTCATTTGTATCCGGAGACCCGAGGACTTGCTGGACTTGCCGGACTTGCCGGACTTGGCCCCGCACTGACCAGCAAGTCAAAAGCTTAACCGCAAGCAATTTTATTATTATTTTTTTGTGTTGCTCTTTGGCTGCAGCCATTTTTTGTGATGTTGCTGGTTGGCTTAAACCAGAAACCAACAGCGAGAGATAACTAATTCGCCTTGCGTCTGCTGTTAGCTTATCAAAATTTTAATTGCATTTTTTTTTTTTCGGTGCCTTTGAGATTTGCTCGCGCGGCTGTCTATTTATCGTTTATCGCTGGCAATGTGTGTATTTGGGTTTTGGCTTTTGGCTGTCGATACGCTCGGCTCTTTCTTTTTGGCCGTATTCGCTGGGGAGACTTGGCGCCTGCTAGCCAAGCTCACGTTCGCCGGGAAAAAACTGAGATTCCGCAGTCGCAGTAGTCGCACTCGCATCGCAATCGCCATCCTGGAACTCCCACTTCCACTTCCACTTCCGCTTCCGACTCCGGCGCCCGATATTAAATGGTGCGCGTAATTAGATTTTAAATTTATTGTTCTGTGTGCTGGTATTTATTTTGTCTGCCTTGGTGTGCATAACAATGCAATAGCTGCAATAAATAAATAAACAAAAACGTGAATGGTGAACTCAATGGCGCTCAGCCTTCTGCCCTGCTTACTGTTTCGCATTCAGCGTATTTGTTGGCATAGCCGGGCCTCCTGGGAGCGGCGTCCTGTGGACTTCCAGCCCGGGGATCCCTCATCTGCGGCCCGAAGTGGCGCCGGGCCAAAAATAAATTGAATTTGGAAATTGATTACACCTGATTGATGTCGACTGCTGGGTGGCGTGCTTTAAGTCCACCGCAGACATGTGCAGATTTAAGAGTTAATCATCCACCTGGGCGGGCAGCCGAGCCCCAGTTCCGACTAATTTATGGCTCATCTTTGCCAAGCTCCTGCCGCAAAACTGCGGCCATCCGGTGACCGATTCATGCACTGTCATCCGCAAACCGCAGACAAGTGCCACCACTGACAAGATACTGGGCCACGCGGACTGCATGGAAAACGCGCAAAATGCCAACGGGACAGGCAGCTGGACTGGATAAGCAGGATCTGCGGATGGCAGGCATTTATTTACTTTATATTCATTTTAATTTGCTGGCTGAACTAAAAGTGAAAATTGGCACAAAACATTAATTAATCACAGAAGAAGCCAACACTATTGAATGGCTGTGCCAAAAGTTCAATATATATAAATATTGTCAACACATTTTCGCAATTTTGTTTTATGATTTTTAAGAATTATGAAAACCCATTTGAGGCTTCATTCCCAGTCCCTTAAAAGGCATTTAAAAGTAAATAAATGTTGGTCCAGGCGAAGTGAGTAATGAGCCCTTAATAAGGCGCCATTGGCATATTTTAAGGCTCCGAATGGAGGACAGTGTATGTTTCATAATTTACATATTGCAAAAATATTTGCGCACATTAAATATGCGCAGAATAAATGCGTGCGTGCACTGCAGCTGGAAAATGGTTGCCGCTTGTTTGGAAATTTCATAAATCAACGCTTTTTAAAACGCCAACCCGTTCGCGATGATGAGTTGTCGGAGGCGGCCGGCTGCCGGCGGCATTATCAACTGGCATATCCTGTGCGTGGAGGAGCCAACTGATGGAGGCGCTGGACCATCTGCCCTGGCTTGTTTACACATGTTCAAAACGCAAATGAGCCGTAAAGCGACGATAATGTTGCAAACTGACAATTGACGATTCGACACATTTGTTGCCGCCCCACGCACCTGCTCGGCCTTTAATCTGTTACCAATTTAATCTGCTCCAGTTTCTATTTCCGAACGGCTCTTTGTTTTCCCGCCTGGCAGCCGCAATGCCGGCTTCCATTTTTCCCCCTTTTGTATCCAGAAATTGCATCTTTGGGGCTCGAATCACTGGATCACTCTGCCCTCTTCCTGTCGAGGGGATTTAAAAAGAGTGGAAACGCTGTAGTCGGGATTTCTCGACAAGGCGGATACCATGTACTTATTTTCAAGCATTAACACTGGCAAAGGGCGTATCATCATTATTAACAGTTTGGTCTTTATAAAAATTGGCACCTGGATTGATATTATAATTTTTATCTCCACGCAAAAAGATGTATATGTCTTGCTCTAACCATTTCGAAAATATAGACAAATATGCACATGAAAAAACAGTATTTTGAAAATTACAAAGGCGAAAAGGGGCGTGACTAGAATTTGAAATAAACTTGCTATGCCTGCAATAATAACACATTAAAAGCAAAAAGAATTACGTCTCTAGCTCTTACAATTTCGGAGAACGATGTGTTCACACAGACAGACAGACGGACGGACAGACGGACAGACAGGCGGACATGGCTAGATAGGCTGGGCTGTTGATGGGGTCTGAATCGTTTTCTTCTCCCTGTTACATACATTTGCACAAAGTTAATAAGCGGTCGAAGTACCTTTTGTACCTTAAGGTACATACATGATATAAAAATATGTCAATAACAAGGCCGGCTCCTGAATGCAGCCCAGCTCCAGTTGGCAGCGCAAATGATGTGTTCTCCTTTCAGGGCTGAATCAAAATGAGTTGCCTGCCAGTCGGGAGATAGTTCGTCCGTATCGGCCGCGCCCACTTTTCGGACAAGCGGACAGGAAGAATGGCGCGAAATGTGTAACGGAAACCACAGCTGAGTGCATCGAAGGCTGCGAAGGATTGAGTCCAAGTCCGGACTGCGAACCCGTATCCGGGTGCGCCGGCTCAATAATGCAGACAATAAAATTTTAACGTAAATGTTGCGTAATTAAATGTACTTGCCCGCACGGCCATCGCACAGCGATGTTGAGATTGTTTTTCCTTCTTATTGACCCGCAAACAGGGGAAACGAAAGATATGCCAGCCGTTGGTGGAAATCACTGCACATTCTTGCGATAAGCCTTCGCCAGAGCTCGGAACGCATTGAGGTGAATGGAAATTCGGGAAAATGCAGCCGTTAACTGGCAGACAGCAAAGGCTTTAATCTTAAAGAGATTTAGATGCAAGAGAGTTTATTTTGCATCAAAGCTATAAGTCAGTGAAATGGTAATCTGTTACATTGTTAATTTACTTACTTTTAATTCTAAGAAACCTAAATCGTGCTAAAGATAATCTAGATCAACTTTGCTTACTTTATTTGTACCCAAAACAACTTAAAGAACTCCATCTCAGGCACGCAAAATGCCTTTATTAAGTTTACCGCAGCATTTGGTATTTACACTTAGCGCGAATGCAATTAAATGTTTCGGCGCCTAATCCTTTCGATGTCCTGCCAGCAGGCGAGTGACCACAAAATGCCCTGCGGTTGCCTTGGCAGAGCTGCTACCACTTTTGCCGTTCCATCGATTAAGCCATCAAAACTTCGACCGCTTATTAATGCGCGCACATCAGCGCCCAAAGTGCGGTCATAATTCAAATGTGACGTCGTCGAAGGAACATGGGAAAATGTCTGGAAAAGCATCAGGAATCAATTGGTCGGTGTGTCGCGATGAGGGAGGTGAACTTTGTGAACCGCTGCACTCGACTGCTGCTTTTTCTTATACTGAAAATCTGCCAGATCTGTGGCGTCACAACATTTAATTACTGCTTCGGAAAGAATCGATTTACTAAATCCAAGATTCAACAAATCTACTGTTTCATCGTGCGAGGCTTGATAGCTTTACTATTGATTTTGTATCTATTCACGCCTTTCTTCCATGTCCTTATTAATCCTAAAGTTATAAATAATTGGAAGATCTTTCTTTGGTGGTGTTTTTGGCTAATGCTTTGGCGCAAAATCTTTCTAAACTCCAAACAACTCCTGCGGCAATTCAACAAACTAATGCACCTCACGGGGCAATTGTCCTTAATGGCTAGAAACCCGAATATTTTTCGCTTGAGGCACCTTATGCTTCTGATCTTTGCCGTTCAGAATGTCATACGAAGTATGGGCTTTGTCACAAGCGCAATTCTGCCATTTCAGCCATCACACATACGATTATTGCTAGTGGACGGATTTGCATTGTTTTTCCTAATGAATATAACGCTGAACATTTGCCTCAATATTGTACTCATTGCTGTCTTTAATAATCTTCATCGGAGTGCGCGAAGGATATCGAACAGTGTAAAAGACCTGAGGAACTCCCAGGTCATGGAACCGGGACAAATACAGGTCCTTGCGGCGCAACTTGAAACGTCAGCGCAACGCGTGGCTCATCACAGATCAAAGGCTTTTAAAATCAGCTCAAGAATCGTCCGAATTTTTCAATTTCATTGGCTGCTCTCGGGTATTTTTGGAGTGGTCCCATTTTTTTTCACCAGTCTCATAGATCGGGGCTGTTACTATTTTCTAGCCTTATATTCTGGCTACACTATATTCAACATGACAATCTGTACAGTACTGTCCTGGCAAGCCAGAACCACACGCAGTTTCTGTCACTTTCACTTGACCAACTATCACAAAGGATTCGATGCCCAAGTGAGTAGAGTTTTGCCACGGGAATTCGTGATTTAAATTCTTGATCCACAGGTCGACGAGCTACTGCATCAGGAAATATGTCAGCCGGTCAAAATGTCCTTCTACGGCATCGAGTTGAACCTAAAATTCGCCCTTAAATTGCTGTCCATCGGAGTGTTGGCGGTTATTGTCAGGCAGCAGAGCTACTTGCTCTACCCACAGGTCCTCTCCGTCATTTGGATTCTGAATTAAAATGGTAAGGACATTGTCTCAATTTCGATACTGTCACCTTTTGTCTAAGTATTATTAACATTTTCGGTTGTCATGTTATCGCAACAAAATTCGGCTCTTTCCCGCCCTGCGCCAATGTCAATTGCACAAGTCAAAAACTGCCTCATAGATGACTTTCGAGATACTTTGCCGGCAATTACGTAGCCGTTTCATTGTTCCTCCAGATACACGAACAAGCTTCATAATATTTTCACTTTTATGGCAGGCGACATAAAAGACGACAGCTCTCCGGCAATAGCAACAACATCATCATTATCAACACCATCAAAAGCCCGGAGAATTCCATTCCAACCTGCCCCGCACCCAACCCACCCACGCGACCCTCAATTGTCGTAAAATCATAGAAAAAATCAGGAAAAAAATGGAGGAAAACGCAGCCAGCGGAGAGGAAAAGTGTGAGTGCGTAAATTTCTCTCTGGACGACGGGACTTTGGTCCTGGAGTCGCTCAAGTGTCCTTCCACTCTGTGTCATAAAATTAACGCTTTATATGAACGAAAGCATAAGGCGCTCGATTTTTATCACCAAGGCCAACAAGATGGCCATGAAAGAGTGCCGGAGCCTCCAAATGCACGGAAAACAAATTGTACTTCTAACATCATTTCAATTAAAACAAATAAAGAACAAATATGAATACTAGTCAATCAATTGATCGCTTTTGAATGTTATCTGTAGACCTGAAAGTTGTGCAAAACCTATTTGGATTTCGAATAAGCTTATGGTTAAAGTTGTGTAAGTAATTATCTCCAGCATTTCTGATTGTTTTTATTGCTTATAATTTTTGCGAGTGCTGCAACCCGAGGCACAGCTTACGGGGCGCATAAAAAGTTTAGAGTTGAGCTAGAAAGCCCGGGCCGCGGGCGAGATGAGTGCTCGAAGATGGCCCCACAACGAGTCTCTAATTATTTACGTGCAATGAAAGTTATGAATTGGGGGCCAGGCCAAGCGGGAGCAATGCTGGGTGTCATCGGATGGGGCGGATGGGTAAATGTTTGCCCCAGATACTCGTTCCTGTGCCTTTACTGTCTGGATGTTGTCAGTATTACGGCTTCAGTCTGGTTTCGTAGCCGGGCCCTTATACACATTCTCGTGTTGTGTCTATTTGTGAAAGCGTGATTTCAAGTGCTCTGTACTTTTAATCGCGTCCAGTGGTTATAAATTAAATCAGTAAAGCACACAGTATGAGCCATCCTCTAACCATGCTAACGGCCAAGCAGAGCGACATGCAGATGATAGATAGCGAGACAGAAACGCTGCCGGAGTCCTGTTCCAGTTCCGGGCAGGAGTTTAAGACTCTGGCGGATATGACGGATTTGCGCAAGCCCCTCAAGGAGATTGTCGATTTGCACTTTAAGCACCCCCTGGAGCACACCTGGACGTTGTGGTACCTCGAAAACGATCGCAGCAAGGCCTGGGAGGACATGCAAAACGAGATCACTAGCTTCGACATGGTCGAGGACTTCTGGAGCCTTTACAATCACATTAAGCCCCCGTCGGAGATCAAAATCGGCAGCGATTACTCCCTCTTCAAGAAGGGCATACAGTGAGTGCGCGTTTTTTTTTTTTTTTTTCAAAAACGATATAATATGTGCTCCCCGGCAGGCCCATGTGGGAGGATGATGCTAACAAGTTCGGCGGTCGCTGGGTCATCAATATGGGGCGTGGGGCCAAACTGGAGCTGGACAAGCTTTGGCTGGATGTGGTAAGTAGCTGTCGCAGCTTTGCGTCCGTTTGCTGTCGCATCGTCGGTGGCCGGATGGCGGGTCAGCTCCAATCTCGCAGTGCATCCACTCATTTCCGACCCCCCTACTCGTACAGCTACTCATACTGATTGGCGAGGCATTTGAGCACACTGAAGAAGTCTGCGGCGCTGTTATCAACTTGCGCGGGAAGAGCAACAAAATTTGTAAGTATCCCTCACTTTGAGATACAGATAAATAGCAGAATTTCAGACCTAGTTCTAGATTGAATACTTTTATTAGTTTCTAGTTATTAGATATTCTTCCCTCCATAGTGTAGGCCAAATTTGTCCGCCCTTTTGGCTTTGAGTGCAGGCCAACCAAACAATCGGTGGCCTTTGAGCTCTGTTCCGACAACTTCTAACTCGCAACGCTTCCGGATCTATGCTGTTAACACCAAACCAAACCTGCTCCCTTCTCTGCTCCCTTCTCTACTCCCTTTGTATACCTCCCCATCAGCAATTTGGACCGCCAACGGGCACAACGAGCCGGCCGTCATGGAGATTGGGCTTAAGCTACGCAACCTGCTCGCGCTGCCCCCCCAGCAGCTACAGTACCAGCTGCACAAGGATTCAATGTCCAAGCAAGGATCGGTGGTCAAAGCGGTTTACTGCCTTTAAGCCTGGCCCCTGGTTCATCATGCCAAAACCGACCGGCACTGCCACACCCATTCCGGAAGGCGAATGCCTTTTCCACGGCTGCTGCCTTGAATTGCTGGTTTCAATGCGTGCATTCCAAAAATGTAAAAAAAATAGATATATTGAAATTGGAAGAAACTCGATGTATGGTGTTCGTTGTTCGAAATATAAAATTAATCTGGCACGGAAGTTTACAGAATTTTAATTTGTTCGGTTTAGGTTATTGACCGATTGCTCGGTTGATTTATATTCCCTGAATAAATGTATAAATGTTAAACCTTGCCCAGTCAGTGTGCATGCCACTCCCCGAGGAGTTGATTTTGCGCCGCCGGCCCTTTACGCTCCACGAAATGTTATGCAAACATATGCCGCACCAGAGCGCAAACAAAATGGTTTATATACACTTATAGTTTTGTACTTTTGGCCGGGCAAAACTAGAAGTGCACAGTGACTGCAAAAGATAAACGTCCACTTGGCGCGCTTGGCTGGCCGAGCGAAAAACAAAGACAAAAGCAGCGAGCGGACCAAAGGACCGAAAAGGGTCAACAATGGCGGATTGTCCGTGTCCACAGGCGGCGCGCTTTAGCCGGATCCGTGTGTATCTGGAACTGGCGTCGAGGGGCTGGAAACTGCGACTGCAAACTGCAAACTGCAAGCTGGAGACAATTGAATTTTGATGAAAAGCCGGCCGGGAAAAGCGGTGCCAGCATTAAAATTCATGCCAAGTGCTACTCCAGCTTTCAAGCCTTTAAGGGGCGCCGGCATCGTTTCAATCAGCATTCAAATACCAATGGCATGTGGCACGTGCACCGGTGGCATCAACTTCATTATTATGATGGCCAACTTTAAGCTGACAAAACTCATCTCCTAACGCTCGGCGCTCGTGGCTGCATTTTATGAGGCCCCCGGCGGCGGCGGCGACGGCTACATGGGAGCTGTTAAACCGAAACCGCATCCAAACCGCACACGTCCCACATGGCATGCACCTCGGATGCTGCTGCTTCTGCTGCTGCCTGCTAAACCACCTGCATTCGTGTGCACCTTTGACATATTGCCAGGACGAGCGCTCCTTTGGCCCCGGCGAGGACGAGGACGAGGACGAGGCGAGGCAAACTTTTTGCCTTCAGATGAAAATTTACAAATTAGTTGCTCTAAACGTGACATCGAGCATGTTGTTGCCATTTTCTGTGGCAATTGCAATTGGAGTTACATTTCCGCCTTTTGGGCTGCCGCTGCCGGAGCAGCCTTTGCTCAAAAACTCCCTGTTAATTAGCAAATGCATTAATTATGCAGTCATTAGAAGTTTTTTCAGCAGATCTGTGTAATTTCATCATTACACAGGGACCAGGGGAATGCTAAACTCGGGAGGTTGCTACTACCAAAGGGACCACTATAAAAACAAGTGCAGAAGTAAACATATAATTTTTTATGGTTGATAAGCTTTCTTTTCAATATTTTAAGAGATTATTTTATAGGTTTATTGCATGTTGCTCTTCGTTCTTTGACATTTAAGACAAGTAAGAACGATTGTAGTCGAGAGTCTCGAACATAAATATCAGGTTTCCTTGTGATTTTTAGATCATTCAAATTATGGGGGCGACACATATTTGCCATTTGCGGGAGCCGAAGTTGCTGTAGCCGGCTAATTTTCTTAACACAGATAGATATTGGATCTACCAATATAATATCCGTATTTCGTAACTCTAGAATTAAAATTGTGTTAAACTGGTATCACAAAATTCTTAATATGTAATAAGTTTTTTTCTATATATTATAGTCTCAGAAATCTAAGCCTTTATACGGACAGACGGACGTGCAGGCGCTTGATTGACACGGCTGTTGATGCTGATCAATAATAGTATAGCATACTTTATGGGGTCGGAACAGCTTCCTTCTCCCTGTTACATACACTCGTCCGGATTCAATAAACCCTTGTTCTTTTTAAGAGCTGGGTATAAAAATGAGAGAGTTGATAGAAAATCCGCCACGATGGATGCTCAACTAAGTCTATTAGCTAGCTTATAGACTAGAATGGATCTATGGCCACACATCGCCGGCTTCCTGCGCGCTTTCCATGCATACATCAACGCTTTTCATATATAGTATAGCCAACCAGAAACCGCACTGAGCTCTAGCTTTGGTTTTTACGGCCACACCAGCTGGACAAGCCCTACGCCCTCCTCCCACCTAGTAACCCAACCAGCGAGTGACTCCCTCGACCCTCCTCGACCACCCCCGATACTTCAGGCTTTGTTTGTTTTGTGTATTGTCGGCGGGAGTCGCGCGTTCGCTGGTTTCAGCTTTTGGCCCGGCTGGCTTGGTGCGCTTTGGTCTTTTTCTCTTTCGCCAAAACAACACTACACAACATAAAAATAAATTGCACTTCTGACACTTGAATACAGTGGAGAGGAGTTGGAGCCCGGAGTGGGTGCTGGATGCTGGAAGTCCGAAATCCGGGAGAGCTGGAGGGCAGCTGTTTTGTTTGGGCAGCGGCAGAGGCAGGGCAGAGGCAGCGACACATGATTAAGTGGAGTTTGCGGTTGCCTTTGTTCGGGGAATACGCATGTAAATCTATTTGGGTATACATTATCGTCGTCCAGTTGAAGCTTAACTTTTATCATATAATAAAATGTAATTTTCCAACTCGTAACTCTCTGGTAATTAGANGAGAGCTGGAGGGCAGCTGTTTTGTTTGGGCAGCGGCAGAGGCAGAGGCAGCGACACATGATTAAGTGGAGTTTGCGGTTGCCTTTGTTCGGGGAATACGCATGTAAATCTATTTGGGTATACATTATCGTCGTCCAGTTGAAGCTTAACTTTTATCATATAATAAAATGTAATTTTCCAACTCGTAACTCTCTGGTAATTAGAATTTATAGCAAACTTAATCGCTTCTGGCACGCCGACGCGAAGCGGGCATTTGGCTTCTGGTTTCTGGTATCTGCTCGCTGCTGCTCACCCATTTATTTCATTAATTTGCACAAGAACAGAATTTCATTAGCCATGCAACAATTTTTGTGCAAAATTTTTTTTTTTTTGTATTCTTTTCCCTGCAAAAAGGGATAACCAACCATATTTGCTCATGACCGCACCAATGCCGAGCATTTGAAATGAAATATTAATTTGCAAAATTCCTCAAGCGCCGGCTTCGCTTGCCCCTAGCTTCGCAAATTTTTATTATAAATTAATATGAATTTATGACGCCGGCAAATATGAAAATGAAGCCCATAACCGCACGGGCGGCAGATATACTTTTGAGTTGTTCACCTTCAAAGAAATCCCGAAAACAGACAGCCAGCCAGTCAGCCAGCCAGCCAGCCAAGATATTTGTCTACAAATATTATTGCTATTCGAAATGTGTAGTAGAGGCTGCTGGGAGCTCTTGGGTTCATTCGTTCGTTTCGGCGAAAAATTCCAAGCTGCCAAATATGCAGGCCGGAATGCCTCCTCCGGTTCTCTGTATCTGTAATGGCAATGCTCCGTCCCAGCCAGATAATTCTTAATATTTCGCTTCATAAATATGTAAATAAATGCCAGCACGACGGGCGAAAAGAAATCTTTGGCCAGTAGAGGAGCTGGAGCCAGTGCTGGGACTGGGAGTCATTTCCCTGGAAACAGAAGACGTTCGTGTGATAGAAACTATAAAGGAATCCCAGAAAAACCGCACGGAACTCACAACGGGATATTAAGCACAAAGTTGGTCACAAAGATTTTCGGACGGAGCCAAGTTAATGAAATAAAGCACTCGCTTAGCACAAACTCGCACACGCATATTCGAGAATGCGAGGATGCGGGAAAACCTTAACCCAAAGCATAAGAAGTCAGTCATGAAAAGCGTACGTGAGCAATGAAAAAGTCGCAAACACTTTATTATACGTGGCAGCGAGAGGGCGTGGCGGGCAGGGGGGATGGATTGGGCATCGCTGGGTCCTTGGGTTTGGGGAGGAGGGGCTAGTGTGGCAGCCACATCAAAATGCTACGCGCTGCGTATACGTAATAAGTTCTATGTAGATGCAGTCACCCATCGCCCACCCATTACTCATACGCCGCGTCATTGTGCCGCAGTCAGATAAAGACCGAATCCGAAACCGAGTCCGACCGCCCAAAAACCGACAGCGAAAGACAAAGGACACTGGAGGGTTGGATAGCGGAGGACGGGGCACAGGACAGGACAGGGCAGGACAGACGGCAGAAGGACACCAAGGACGATGGCAATGCACATAATGGCCACCGCCGCTCCTGCTGCTTTCGGTGCGTGAGCAAGGTATTTTGGTATTTTAAACATGTGCCCAGCAGCTAATGCATAGTTTATGGCCATCTGGGCCTAGGGCCGAAAGTGTTGGTCAAATTTGGCCAGCGATTTGAGCGTTCTCACGAGACGCCATGGTGGGGTTCTTTAAAGCGATCCCACAATCAACTAAAATAGCCTGAGAATCATTGGATGGTTAAGAGGGCACAGAGATTTGTTCTGTTGGCTACGGAAGAAGGAAAATGCCTGGCCTAGAAGATAGCATTGGTGCTCTCCACTCTTTACAAAAAATGAATGTTGTGAAACTCCAAACTGGCAGTCAAAACTTGGTTTGTTAACAAATTTTCCATGCAATTATTTGGAGCCAGCCAATAGGCCGAAACCCATTCAAACTTGTGTCCATTTCCGCAGAAAGGTGCAAAACTTCCGCCAGGGCTGCGTTCGCTTTTAATTTCACACACAATCAATTTGTGTTTATTAGCTCATTATAAACATTTGGGGGCCGCTGCTTGGCAGTCCCAGCACGTGGGTCGTATACTTAATTTGCTTAGTCAACGAAGCAAATCATTGACCAAGAGGCCACCGACCACCGACCACCGAGCACCGAGCCCCAACTGCGACTCCAAGGACGACAGGCCAGCGGCGTCTGAAGGACGTGCGTGAAATGGTTAAGGATTTATGGAGCAGGCTCAGACAAATTTTATAATTTGTACAACAAATGGGAGTGGGAAACGAAAACGAAAGCGAAAGCGATGGAAACTACAAAGTGCACTAATTTGAGGTGTTGAAACGGGCCCCCAGATCCGCTTGAATCCTTCCAGCCGCAGGCTTTTGATGTGCACTCAAGGGTTGAAAGGTGGCATAATCAAATCAACGTCTGGTTCTCGGCCCCCGAGAAAAGGTTTATTTGTCTTCGCTGGCAGTCGGTCTCTTTGTTTGGCCGTTTTGTGGTCAAAGGGCTGTGGGCACCTCATTTCAAATGCCGGGCACACACGAACTTGAACGGGATTTGCGAAATATTCGCAAGTTGGAGCGGCTTATTAACTGTCACTTGGCACCAATTTAAATATACAAGTATGTCTAATCCGTCGCGACGCGGTCCTCTTAGACTTTTTAATAAGAATGCAAATAGCGTGGCGCGGATATCTTTGCTCGACTTCTCACGAAAATTTCATGTAATTTCAGTTTGAGTTGCTTGTTTTTGTTTGCTATTTTGCGTTTGCTGCTCGGGGCCGAAGTTGTGTCTAGACGCTTAAAGCGCTCCGAAGATTATATGAAATTCATAAGCTCCCCCTTTTGTTTTTTGCTTATTTTCTGGGTGTGAGAATGGTTGTTTTGGGACGTGAGATGCCCCAATTGCTGGAAAGAGGTCAAAGTCGTTTGGTCTCAAATTTATGCTTTTAAAGGATCTCAATCTTTGTTAATAATTCAAAGCCCGAATGTACTTAAAGCGCCATAAATTCCACTGAAAAATAATATTGTTCTCGACCGTTTTCCAAGTATTTTTTCCTTCTATGTTCAATTGCCAAGGCAAATTAAATTTGTTGCACTCAGCGGCGGCGGCCACAGCGTGGAAAGAAACAGAGTGTAAAGCGTTATGAAGCAACTTTGGCCGGATAAAGTGATTGCAATTTGCCGGAGGGGGCAAAAAATAGGTATCCCGGGCGGATAGCTCCTGCTGTTTTATATTAAGTTAATTACACCGCGATGCTGGCATAATTTGTGCTACCTATGCATGCCTTTTGCTTATTGCATTTTTGTGCGGATTGTGTGGGCAAAGTGGATGCTGGTAGATACATTTATTCGCACAAGTTGACTGCGTTGCGTTGCTGCGTTGCCGGGCCCCCGTTGGACGTCGTCGCCGACAATGGGCGCTTACTTAAGCTAAAAGCTTTTGTGTATAAATTTTAATTAAAATGCAACAATTAAATGCACGGCATTCTGGCCAGACATACCTACTCGTGCTCCGGCTCGGGCTCATACTCGTTTCGGTTCTCGGCTTCTGTTTCATTTCGCCGCTGGCCATGCGTGTAAGTTGTATTTACAGCGGCGGCGGTAGACGATGCATAAACCAGTGTTAAGCTCAAATTAATGACATTAATTTATGGCCAGCGCTGCCACGGCCAGGGCCACGGCAATGGAAAAGGAAACCGTTCGCCTCATTGCGTTTTAATAAGTTAACAAAAATGTATTGCCTACTTTGCAGCGCTTGCTGGGCCCCCACTAATTTGTATTTTGTAATTGAAAATGCTCTCACTCGCTGCCCAGGCCGCCGGCACTTGGATATCGATGCGAACGCACACTGTAATCAGCACTACTTAAAGCCAATTAGCCGCAAATATGCCCGGTAAGCCTCCGGGCCTCTAGTTTCCCGCCGGAGAGGGGGCTTGACTCTGTCAATGGGGCATGAAACGCGTTTTGTTCGCATTTTGTCCACATGCCACGCCCTGGCTATCCACGTTTGCGGTTTGTTTTGGTGCTGTTGCAATTTTGTGAAATGCCCTGAAGAGCGTTTCGCTTTGGGGAAGCAAAAAACCAGGCGAGGGCTGCAATGGAAATTGTGGAATCCTCGAAACTATGTGGGGCCATCTGGTTCGCTAAGAAATATTAAAATCCTATCTGGATTTACTGTAAAACTTTTAAAAGAAATTCTGGCTAAAATATTTCCCAATATCAATTTAAATTTTGTAATAAAAAAACCTATACCTTTTAAAATTGAACTAATTAAACTAATCGTTATCTCAGCTTTCGCTAAATCTAATTTACTACCTTAAATTTTTTCCATTTTGTCGATTTTTGTGCCTTCCCTAGTGAAAAGCGCCAAACTGCCGAGTGTGTGCAAATAATTGGCAACATTTGCGCTGCCCAAAATGGGCGACCATGGCCACGCCCCGTTAGATACCGCGGGAAATTGCACAGCGAAATGAAATTTGCAAACTCACAAAAGGTGTTGACAATTATTTGCATAACAAAGCAAATTCCAGCCCCTCCCACAACTCAGCGCCCAAACTAAATATATGTATTTCAACACATGTATCCTGTAAAATCAACATTAGGAATTTAAACTTAAAGCTGCTGGCCAGGGCTTGCTGAGAGGTTCAATTTGTCGCCTGTCGGGGATGGCAGGCTGCAGGCGACCACCGAGCCAGCAGCAGAGCACGGGCGAAACCTTTTCGGTTTATTTGATGTTGGCTAAAACAAAGCTCAAATGCAGGTGGGCAGCTAGGCAGCTAGGCAGCTGGGTGGCAGGGTCCACCTGACCGTGAACCACTAGCAACCGCAGAGGGGTGACGCTGATTAAAGACGCCCCAAGGACCGCAAGTATAAAAATAGCCTAAAAGCCCACTCCGAGATTGGAGTTAGTTACGCTTGCACTGAGAGATAAGTTCGTTTCACCATTATAAATTTAGAGAAGCAAAGGAATTCGATGGATAAAGCTATTAAAGGACTAGTGTGAAAGAAATTCAAGATGAAAATCATTAAAACACTATGGCAATTCCTTTTACTAATATGAGAACCCAAAAAAATATTTAAAGCATTTAAAGTTATCAAATAGATTTCTAGGGAACTATCCAATGGGATTATCTAAAACTCGAAGTTTCTTTTTTGCAAACATTTCTGCGAGTGTTGAGCCCAGACCACCGCAAAAACAAGCGAAACATTGGCAGATTAATGGCGTGTAGCGTTAAGTGAATCAATTTGGTTTATGTATTGCCCAGTGGCACAGAGATACCAACTCCTCGGGCCGGCGAAAACAAAGCAGTAGGCCATGCGTGATGGCAAAGTTTTCTGCTATCTGTTAATTACATAACATTCAAAGTTATAATCTACGCCCATCATCAAAGTTGCCCCAAAAATAAACTGACAGCCAGATGGTAGAAAGTAATTTTTTAGGCAACTTTCTGGTTCCCCCTCGAGATTTTTATTTTTTTGCCGAGATTTTCGTTTCGCCTAATGGAAGCCACAAATTTAGGTGAGAAGTGGTCGGTGGGTCGGTCGGAGATTGGGGGTGGTGGCGACATAGACAGACTACAATTTGACTTACACAACTGCCAATTTGCAGCACAAAACTATATGGAAACACCTCCGCACAGCGTGCGCCAGCTCATCCCCCGGCTTGTCGCACGTTTATGGCCACGACGAACATTTTTGAGTAACAACTTTGCTGCGTGACACGAATGCCGAGCACTGGGAGGCACTTATAAAATGTCTTGGCATGTGATCAGCGGATGCCCTGCCAGGCACGGCGGCGATGATGATGATGATGATGGCACGACGATGATGATGCCAAGGTGACGGGAACGTGGCCAGCACCCAAAAGGGTTTCCGCAGGTAGGGTTACTGGCTTGATAAATTGCCCTACGGTGACCCCGAGTAATAAGAACTTCGGGGGTTATTAAAGAACTCGATCAGCTAAGCGTAGCTAAGCCGGTGTCTGGTTTTATTCCATAAAATATATTCAAGCTGCTCGCTTGCATCATTCATTGAAATTAAACCCTTGCTTCCTTTAATAATTAAAGCATCTAAACTATCGGAATCAATATCAATACATCCAAATTAAATGCTCAAACTTTAGCGTTGTCTTCTCCCCTTTTTTGCCTTTTAAAATGCAAAAACCTACCTGGCCAACACCCCAAGGAGTTCCATTTATCAGGAGGGCCAAAACCCATCAGGAAGGACTTAACTCCTCAACCAAGGAGATGTTGACAAATTCTTTATCGTTTGGCATACACTTTTTCGCTGATATTTATACAGAGCGTTGCGTTTCGTTGTAGGGGGTGCGGGTGCCGAATGTTGTTGCTGTTGCCGTTTGTTAACCCATCATCAACAATCGTGACAAAAGGCTCAAATCTGTCACATTCAAAACACGTGAGCGAACATCATTTATTTTGCGGGCTTCCCCCTCGTTTTTTGCCAAATGTTTTTATTTCCCTTTGACTAGGTCCTCTCACCTTTGCCTCTGTTTATTTTTTTAGCACGCGTATTAGGGTGTGCGTGTCAAACGCAATTGGAATATACAAATTTCGAATTTGAAATACGATTTTTTATCTGCCTTTTATGAAGTTGTATCCGTTTTATTGCCGCTGCAGATACCACAAAAGCGTATTGACTGTGGCTTCCAAATAATTGGTTATATATTTCGCCGGTGACTGATTTCAAAAGAGTTGCAATCCTTGCTTCCATTGGCAACAGTCAGTTGAATAATTGGTAAGCCATTTGTACCTGTAAACAAACAGAATAAAATGCAAAACTTTGTTTGACCTAATTTTCCCGGAAAATCTATATGCTAATGCCGTCAGAGAATCGATAACAAGGCACACTTACCTTGATGTAAACTGGCACAATTGCGAGAGAACTATCTAAATTGCCAGGTATTATTTTTAATAAGTCATGGCAATTCGGGGGAGTAGGCAGTGTCGCCTTGATCTTTATGCCCGAAAGTGCTTACTTACGATACACTCCAAGCCACTTAACGTGAGTCAGCAAAGCGAATCTCATTAACAGGCTTTAATTTTGAAAACACACTTAAGTACGAGGCGTCCCCATGCCATGCCGCTGGCCTGCCAGATACCGGCTAGCAGCCCGTCTTGCCCCCATTTCGCCAATCTCTCCAACTTGGCCAAGTCGACAACTCGACAAGCCCCGGCAACCCTCATCAGGAATATACAGAGAAGGACAACGAGCAGGACGAGGACCTGGCAAGCTCATCATCCGCTACGCTCCGCCCGCCGTCATTTAGTAGTCTACTTAACTCGTCTAAGGATACTCGTGGCAGGAGCATCCACAGCAGCAAAAGCGGCCAAAGGAGCGGCAAGGAGCGGGCGCCAGAGCAACGGCAGAAGCTGAAGCAACAGCTTGAGCAGCCCAGCCGTTTGAGTTTCCTTTCCAATTGAAGGCAAAAGGCACAAGGACGAGCTGTAGCTGTAGTGATGGCATCTGCTCGACCAACTCCCTGCCACTCCTTTTGGTTAATGACGCGGGACTCACACAGGTACTGGCCAAACTACCTGGTACACTTTGCAAAATAAAGTCATTTTTTAAACAATTGCAGAATGGTTAACATATTTTATAGAATTCTAGATCCAAGAACTAATGGAAAGCTTTAGAAACAAGTCGTTGAAAGTGTCTTTAAAATGCTCTGTTTGCTTCCATTTTTGAGTCTTACAGATTTCATTGCCGCTGCAACCATTTTCTTTGAGTGGCCAGCATCCCGCACACTATCTCCGGAAAAGTCCGCAATCTGCTGGTAGTGACAGCGCACAAAGAGGCGAAAGTCTTTTGCCATAACAGCAATTAATTGGCCCAAGTGGCTGACAGTAAATAAAGAGTTTCTTTTTATATTTCGCCAGCACAAAGGTTTCACCGTCGAAATAAAGCTCGACTTGAGCTGCCGAGATGCTGACTTGTCTTTTTTGTGTTGTTTAGCCCCTTTTCAAATGAGCAATTACCCGGAGAAATTGAGCTCGGAATTTAAAATGAACTTAACGCAACGCTGGGATAATAACAAAGGTGCTTTCAGCACCAAAAACATTCAGGTTCGCATTCGCTTTCAATCCAAAAGGCTCTCCCCAATCGCCCCGGGGCTGCTCCATGGTCTAATCTAATCATTGTCACGTATGCGCTCTGGGCATCATATTTGTTTTATTTCAGGAAATTAATCATAAACACATGCCGGGCAGGGCAGGGCCGGGCCGAGAACTGCATTCGACAGCCTGTCGTGGACTCGGGGATTTTCATATTCCTTTTATATACAATATTTTATTCCTTTTTGTATTTTTTTGGCTGGCTGCTCGCAAATTTCGCAATGAAAATTTCAATTTATTCTCGCCTGCGGCTGCAACATTTTCAGTCCTCAGCCACGGCAGTCTTTAATTTCCGCCTGGCCTTGGCGCTGAGGTCCTGGCCCCTGCAAAGCAAACATAAATAATAAATCTATATGTACGGATAATTATTTCGCTTATCAAAAATGCCCAAAATGCTAGCTCGTGTGTAAAAATTAATATAGAAAATGGCCCAAGTTTTTGGCCCCTAACAAAATCGAAAAATATACATACAACGCAAAAAACACAAAAAAAAAGAAAACAAAATTTAACGAAATGAAAAAGTCGAGGAGAAAAACATTTCAAAAGTTGAGGCAACCAACAACAATCGGAAAATAGCCCAGCAGGAGATGGGAGGTGGGTGTTGGGAGGCGCAAAGTGGGTGTGGCCACTAAAAGCCCACTTAAGTGGCAGGCCAGCTGTCAGCAGGAGTGGTGCGCCTGACCCGCATGAGGTCGAAGGTCAAGCTCGAGTCGCACTGCCCCAGCCCTCTGCGATGTTTGCCTTTTGTTTTAGCCGCTCGCAAAGTTTTCGCTGCATAAACAGCATCAAATGGCTAGACTTTAATGTTTCCTCAAACGCATCCACTTAAAACCTTTCAACAGCGTCGGCCACTTTGATGTTTTATTTTCTTGCTATTTTTTATTCTGGGCTCACGGGTTTTCCTAAAAATCCGCTTGAAGGCTCGATAAGTTAAAGGGAAACAGAGCACAGTGGTCACTTTTCCAAGGCGAGACTTGAAGATTCGTTTCCAGAACTTGTTGCCCACAAAACTCCTAGTTTCAAGACCTGAATTTCGAAACTCGAAATAGCAATCGCACTGCCTCAACTTGAACTCAAGTTGGCGGAATCCCATTTGACAATCTCCAGCAACCTTTTTCCATAAAATCTCTCGTTTTCGCCCGGATACCCTCTGCATATTTATACAATTCCGGTTAAGTACTCAACAACCGGGTTGCCCAGAGTAATTAGGGCAGTCGAAGGCATTGGATGCGAGCTCAATTGGCAAAGTCAAGTGTTTTCAAGTATCCCGACGATGTGGCCGGTCAACAGCTGCTTATCGGTCAGGTCATCTGTGTATATTGCCATCCCTATAGCTACACATTTGTTTCGAACCGCCAATCTCGGGAGGGCAGTGGGCGGAATTTAATAAACGTGTAATGATGTTATGCAAACTAATTTCATTGGCACAGTATTTGCTGTTTAAATGAATTTCCATTGTTTCGTCCTCCGATAATTTACACTCCGCAGCCGCCCCGATGGAACCCTTTGGCCCCCAAAGATGTCCTTAATTTCAACACACAATTGAATTGTACAAGCCTAATTAGAGCACGAGCTCTGACCCATCGAGACGGGCATTACTGATATCAATATGAAACCATGGCATATCGCATAAATTGTTTCGCCTCACCTGAAGGCTTATCTATCAGCCAGCCGTTGCCAAGGCGGTGACCTTTTGTGAGTCAACAGAGGAGCAGGCAGTGGTCCCAGGATCCAGGATCCAATCAGACTGTCTCAATTGCATCCGACGCATTAGCAAATAATTTCCAATGATTTTCTCAATGGGGCGGGTGCCATCAATATTTGGATAATTCAAATGTTTGCTTAGCGAGTTAATACGGAAATTTACTGTGCGCTCTGGGACTACTACATTGATTAGGAATATATGTTAACATTTTGGGTTTTTATTTGGCAGGGGGTTGGTTTTCCATCGACAGCGTGAAAACTGTTCCCACTTTAACAGGGAAACGTAACAGTGAAGTGGGAGGTATTTTAAGGGGTTGCAACATGGCTTGTGGAAGGTAAATGTTATCCTTGGACAAGGATTCTGTTAGCCCAAAAGGAAATAACATTTTATAGCAAGCCAAAGGACCTCTGTTAATGTTCAAGTGACTACAGAGGAGAAAAGTGGATGGTAATGTTAGGAAAACTTATGTTGTCTGTACAAAAATATGTTAAATTAAATGTTACATGTCCTCAGAGTTACGGAGTCGGATCCTATATTCAATTTGTTGATCTTCTTGGAGTATTAAACAGGAAAGAACGATTATAGTCGAGTGTATTGACAAGATCTAGGCGTTCATATGGACACACGGACAGGCGGACATGGCTATGTTGAATTGGCTGTCAAGAATATATATACTTTTAGGGTGTCAAAGACCATTCCTTCTCCCTGTTTCGTAGGAATTCAATATACCCTGTTCTTCTTCAGAATTTGGTGTAAAATTTAACTTATTTAAAAACGTAAGGTTTGCACAAGAAATATTGAAAGCTTTGAAACCAATACTAACCCTTCCTCTCACAATTTAATTATTAAAATTTAACATCAATCAAATGAGAGGCAACCTGTTTAGACTGCGCTCAGTGAATACATTAAATGTAAAGCGGTTCGGTGTCACAAGAAAATCAAATTCAAAATCCGATGATGGGCAAAATGGCCAATGGCCGCAATTCAATTGTGCGACATAATTGGAATATTAAATGTTTACAAAATGCAATATACAAATACGATTCTGAATGGCGGCTGGAGTTGCTCCGAAGGGGGCAGGCATCCATAACATGGCTACAATTTGCACTTAAATGCACACGCAATGGGCATAAATCAAATAACAATAATAACAACAATAGGTGCAGCAACCTGCGGGGGGGAGCTGAATACAAGAGGGGGGCCTGCCTCATAGAGAGACAATACCTATCTGCACGCCCTCCTGTGTGCAGTTTAGTGGCCTGTTGGAATGATTTGCATTTGAAACAATGACAGAGCTCCGATACGGATCCGTCCACTGCTTCTGATTAGACCGAACATTATGGACATCGGCCCGTGGAGTGTGAATTGAGTGACCAATAATGTAAAATTGATCCAAATTATTTCCCATGAGTCCATCGATAGTTGTTTCCATTTTGATTGTTGGCAGCGCCCCCGCTTTGGGGTTTTGCCTTTCTAACATTTGTTTGCCGACAGAAATTGACAGCGTTCCATGGTAAGGTAAATACTTTTGGGGAAATATTAATTTCCACTGCAATATGTTCAAAATGCAATGGCTGTGTGGATAACAAGGGTCATAATGAACGGGCCACGCCCACTGGCGCGCCACATGTGCAGCTGACAAAAGCACGAGGATCCGGCGAAAATAAAAAAATGAGCAACCATGGAGATAGAGCTTTGCAGGAGCTCGAAAAGCAGAGCCAAGAAAATTGTTTGCACTCAAAACATAAATAAGAAGAATGTGTAGAAAAATGCCAGGGCCTTAGTTTTGCCGAGTGCGGATATTTTATGAATTTTATACGCTCCTCGAACTGCCTTGGTCAACATTGCCCACCCCACCACTCCATGCCCAATCCCATGCCCCACAATCTCCATCCGGATGAAGTGTGTTTATTTTGGACTTGAGATTTTCAGAGGGGAGTCCTCTGCCTTTGTCGCATCGCCCCGGGGTGGCGGGCAAAAGGAGGAAATTGTAGTTGGAATGCGACGGCTATTCCTTTTGGCAAATGCAGACACGAGTAGCGGCTCCCTTTTTGGGAAAATTCCAATAATTATTAATTATGTGCGAGCGGTTGGTTTCCCTGTCAACCGAGGGACATGCTGCTGCGATTCCGGTAATTGAGGCTTAAATAATCAATTCGGTATTCACTCAATTATTGAGCCCTTCATTATACACACCCTCGAAAGCGAATTAACGCTTTAAACTGGTCCAATGTCGAGTGTACACACGCCACGATGGATATCCTTTCCCGTTCGGGGGTGTGCTCCCCCTTCGACTTTATCCTGCCGGCCACTCAATGCTTAATGAGCAACAAATGTAATTTATTTATGTACGGGCCAGCCTTGCCGGTCCTGCGCACACCGCAAAATGCTTCAAGTTTTCAGCACAATTACCATAAGCACACATGGAGCATAGAGACGGGTGTGGGATTGGGATTGGGGATGGAGAGGGAAATAGGGATGGAATGGGAGCTGGCTGAGAAATTGCTGGCCACTTTTAGCCACTGAGCGTTCTCAATTGCCGTGGCTGGCCGGCAGCAGTAGCAGCAGCAGCAGCGGCAGCGGCAGCAGCAAAAGTGTTGATATTTATGGATCATTTGCATACGAGACTCTCGATTCCCAGCCAAGCATTCGTATGTGGCAACAATGGCCCAAATACTCGGGCCGACCGAAAAAAAAAAAAAAAAAAGAAAGCACTGCCAACTGGCGAGACAGTAAAGCATTTGCTGCCACTTCCGCCCAAACACAAACACTCCAGCCCAGCCAGCACTCACTCACCAAAAAAAGAAGCAGGATGCTGGGGCTGCTTTTGAAAGTTGTCCAGTTGCGGTAAACATAAATTCTCGTTGACACGTTAATATTGTTCCCTTTTGGTTTTGTGTGTGTGCTGCTGCCAACCCCGCCCCCCCGTCCAATATTCCCCATTTCCCAGCAGTTTTCCCTGACTTTCCCAGCTTGGCATTACGGCTACCACAGTGCACATTGCAGCTACTGCTGCTGCTGCTGCTACTGCTGCTTCTGCTTCTGCTGAAAATGTCCAACAAAAGCTTAAAAACATTTAAAAAGGATTTATAGACATTTGGGGAATATGCTACGAGGCAGCCGGCATTCAAAGCGAGCCATTGCCATGCCATTCCCTTCCAGGACGAAGGACGGAGGACCGAGGACTCAGGACACTGGACCCAGGATCACACACAGAAAAGTCATTTAGCCAGTCGGTTGGCCGAAAACAATAACAATTTTCAAGCTCAAAATCTAATTCATGATTTCATTACCAGTCGAGGGGGTCGGAGAATCATTTCCTGTTTAGCACTCCATGCTTTCGGGGTAATTGGCCACGCCTCCTACGCCTCCTACGGAACCCATCCCATCCCTCCCCCCAACGCAAAGAAAAAAGGCAGAGCCCAAAGTGTAGTTGTCTTTTTTACGGCATCACGATAACAATTGAAAGTGTCACTATCGATGAAATGAAAAGCCATTAGAGGAAATTACCCAACTTGACTTTGACTGGCTCCCCTCGGCCGTTAAATGGCACATTAACGTTGTGAAAGGAAAAAGCAGCTGCCGGCAAAAGGTTCGGGTGTCGATGGTGGCAAAAACAAAGGCCGAAATTGTCTATGAAGTCATCAAAGTGCCTGCTAATCACATTGCCCAAGGTTGCTCATACGCACCGTAAGCCGAAGCCAAAGGAGAAGAAACTGGAAACTGCTCTGTTTTTTTCCTGGCAGCAGAAGAAGTAGCTCGCTTTGATTCAGTGTAAATTGAATTGGCTTTTGAGGTAGGCCATTAAATTTGATTACCACGCTCAGGGTTTCGGTGTCTCTGGGAAAATGACCCGAAAAACCTGAGCAGAGCAGAGCAGAGCCAAGCCGGGCTGAGCTGAGTTTTGTTTCATTTCATTTTATTTATTCAAGCATAGCCAGCGCACACCTTTTGAGAAATCACATCTAGCTTCTGGCAGTTATTATTATTTGTTTTCGACCATGTCGTGTCGGATTATGCATTCAAGCATTTTTCCCATTTCCCTGCATTTGACTAGGCAAATTGTCAAGCTGACATGACAGCCAGATTGGAATTTCAAAAAAGTGCCAGCATTTAAAAAGAATTTTTGTGTATAAATGTTATGCATGTCTCCGGGTGGCGCCACCGTTGCCAGTGCTTTGTACATAAAATATTCAAAATCTAATTTCCAACCTGCCACGCCTCACGGCCTCAAGAAACTTTTCCCCTCCCCACCATCGCCGTCGGTAATTTTTCTAAGCTTTTCAGCGTCTGCCGGCAAATGCTAAAATCGCTGTCCGCTCAAATCGCATTGCTGTCAGCCGCTGTGACAAACCGAAAACAAAAATGTTGGAAATATGGCAAATATATGTATGTACGCAAAATGAAATGTCAGCCGAAAGGCCATTTGGCGGAGCAAGATTTATTAGAGACAACAATAACGGCGCCCCATTCCGGGCTATTTACACTCGAAATTGTTAGGCCGGGAAATGTGCAAATCAAAGCCAGGCCACTCCACCTGCAAGAGATGACAGCCCTGGGCCTGCCGGTTTGTTTCGCAAAGCCAATGACATGACACACTGCCCGTCATATCAAGTCAAACTCAGCAGAGTGGCCAACATGGAAGCACCATTAAGCCAGGCCCCAAAAACCAACAGAGGAATGCTGTTCTCAACCGGAAAAGAAGTGACTGACATCTATTGCTTCGACGGCGACGATTGGACGAAAGCTTCATTCCCAAAGCTAATGAAAGGATTGAGGCACCATGACTGCCTTGAGGATGGCTAATAGTTTATGATTCTCCATTTAATGTGGAAAATACTGCAAGACAAAAATTAACCTGATCAAGACCCTCGAATTCTTTGCCATATCTGGCGCAGCGGTTGAGCTAAGTTGAGGTATGAAAACCACTCACCGTGTATTAAAAGCTGTTCCATTTTCCTCGCACTTGCAAGAACGGAAAAAGAGTTGTTTGTCTTGGCCATTGTCTTCGGTTTTTCCTTTTCCATTTTGCATATGTGCTGGCGAACCACTTGAGTGGTTTGCTCTTATGATTCCACCGCTCAAGATCCTTTGTGAGCAAAATGGCACTTGCAATCAAGTTGCCACAGCCAGCACCCACTGCACCAGCTCTAATTGAGTTGCCAAATGTGCCCCACGGTTGTGGTAAGACAATAAACTCTGAGTATTTTGCCCGGCTCCCAACTAAGCCGAACTTGATCAGAATTCCCCAGCCGGATTGATTGGTGGATTCATTATGACAACAAGTGCAGTAAGACCGGAACGAACTCGTTGCGACATATTTTCCATTGTTGCAGTTGGGTTCTTCGCCTTTTCCGCATTTTCCCTGCCCCCCATCCCTCATCCCTCAGTCGTGTTCCACATTTTGGCTTTTCCAGAGTTGAGTTGAGTTCTTTTCATGGCATTGTGTCCGGGGCTGCGCTGCCTTTTCTCCACCGCTTGTTCGCCCACGTTTTTCTTCTTTTTTTTTTGTGACATAAATTTGAAAGTTTTGCAGTTTTTATTGTGCTGGCAGCAGACTTGTTGGCAGTAATGGATTTCAAATGGAGTTACTCATGGGTAAAATGCTTCTCATACTTTCGGGTATTAGCAAATCTGCTAAGATGTCGGGACTTTTGGGCTCGTATTAATATGTGCCGCGCTGCTCTCAGCTTTGTTTTGGGCTTGCACCGCACTGCCGGCTGCCGGGAGGCTAAAAGCCTCGAGTTATTTGTTGCATGCCCTCCGCTAATGCACATTTTATTGAAATAAATTCCGTGCCCGCGGCTCGCAGCTCGCGGCTCACAGCGCATGGCTGATCCACTGGCACTTTGGTGTTTTGTGGCTGCTTTTAGCTGATTTTATGGCCCTAAAAGGCGCCCACAGTGGCCCTGGCGTTGATTTGCTACCGCCTGCGGTCGCCGCTGCCCCGGGGCCAGTTTATAGCCGTGGCCTCGCGGGCCCCAAGGCTCCGGTTGCTCCTAGGATTCCCAGGTTCTCGGCTCTCCTTTCTTGCCTCCAGTTTGCCAGCTCTCGGGCTCCTGTTACTGGTAGCCGCTTAAGGTGCTCACGCTCACAGCCCGCGGTGTTCCACTTAAGAATGCAAATGATATTTACGTTTGCTCGCTTCTTGCCGGCTTGTTGGTGGCCCTGTCGCTGCTCCGGCTCCTTGATACCAGCTTCTGTTACGCCTCATGCTCCTTGTATGCCTCCTGCTTAAGTGCAAAGTTAAACGATGCCCCAAAGTACGCAACTCGAGTTAGGAAGCTTCAGGGAGCCGGCTTGGCCTGCATTTTTAATTACACTTGGCAAATCGGCAAAGATAGATGCACTCCGAGAAAAATAACAAATTGGTAGTAGTATTACTTCGAAGGATATGCTGAAATAAAGTTGAATCTTTGCCAGATTTTTCCTTAGTGTCGCAGCAGCTTTTGAACGCATTCCCGCTGGAAAACCTTCTCGCTGCCCTGGAGAGATTTCGCAAAGCATTGCCAAAAACCGATAGGTATGAGGCTGCAATTGTGGCGTTGGTGGGTGCCGGAACATGGTCATATATCTCTGCGCCCTATATATGGGCCGCACTTCCGCCTGCAGAACGCCAAGTTGGCGCATTTTAATGGCCTCGTCTCTTGGCATGGGGCTGCATTTCAGTGTCATGCTGGCATTTAATTTCACTCACTGCAAAAATGTTTTATGTCTTGGCCAAACACTTGGGCCCCGCTGAAAAGAAAACGGAGAGTTTTATGCGCTGCACGACAATTTAGCAGCTGCTGCTGTTTTGCATTTCGCTTTTTCCTCCATTTGCTCTTGTGTACATTTCCCATTTTCCCCCCTTCTTCTTCCCGATCCTTACTGCCTTTCCTTTTCCTTGTTTTTTAGGTTTACTTTTTTGTGTATATTTTTTGGTTGCCAACTGGCAAAGTGAAAGTGAGTAACGACGCAGCACACGGGTGAAAATTGTATATGCACACTTCGCACCTTGCGCGTCGCCTGTGTGAGTCGTGCGAGTGTGTGGAAATTTGCTACTTTAAATGTTGGCGGCCAAAAGGGTGCACGGCTGGATGGCTGCCGACGGCCAGAAGGGGCAGCGGCGGGTTAAGGGATGAGCGGTGAGCGGTGAGTGGCGGTTCCGGGCAAAGTGGGCCAAGAGCCGCCAAAGTGTTGCGAAATCACAGCACAAAAGAATTCAATCAGCAGTGCTTAGCTGGGCGCCAGCCACGCCAGGACAAACACCCTTGAGGCTAGAGATGGCAAACAAGGTCTGAAATATCCAGCAAGTTATAAAAAGACTTGAGAAATACTTGCCACAACTACCTTTATTTAGGGGAACCAATACCTCCAATACCTCCAATTGACCATTTTGTTTAAGGGCCAGTTACCTTTTCGTTGCACTCGAAGTATCCTTAATTGCTCTGTGAAATGCAGGGGTATGTGTCGGGTTTTACCCTCAATAAAATTCGAATCTACGTTTCCAATATTTCACTTTTGCTCGTGCATCTCTAAGGCCCACAAGCGGGCACACCCCAATCCACATTGTAGCTGCGGTTAACAGGCCAAGCGTAATATAAACTTGAGCTCAAAAGCAAGGAGAAAGTCAGCAGTGAAAGGGGCGGCGAAAGCTGAAGCTGCAGCTGTAGCTGCAGCAGCAGGGAGTGTGTGTGTGTGCATGCGTGGTATTTATTTTTGCATTTTAAGCTCCACAAAACAACCGAGGCAGCAACAAAATGGACGCCTCTGACGGTGGCTAACGCCGTCTCCTCCGTGGCAAGCGTAGCAAAACCGGAAATGCACCCAAGCACCCGACCCGCCATGCGGGCAAAGGGTTGCTTTTAAACAGGCAAACAAAGGTGTCAAAGTGTAAAAGCCGCTCACAGTTTCGATTTGTTTGTTTCCCCACTGGCCGGACTAGGTGCGAGCATTCGCATTTTATTGCATTTCCCAATGAAAAGTAAAAGCCAAGCGAGCGGAAAGTGAAAAGCCAGTGAGAGCTTTGCCCGGCTTAACTTCATTTAGGCATTCATTAAATTTTAATATACTCGCACTTGAACAATGTACAGGCGGCAGGCGGCGGGCCGAGTTAATTTGTCAAGCGAAACCAATTTGCAATTTGTATTTATTTTGCCTTAATGAGGCGCAGTCCCTCCGCAAACTGATAAACAAATATGAGAGCCGCAACAGCTGTGAGAAAACCCACTCCAGGGCCCCCCCGAAACGGGCCGCCAATCTTTTTCGGAAAAACACGAAAAGCCGGGGATGGAGATGGAGATTGAGCTGGAGCAGGAGCTGCCGCTGAAGCTGAAGGTGGAGGTGGAGAGCGAGGGCCTGGGAAATGCCTGTGTTTTAGTTTTTGCCAGTGGTGCAGGGGAAAACAGGAAGAAAACTTGCCCTCAGCTAAGGCCAAATTATGGTTTCGTCTCTTGTACGAGGTGGTGTGTAAAAATTTTCCACAAAAATTCTGGCTACTGTATTTCGTTGTTTTCTTTTGGTTTTTCTGTTGGAGTTGTTTTTTGGGGTTCCATTGCCAGCTGAGCTGGAGAGGCCCAGGCCCAGGCGGCACCTACTAATTTTGTGTGATACAAACGAAATGTATGTAATTTCCCTGGAGCGAAATTGACATAAGCAAACGTAAAAACGCCAACAGCCATATATGACAATAAGTGAGCAGGGTGGGGAAGGGGAGCGGTGGTAAGGGAATTTTTCAAGGGCTGGCAACATGGCTTCAATCATTATTCATCATCCATCAACGTTGCGAATTTTCCTTTCCTTTTTATTATACTATATACATATTATATATATACTATATATCTTCTGCCTGGGCCTCTTGTTTTCACTGTCGGCGCTTGGTTCGCTTTTTCCTCTCTGGCAAGCAAATGTGCAAGTAAAAATTCGGCGAAAAAAATGCCAGAGATGGAGGTTAAAAAAAATAAATGAAAATTGTTGCGAGCAACAAAAAGGGCGGCACCGGTGCCGGTGCCGGTGCCGGTGGGGGCGGCGACTAATTCGAGCCTGTGAAACGAACGGAGTATAAATTATCATCATGGAAAACAAGTGGAAAATGTCATTTATCATATTTTCGGTGCAGCAGCGACAGCCGAGCCAACAAAGGCACACAGGCTGTCAGGTCTAGTGGGCTATGAAAACAGCGCCGCCCACGAACAGCACACAGGACGCAATCACGGCAAACATACTCGTAGTGTATCCTGTGTCCATATGTGCACGCATGTTTCACCTAAATGTTGCCCGAAAAAGGCGCGGAATTTTGCTGGGTTTCGGCTAAAAGTTTCAGCTAATAAATGGGGAAATTTCCAGTTGCAAAATAGCTTTTACGGGCGAAGCAAACAATAACCTAATAAGGCTATTTAAAATTACAAATAATAGTTGTTAAAATATGTTTGTGATTAAAGTTCCTAAAGCATATTACAATAGAGTGGATGAATTAAATTCCTAGCTGAAAATCTGCCAAAATATTTAAGCTGATTTTGTTTTATCTAAATGATTTCCCAAAACAGTGCGGATTTTCGGCTCAAGGGGAAATTTCAAGTTTTAAGATACCAAAGCAAACAATAAACTAAATAAGGCAGTTTCAAATTACAAATAATAGTTGTTAAAATATGTTTGTGGGGAAATTTCCTTTGCCAGATTACAATAGAGTGGAAGAATTAAATTCTTAGGCAGAAATAAAAGCTCCTTTTACTCCTATTGCCTTTTGTTTGAATATTTTCTTAAAGAACACTTTGTGTTGCCAAGACCATGTTTTTATTGGCCAGAACTTAAGCTAGGTGTTGACAAATTTACAGCATTTCCATGCGGCTTTTTCTAGGTCACAGTTAATTTCTATTTTATTTGATGAAGATATTTCCTGCCGTTAGACATTTCTTTTCATTTTTTGCCGCTGCTCTTTTCGGGGGCGGCGCGAGACTTCAAAGGAGAATTGATGGAGGCTAGGGCCCGATGCCAGGCGAACTTCATTAACATTTTTATGATGCGCCTTGGCAACCGCAAATGTGGCCAGAGTTCGCGGCAGGAAGTTGGGGGGCAACAAAGATCTTTCTTTCTGCCCGTCCCTAACCTAGCCCGGCCCTGGCCAGGACACTTTAAGGACTCGTGGCTCGTAACGAATGCTTTTGTTGCTGTCGCAGCCTTGGCGCATTTTTTTCCGCGCTTGCCATTATGATGATTTTTTATCTAACTGTTTTTGTTTTTTATGCTGCCTTGACTTGAATCGGGATTGGGTTTTCGCGGGCGCAGGGGGATAGCGGCTAAGAACAATGGAGCAATGTCCTTCGCCTCCTTTCGGGCCACCTGAGTCATCAGCCATGAGCCACGAGCCATGACCAAAACAAAGCCATTACACTTATTTGTTGTCTATGCTGCGCTCTCTCTTGTAATTTACACAATAAACATTGACAAAGGAGCCATCCCCTTAAATGAAGCGAGTCCTTCCCCAGTCGAGGGGCGACTTCAAGCCGCGGGCAGGGCCGTTCAGTTTTCATTTGGATCCTTGCCTTAGCCTGCAGGACTTAAAAAACACAGTCCCGATCCCCCAAACTTCTCCATCACTTCAATTATAATAATTAATCAAAGTAAATAGCTTTTAGTGAGTGCTAAATATTGATTGGATACAAGATATTGTTTTTTTAGAGGAATTCCAGATATTATCGATAAAGTTTAGGTGATTTCTTCGAGTGCAACTGTGCCACACATGGTAGTTTGAGGAGGATACTTGATCCAACAATGCCTTTCCCCACCTTGGTCTCAAGTTCTCAGTGGCTGCAGCTATCCGAGACTTGACTTCACTTCAATTTCTCCGTGTTTGCCGTTCGCTTTATTTTCTTATGGCTCTGCCCGGCCCTCGCCCGCCATCTCCACTAAGCGTTTTCGACTGCAATCACGACTTTTCCGCAGCTTTCGAGTGCCATTTTTTACGCTCCTCAGTTACATTCGCCCTCTGGCTGCTGCGCCCTGCTCCCTGCTCCCTGCACCCTGCTCCTTGCTCCTTGGTCCTTGCTCTTTTTCCTCGAAGGCTGACTGCGAAGAATGCAGGCGTAGCCCCGACATGACAATGTAGATTCTGTCATGGTGGCGGTGGCGGTGGCGCTGGCGGCGGGAGGACTCCGATGCTGGTTGCAGATTGTCGGCGAGTGTCAATTGTTTTTGGTAAAGCGGAGAAGGCCAGTCGAGCGTGTGTATGTGGAAGTCGAAGCTGGAAGAGCGCAAAAGACAGTCAAGGAGATGAACTTGACTCGAGATTGACTTGCCCATAAGCCAGGCATTAGTTGCTAAGAGGGCGTGGGCTTGGCAATAAAAAAATCCGGGGAAGCGTTGCCAAAATGCAGAGAAATCTGGCCAAATCGCTGGTAGTTTGGGTCGGTTTTAAACTGATTTCACATGTGGCTGATCTGATCCGTTCGGTATTCTCTCGAGCGTAGGCCCCTAAACCAATCAAAAGCCACCTAGTTGGCTGATTGCATTAGGCCCGTCGTCGTGGCAGCCATTACCATTAGCCCGCGCACCCTGATTTCATATTTAATTAGAGACCCTAAACTGACCCCCTAACCTCCATTAGCTTGGCATGCCCCGGCGGCGGCTGACTGCGGTTGAACTGCTTCGCAGTTCGCTCAATATTTCAATTTCGCGCTACACTTTGTCTGCCAATCAATGGCCTCGCATCGTCCTCCCCAACTGGCCAACAGAGTTGCCCGTTTGGCAGTTCTGCAGCACTCAACCTTTATGCATATTCATGCGAGCATAAAGATACAGGATCACACAGAAATATATTCCACAATCGCATTTTTATCGCTCTTTTAGATATGATTTGTTTAAAAATTATAGATAGAAAAGTGTGGGAAAACAATCACTCTCAGATATATAAGGTTTCAAAGGTTTCACTATTCTCTGGCCTCCGATTTGGCCAGTTTTATGGACCAGCACTGGCCCACTGCCGGAGTGCAGGAGGCAGTTGGCTGCCAGAAATCGACGTGGTGGCATTCTGCATATGTGAGGGTCCTGGGCCTCCGGTTTCGGCTCCGCTGACCCTCTATCGCCGGCATGCCTGAGATGCCAGGATGCCGGGATGCCAGGGCATGCGACGGCACAAAAAATGCCAATAGTTTTTGCCGAACGCCGCGGGGCCAAAGCATTTTTTAGCGCCAAAAACCTCAAAACATCAAAAAGCGAACACACAAGGGGGCCCCGGCTGGTTTCAGGGAAGGAATCGTGAGCGGAATGATGCAGCCTGGACCGTGGAACCGAGGAACCGAGCATATTGGCCACTGTGACCGCGACCAGGACTTTGGCATTTGGGTGAAGGTTGCATACGAACATGCCAGCGATAAATTTGTGCATGCCGCGCATAGATTTCCAACCTATCCCGCAACCGGCAACCGGCAACCGTGGGCGGAATGTGTGGCTGGGGTGTGGCCTTTGTAGTTGATCGCATGTTTTATTTTACTATTTTTAAGTGGTTTTTATTTTGTTGTTTTTAGCCGGGACGATGGCGATGGCGATGGGGATGGCAACGGCTGTGGCCGTGGGATGAAAAACTGCTCAAAGTGCAGCCTGATTAACTTTATGAGCTACGTGCGGCTTTTAATGGCCAAAGGGTGGTGCAAAAACTCGAGGGCACACACAGCCTTTTTGGCCCCGGCCTTATCGACCCCGCGGATGTCTCAAGTGTAACATTGTGAGCACTTTAAATTTATGCAGGACAACGATGCAGTTGCTTGCTCCTTGCAGACTCCTTGTCCTGCCCTGCCCTGCCCTGTTCTGCCCTGCACTGCCATTGCATTCCATTCCGCTCCAGTCCGTTTTTATTTTATTTTATTTGCATTAATCACGTCGCCAGCGACGCTATTGAAAAATATATTTGCCTGCTGGGAAATTTCTCGCTCTCGCTCGCTGAGCACAGCACAAAATGCGCAGCAAGGACGCAGCATCCTGCCGCCCACGTCCCGAAGCCTCCCGGAGCGTCCTGCCAGGTCCTGCGATCTGGCAAGTGCATACGCTTCGCTTTGGCTGTTAATGTGAAAACGATGGCAGCAGGTTTTGGGCGGGAAAAAGAAGTGCCGAAGAAAAATTGCATAAAAATATACGTACCTGCACAGGCACAGCAGCTATCAAGGAAATAGGGCCACAACTAGACATTACACTCAAATATGGTTTAAATTCACATCTATATATGTTATATCCACCTAATTCATATGCACTTCCTTTTTAATTTAAATGGTTCTATGATTTTTCAGCAAGTTTTATAATATTCTTTTGATCCCGGGTGTAGGTGTATATAGTACATTGCACTCCCCAATTCCACAGTGCTTTCTTTCCGTTGCCATATAAATATACTTGTACTTTGTATTGTAAAGATTTCCCCGCGTAAGCTGCAAATATTGTAGCAACATTTTTATTGAGGTTTTGTCTGTTTGCCCAACAAAAGCCCGGGACGTTGTGAGGCGGGGTAAATCTTTCCTTTATTATGGAGGTGGTGGAGCGGGGGCGGGACGAGTGCCTTGTATAATTTCAATGTAAAATTGCTGCAATGGAACTTTCGTGGCGTTGGTGAAAGGCAAATGCATTGAGGCACAGATACACAAAAGCCAACGTGGCGTATGCGCAATTATTTAAAAAATATAAAGGGAATCCCAAGGCGAGGGGTAGCGCAAGTTGTGGCTTCAGATGTCGAGATTGCGCCTCGGATTCAGTATAGACACAAATTCTGTTCGAGTTGGTCACCAGATTCATTCGGATTTCCCTTTTGTGACGGATTAAATGGCATTGAAAGAAAATTATAAAGTCAAGGCGGATTAAAAGTGGCAGCTTTTCAGTCAGGTTCCAACCCCAGCTGCCAGCTAATATACCCCATTCACATTTATCGCATTGACAGCAAAAAAAAACCGAGAAAGAGAACTGCCAGCGAGATATGTGAATATCCTTTATGCTGGGCATTAAATCCTTTGTGAATGCGAAGCATACTTCCTTTTGTTAGGAAACATCCAAGAAATCAAGGAACCAGACCATCAAAAATATGAAAAATTAAAGCCGCATCAAATCATCAAAATTAGTTTGCCAAGAGCAATCCTTTTAGCCCAATCACACAGAGTAAATGAAAATATGAGCATTATTTTTATCGCAAGCCAACAATCGTAAGTACACGCATATGCATTTTAATCCGTTTCATATTGCAACGTTTTGTTTAAACGCAGCACCCTTTGTTGTTTGAGTTTTCGTGCCAGTTTTGTTTTTCCGCTGTTGGTTCTCCCCTACACTTACATACTCGCTGGCGTTTTATGAAAATTCAATTGGATGCTGCCGACGTTGGCAGTAACAGCAACGGCAACAGAAACTGAAACTGAAACTGAATCAGCATTGTAGCTGGAGTTGCAGCGACATTGGCGAAACAAAACAGAACAAAACTCAGCTGCAGCAGCGGCAGCAGCAGCAGCAGCGCCGGCTTCTCTGAATATTTGGTTAAAATCGTTGCCTTTCACTGTTTGCCATTTCAATTATGTGCAACGCGGCGTATGCACAATGTTGTAATGAAATGGGCACATAGTTGTTCCACTCTCTCGCCATTTTTCGAGCCGAATGCATAAATATTTTGGCCAGCAATAGCCGTTGGCTCCAATTGGGCCAAAGAGTTGCTTTCCTCCAACGCCGCCCGCCCTCTCAATGTTTTCCATGATGTTTTTTTCCGGTACGGTTTGACCCTCCAAGTGTGGACTCTGTTATTTAAAAAGGCATTTTGTCGACGACAGAGCTGCACCGTCGCTGCAGCTGTTTCTGTGCAGTGTTAAAAGTTCATGCATATTTATGGTGTCATTCATATTAAAAGGAGTTCGAGTATAAAACGCATTTAAACGGCCTGCAGCAGCAGGGTACGAGTATGTGAGTGCAACTGCAACATGGAGCAGCAGTCACTGCAATTGCAATTGCAATTTGGATTGAAATTGGAATTGCGATCCGGAGGCGGAGGCGGAGACGGAGACGGAAAATAATAGTGGGCAGTACTTAAGTGCGAGTCTTGGCCTGCAATCGCACTTAGAATTTTTCAATCGTCTCACTTACAAGGCATCCGAAACAATAAACAAATAAGCAAGCATTGAGGGGCTGGGGGGGAGCGACCCCAGCAAATTAAATGCAGCTCTCGAAAGTCTTTTGTTGACCAGGGCCCCTGCCTTTGGTTGTTGGTTGGTTGGGTTCCCCCGTCGCACATAGATCATAGGGCTTATTTTTGCAAAAGTTGCCTTTGGCTGTTTGTAAAGTTTCCTACAAGTTGGATGGCCATCCGCCCAAGCCAGTATAGTACATCCCATTCAGCTCTGTTCGGCAATCCCCCATTCACATCGACCATTAGCAGCTACTTTTCAATGCGGTTAGCTGGCAAACAAAGCGTTGCACATTTGCGCAGATAAAGTTCTGCCCGAATGCGATGGAATGGGTCGGGTTCATGGTGGCAAAAACTCGAAAGGGACCCTACTGGAAATAGTTAAAAATATGTAAAAGTATTTCGAATTTTTCCCTTACTTTCTCGATTCTTTTTTTTTTCCTCATTTTATTTGCGAAAAGTTCGGATGAAATGCACAACAAAAGTTGCCCATGGAAAACTCCACAACACACAGCAAAAGTTAATTGCATGTGGGAGTGTGGAAACAAACTTTTGCGAGGTAAGTTGGCAAGCAGGGAGTGGAGCTTGGCCAGGTTTCTCGGCAATAATTAAACACACATTTTATGCTGCTAATGAAACATTAGTTGTTTACATTTAATTTGCCATTTAGAAGCACAAATCCCCCCCCCAAAAAAATGCATAAGAAGCAAACATCCTGCTATTAACCCGTCTGGCAGTAATAGTTCGAGGCAAAGGAAAAGTTTATCCGTCTAAAAACTACTTGGACTGCTATTATTTTTTTAGCAATCAACTGCGCTTCATTGCCTTTGGCTGGCATGCGACCATTTCCCTTTTTGATTTGTTGATTTTCCCCTAAGAGAGGGAAAACGAAAGGCAGAGATTTATGAACACACATGCGGACAAGTCGCTCGGCTTGTATTTAGGCCAACAAAAGCAGCTTATATATGCAAAATTTTCCAGCTTACATGCGAGAAGTTGCTCGGCCCGGCTTACTTGTAATTTATTGGCTTGATAAAAACAAATGAAGAAATAACAAGAAATTCTACAATAAAACCAGGCAGCCGGCAAATATGCATTGTGCAAATTTGACTATGTGAAAATTGTTGCAAAATTGAAATCGTTATCGTTCTCGGTACTACTACTACACTTGTACTCGTATAGTATTCCCGAAAAGCCTTTTCTTTCTTTTAGTTGACACACATTTCAGGAGGGGAACTGTGAAATTTTTCATTTACTTTGATTTGCTGCCAATATCTCTCAATCATCTCGTTGCCGGCAGGACAAAACCTCAGCTCTGAGGTTTGTAATTTATGAACTTGCAGCGACTGTAGTGGCTCACATTGCACATTAGTTGCCGGTGGAGGGAGTCCTTGGCAACATTTTTTGGCGAATTGTATGCAGCGATGCGTAAATTTCACTTATGAGCATGTGCCAGTACATGTGTGCGGTTTGGGGGACCGGAAACGGAAACGGAAACGAGGGCGAAACGCCGTAGCAGGCTCGTGCTGGAGCAGAAGCTCACAAAAATATTAAAAACGGCAAATCAAAGTGCTGCCTACATATTTTTGGGCAAATGTTTGCGGTTTGGAATGATCCTTTTGCTGGATTACTTTCATGTGGCTGCAATGCTCTACTCATTCTACTCAAATAAAAGAGAAAGCATTCCATCCCGCCCTCCCACCGGTCCGTTTCTGATTTACTAAATTAAAATACTTTTTGCCACTTTTTTGGGCAACTATTTTTTAGGTGAATCGTGTGTCGCATTAAAAGCATACTAATTGAAACTGTCCAAAGCGATGGCTGGATTAGCAAATTAAATAATTCATTGCCGCGACCAGAGAGACAAAATCAAAGCAAATTAACAATTACCCGGGGATCCTATTGAAAAAAACAGGGAAAAAACGAAGGGCTGATGGAGCCTGAATACATGTTTAATTGTGACATATTATTAGTTGAATTTTCTGCAAATATTTATTTATTAGGTTGTCCCTAATAGATGTGAAGTTCTGTGCCGGTAATAGCAGCACTATGAATTTGTTTTTGGTGCAGAAGCCATTGGAGCAGTGAACTGGCATTATGACAAGTTTATTGCAAGTTCCTCGTACAACCCGACTGCGTAACTTATCGAAAACTTTCACGTTCATCATTTGCAAATATTATGAGTTTCCATGCGACCCCAAAACGCTGCGAAATATGAATTCTTGGCATTCGGCGTCGGGGGGAGGGCATTATATATTTGATTGCGGGTGCGTGGCACATCCTCGTATGCATGTAGGACAGGCCACATCCTACGAGGATCCCCCGCTGACAGTTGGCACCGCCGAAAAAATAAAGAATCCGTTGTGATTTTTGGCCATTACCAAGCTTATCTCAGCCCGAATGCAAAGACCCGGGCGACGAATATGAGTTTGTAGTATCTATGCAGATACTTTTATCGCAAGTCGGGGATCTTCCGCCGCTGTGGCAATTCCTCAGGAGAAACGAGAAACTTTCACCGCCCCCCACCAGGCCACAAGGATTGACAAAATAAATAAATATGAAAATTTACGGCAAAAGTTCGGGTTCGGGTTAGGGGTTATTTTCTGTTTTTTTCTGCCCTTCCCCGCGCACACACATGCCGGTGCCGGTTATGTGGGTTGTGGCTTTTAACTTTTGCTGCTCTGGCTGGTGAATTTATTGAAAAATCGATTGCGGCATTAAATGCGCCAGACCAAACTGCCTACTGTCGCCCCGGAATCCTTTTGGCTTTTCGGCAAATCATCTGGGCTTGCAGCTCCCGGGAAAAAAATGGATCGGAGGGTGCGTGACTTTGCCTGAAGTTCACTGCAAATGCTCGGCGGAAATTTATGCAAAGCGCTCTGCCAGATACTTAAAGTAAACCCCAGAGCCGCTGCTCCTACTGCTGCTGCAAGTTTTTCCTGCCGCTTCTTATGCGTGATGACAGTTCCCGAGGATTCGGAGGTGAAGGAATTGAAGGAATTGCGTCGTGTCCCCGTGACGATGATGATGAATAACAAAGGGATTTGCATAAAGCCAAATGGAAGAGGGGAGATAGATGCCTGCGGCCATATTCCGGCCCTAAATGCTTCTAGTTGAACGGCAATTAGACTTTATTTGTCCGCGCCATTGTATTACAAATTAACGAAGCCCCAAAGCACTTGCCGGCAAACCAACCAAAAAAGCTAACAAACAATGTGCAAATTAGGCCACAAAAGTACAAAAGTACGCTGCAGCACACACACACAACAAAAGCTGGGTGGCAATATAAAATTGAAAATAAAACAAAAAACAATGCCGAAACGCTTAGCCGCAATCGCCGTGAAATCAAATCAAATAACGCTAATACTCGCAAAGCTGATTTGCCCGCAAATTTTTGGCAAATTAAAATAATTGCAAGACATTTATACAAAATCAAATTCCATTTCGTTTCGATTGCCGATATCTAATTAAATCGACAAAACCGCAAACGCAAACACAAGTGCGCAAACACGCGCTACAGCCGAGTGAGAAATAACAATTAAAATAATTATATTTGCCCGGGCTTACATTAATTTGGCCCGAATGCAAAAAATTAAAACATTGAAAGCGCAAAGCGGGACAGCAGGCGGCTTATCCTGATGCCATGTGTTTGCCTTGAGGCTGCTACATAATTCAGAGGTCTGAGTCGGTTAGCCTTAGTGCCACCGCAGCTTGCGAGGCTGAAAGTTGGCGCCGAAAGCCGCTTTGCATCCACTCTACGAGTAGATACCCTGAGTGAAGGCATACCCTTGCCCTTGCCACTCGGTTTTGTAGTTAAAACTTTAAGTCAACTAAGCGGCTTACCTTGCCGCAAACGCTAACGCAAACGCAAAAGCACACGCACTCCGCTCACTCACCGCTCACTCACATGCCACGTGCAACATCCAACCCTTTGCTCAGTAAATTCCATTTTGGGTTGCTTAGAACATACGCTTTATTATTATTTCGGGATAATTTTCACTTAGCCTATGTACAGTTTAGTTTTTGTGTTTAGTGGTAGTAGCTATAGTTATAGTTAGAGTTAATTTATGCACTCACTTTGTGTATACATTTATCAAAAATACAATAATAATTATTTATGATTATTCTGTACAGTTTTCGAACGCTGCTGCTGCCGCTGCAACCGCCCCGAGTTGAGTTTGATTGCCAGCGTCGTTTAGTTATGCCTTTTTCATCGTTATCGTTATCGGATTATGCCTTAATTATTTACAAGATACTCGCACAGGAGCTTCCGCCGAAAATCCCTTACATGCTGTACTGATAGCGCACATTGGAGGCCAGCTGTGGGGTCAAAAGATATAGGTTCCGCATTAGATTATTCATGGGTATCAGTGCCTGCAAAAATATCTAGGAACCGGCTTTTTTTGGAATCGCCCATCAGCGTCACAAGGCTTTAACTACGATGTCAGGAGTGGTGTAAATTTAAGCACACATATTTTACAAACAATTATCAAAATATTAACCAGCATAGGAAACTAATCAACTGGAAACATTTTGTAGAGAAAATGCTACACAAAACTCATGTAATAAACCACTATTTTTGAGAAATTACGAAAGTAAGTCCTCGTAAGTAATCTCTTAAAAGTTATAGCTAAATCATAGCGTTGTGAATTTGTTAATTGCCAAAAATATTAACCGGTTATTCAGGGAATCAATATGTGTTTTATATGCTTGTTTTTAAATGGACAACCCTTACCTCGACGCCAACCAGCCGCTCGTCGTACTCGCTGCTGGCCTGCATGGCCAGCTTGGCCTGCGAGTGCATGATCGCATCGGAAAGCGAATCCCGCTGATATGTTGAGCTGCCCAGCATGCCGGGCACACCGCCGGCGGCTCCGTTCGACGGCGCCTTCAGGCGGGAGCCCTTGCTGCGGCAGAAGAACTCCACGATGGCCACCACGACGGCGAGGAGGAGGCCCCCGATGAGGATGTAGTAGATGCCGGCCACGTTGCTCAGGGAGAGCTCGTTGGGCGTGGCTGTCTCCTGGCTGTCCAGGCTGCGGGAGCACTCCGACTTGTCGAACCACCATTTGTTGCGTATGCGGTTCAGCTCGTTGTTCTCCTTCAGCGTCAGCACGGCTTCGTTGAGACGCTTTCTGGATGGCAGACCCAGTTACACCCATTCCCCGGTGAACAAACAATCCAATTTAAACAATTAAGTGACCGGCAAACTCACCTCAACGGCGAGCCAATGGGCATGGCCACGCCAAATCCCTTGGTGTCGATGTTGTGGCCCACCTTCATTGTGTCGCACGGTGTCCTGGCATTCACGTACTCGTTCTTGGGGGACTCCAGCAGCAAAGCATACTTGCCCTTCGACGTTCGCACCCGCCGGATGCCCTCGTCATAGTTGCGCACCGATTTGTGCTGATTAACGTTCATGTACTCCCACATCTTGTTGTGCAACCCGATTTTGGAACGCTAAGAACAAAGCGAACAAAGCAATGACCACCTCCCGAAAGCATCCCTTGAGTTTCCCGCTTACCCGGAAGAAGTCCCAGGTGGAGCCGTGCAAGAGGGTACCGTAGTCCACGCCCGTTTGCATGGCCAGGTCGTCCGGCGACTTGATCGGCGCCACCATGCGCTCCACGGTGAGGAAGGCGGCCAGATTGGCAGTGTACGAGGATATCAGGATGATGGTGAAGAACCACCACACGGCAGCTGCGATTCTTCCGGCAATGGATGGAGGGGTCAAATCGCATCCCTGCTGCATGAAAGCGGCCAGGGAATACCAGAAGGAGTTCAGCAGGCTGAACTCGTTGGGCGGCACCGGCGGCTGCTGTTGAGGAGGCTCACTTAGAGTTGCCCCACCGATTATCCCTGGCGGTTGCTGCTGGGCCGAGGCATCTGCCTGCGGACGCCGGACAATGCGCCACTCGTAGGGAGGAAACCGGGTGACAAAATACAGGACAATGCTCACGCCCACGTAGCTTATGATGACGCTCATCTGCAAGCACACATTCGATACACACACTCGATGCGAATGAAGGCCGGCAACTCACCCAAATTTCCTGGGACAAGGGGTTCAGAAAGCTGAAGACTCCGGGCGTCTGTTTGACGGGCTTCTTAATCATAATGGATATGCCCAGGGTCATAAAGGGCTTGCTGAAGTCGATGACCCGCTCCCGCTCCGCCGTAATGGTCAGTGGGCCAATGGCCAAGTCTGCCTCCCGGCGCACCAACTCCCCCACCATCCCATCCCAGCCCCCGGGAGTGTACTGGTTCTCTGCGCCGTATTTGTGGTCCTGCACCAAGCGAATTTCGTCTGCGAGAACGTTTTGAATTGGATTAGTTTAGAAATTAATGGTCAAACATTTGATGGGAATATTTGAGGCAAGTTTAGTTATTGTTTAGCTCACATTTGATGCCCAATTGATCAGCCAGCATGTCGGCCAGGTCCTTGCAGTAGCCCTCGAATCGATCATTGCCAATAAGCTGCTCGCCGAAGGACTGTCTGTGCATTAGGTAGGGCTCCTCCAGGACACTGGTCACAATGTACGTGTGGTTCCGGGCATAGTCCCCGGTGCTGGCCGACGCCGAACGGGACGAGGACGAGGCATAGCTGCGGCTGTGCAAAGGAAGAAGTCCGGCATCGTCGCGCCACTCTGCCACCTGCTGCAAGGTGCTGTTCACGGACATCTCCACTACGTGCAGCGTGTAGTTGATGCGCCGGCCGTCCTCATCGAAACGTATCTCACCCGACAAGCCATCGATTTCCACCTGAAATTAGCAGAGAATAGTACACAGAAAACTAGAGTCCAACTTGAAGCACTGTGGTAAAAGTTTAATAAGCATATAGGTCGTATAAGTAATGTCAAACGAAAACCCTACAAATTTTTAATAAAATGTGTAATTTAAAAGGGTTAAAAATCCATAAGATTTACGATTTATCCGTGCTGAATACGGGGATGAAAAATTAATTTTGCAAGGCTTCCGGCTTGAGTCACTCACCTTGCGCAGCACTCTGGAGATTTTCTCGCCCTGCTCCCAGGGCGTCACCCAGCCCTTGCTCGTGTTGCAGTCCAGGAGGGCACTGGACTCGTTGGTGCCCGTCGAGGAGGAGGACGAGCCACCGCCGTGACTGCGGCGCTGCAGATGATTGGAACGGAACTGATCCGGCTTCTTGCGCAAAATGCGATTGAAGGCCTCGACGAGCACGAAAACCGCATCGTACATCAGGGCAGCCTGTGCCTGCAAAAATCAGAGCAGGAGCCAGAAAACGACGCCGATGAGGACGGGCCAACAAGGGATGCAGGTGAATGCTGGGAAATTTACCGAAATGGCCGGCAAGCCGTTGGCTCCCGCTGCGTTCTGGCTTTGGCCGCTTGGTTCCAAGCGTTTCCGGCTGTCGTGGAAATCACGCACCGCCCGCCGATTAGAGTCGACAATCCGAAAGCCGGTGATGTTGATGGCCCCAAACTCGACCACATCGCTGGGCCAGTGGTTGTCCATGACCTGCGAGACGGAAACAGAAGGAAACGAGAACTGTAAGGCCAACCGGATGGTGAGGAATTTCAGTTGCCCAGTAATCAGTGATTGCGTAGCCTAACCTTGGTCATTTAACTACGAAATTTTACTTTTATGAAGTATTTGAAATAAACTAAATTACAAAGAAATATATATATTGTGTAAGCAGTTTTATAACCTAAAGAAAAATCAATTTTTTAATTGATAACCAAAAACAAGCACTCGAAGGTCGAGGCATTGCTCTTTTCTCCCTTCAAATTGAATATACCTTTCGATGGATAGCTTTTGCAGAAAAAATACCCCAAATATAAAAAACTGAGTACAAAAAGCCACCGTCGAAGAGTTCCCGCAAACGGAAGCCAGTAATAATTGCTTATTAAAGCCTCCCAGGGAGCATGGCGGATGGGGAATGGGATTTTTGGGGGATGCTACACTCACCAGACCGCTGAGAAGGTAATGATAGGTGCGGCGGCCCAGCTTGATGTCCCGCACATGCTGCACAATGATCTCTTTGGCCATTTCCGCCGGACAGTCGAGCACGATGCGCTTTTTGCTGAAACGCCCCAAATCCTCCAGCGTGTGCAAAAATTCAATGGCCATCGTTACGTTGGCGATGCGTTTCACCATTTGCACACGGAATGTTTCATTTCCGGGCTTCAGTTCTTGATAGATTTGCTGCAGCCGTAGTAAGCCTGCCGGGGCGGTATCCAAAGCGATTGTCGGTCAGTTGAACAAAAGAGTGCTTCTGCATCTGAATCTCTGGATCTCAGTCTGTGATGCTCTGTGGTGTGGTGTGGGTGGGGGGCTCTGTGTGGCGTGTGTGCGGGTGTGCGGATGGGTGAGTGGATTAAAGCCATAAAAAACAATCTGATAATGCAGCAGGACGGGGGCCCTGGTTTTGGTTTTATGATAATGCCGGCAATCTATAAACAATTTCCAACTTGAATGAATTTATTCGAATAGATTTATCTCTCTCTGGCAGGAAGCATGTGTCATTTAATCATATTCCCCGTTCTGTGCGCTCTGTTTTTTGCCCGCAGAGACCGAATTCCGCAACCATATCCCGAACTTCAATCCATTCCGTCTTTCAATCTTGCCAGCCTTCGGAATCCCTCACAAAGACCACAAGGACGAAACAAAAAATACATTTTCACACGCCATTTGTTGCACGTCCAATATGGCCCTCAATGTTCTTGTTGCTGTTGTCATTGATTTGCTGCCTGCATTGATTCGCTGGAAAGCCATTTCCCCCCCCCACCAAAAAAAATGAGGGAAAACAAACCCACAGCCGAGGAGTAGGAGCAGGAGCAGGAGCAGGAGCCGCAGTAAACAGTGGCGTGAAAAAGCGGAAACGGAAGTGCACAGACAATTGAAGAACTTTTTTGTGCGTTGCGGTGTGGTGTGTTGGTAACATTTCAATAAATAGCGAGCGCCTCACAAAAAACCGCGTATCTCGGCGAGGGTGCTTCGGCTTCTGTTCCGCCGCCACTGCCGCTTTATTGAATGTTTCCTATGTACTCGAAGGATCGGCAATGGTGTATTGCTTTTTCGCCCCGCCACTCTTGTATTCATGAATGCGCCAAAAAATATGCCACCAATTTGTCGCCGTGTGCAGGCGGCAGCAGTTCCAGTTTTCGGCTCCCAGCAAGAGTGATAACAAGGCAAAAAAAGGGCAAAAAAAAAAAGAAGAAGGGACCCGGGGAGGAAACACAGAACAAAGCAATAACAACAAACTGCTGACAGCAGCATTAAAATATAAAGTCCCGCTGTGGCGCGCACTGCCTTTCGTTAACAATGTAAGCGCCCAGAGTCGAAGTCGGCCAAAAAATCGGCACTCAGGGGGGGAGGGGAGCAGGCTGCGGAACGCTGGATGCTAAAGGATGCTGCTGCTTCTGCTGCTGCTGCTGCGGCATTTCCTTTTCCTGCAACGAATGCCAGCGGCAACAATGTCGGCCTACTTTTTGGGCGCCGAGGCAAATATTAAAAAAATGGCCAAAAAAAAAACACAAAAAAAACGCGAAGGAAAATAATAATAATGTTAAGGCTGGTAAGCGGCAGCAGCAGTTGCATAAAGTCATAAATTTTATTTCGCGCAGAGTCATTAACACACGCTCGCTGGCATTACAACGGCGTGTGAACTCATTATAAAGGAGACAGACGGGGGAAAAATCACTGCGGCGTATACGTAATATTACGTATACGTATACGAAATTTTTACCAAGCTCCAAAGACTCATTCTCACTCCCCAACTGATTCGCATTGTGCCCGTGTCTTTTGCCCCATCTGATGTCTTCATCTTTGGCCGTAATTGTTGCCGTCCCCGTATTGTCCCACGTAGACGGCAGGAAATTGCTTTGAAATAAATTTCAATACAACAAAAAGCTGCCTAAGACTCGGGCAGACGCACAAAGTTGATGTGAGAGCGGGGCAAACTTAACCATATGTGTGCCTCGGCAAGGATACAGGCTGTGTGCGTGCCCCGGCTGCTTAAGCCCGCCGAGGAGCCACTCGAAAGAGCACACTTGGCAGCGCACTCGAGCCCCCTGTCTGCCGAGGAGCCCCTCCACTCTGTGTCCTTTTTCCCTTTTTTAGTCAACGAACGCTCTTTGTGCCGCTTATTTAATTACATATTAGCAGAAATTAAAAGGCACGGGCATGGGTACGGGTACGGGCACGGGTACGGGTACGAGGTCGTGGGATTAAAAAAGGGGAACCGGGCCAGCTCATAGACCTGGCAAATGCTTAAAGTGAATACTGCGCACTAGCGCATATCTAGACAAATCCACTTAAAGAGCAAGCGATGTTTGTTCTCTGATTCGCGCGGCCCCGTTGCTTAGCGGCAACTTCGACGACCGAGGCGTGCAGCCGTGTAACGTACGGCTCGATGATCCAAGTGTCAGAAAGTTAAGCTGTTATTGTGATAGGTGAGTAGGTATAAGGGTTTTAAGGGCTAAGAATTCCTGTTCTTTATTAGTTTTCAATTTCAATAGTCTTAATCAGAATAAGTTTTTTGAATAATTTAAAGCAGGCATTGCTTGGGAAATTATCATTCATACGACCCAGATAATAGAATTTTTCAATTATTAATACCCAAAACCGGAAACAAAGGGCTTTCGAACCACCCTCGGCCCGAAAACCACTTAATCCCGGGCAGAAACACTACCATACCCGCTACTCAAATCCACTCCCCCGCGATTGACGCCTTATTTGTTTATGGCAAATGAAAGTCAAATGAAATGAAATCGAAACACAAAGCAACCAAATGGGCAAACAAACAAGGCCGGGGAGATAATGCCTGCATGAATGTTTAAGGCGGCTGGGTGGTTGGTTGTGGGATGTTGGTGGGTTTGGGGTGGTGTTCTGTGTACGTCGGGTGTATGCTTATGCTTTATAGTAACTCACCATCGTGCGAGTCGTAGAGATAAATAATGCTCTGCCAGCCGTAGTACTGGATGGTATCGATAATCGCCTGATGATAATCCGGACGCATGCTGATAGCGAAATCCAGCAGTCCCGACGACGGGGTGAGCACCTAGAAAAGTACGCAGAGCAAAAAGAGGAGACACCGAAACCGGGGGCATTCCCATGAACTGGCTGTTACAATGTAATGTGCACGCTACATGAAGCAATAATAAAATGAAACGCGTTTCCGCTTTGCGCCCCCCGCCAGCGACATGTAACTGTATAGATATATAGATATACAGCAGGTGCGGGGGGCAAGACAGGGGCCCAGCGACGCCAACAAGCAGATACATCCAGGGCGATACACAGATATGCTCGTTTCCGTTTAGCTCCACATAAGCATACACAGAGACAATGGCAAGCAGGGTGTTAGGACTCAATTACCTATACCTCGTGCAATTAATTGTTATATTACTCAAACTCTATTGAAACCAGCAAAAAAAGGTCTACAATTGACTACCAATGTTTTAAAGATCATCATAAGAATATATTAAACAAAAATAATTCAAATTAGACGTTCTATAATAAGTTATGATTTCCGGACAATCTTAATTTGTTTTTTAAATAATTTACCTCATTTCTATTAAAAAATCATGACTTATATTAATTCATATTACTCAAACAAAAAATAAATATAGAGATAAGCCTATAAATTGAAATTCTAAGACATTTTCTAACCTATTCCCTTTACTTGGCATAACTTTTTCACCGTGTAGGGGATGTCCTGCCCCGAGGAGCACGCAAATGCGCAGTCGGAGTGTGTACTCGGGTGCTTTGCCTGCTGGATTCGGAGCCTGAGTCTGGGTAGGATGCCTCTGCCAGTTGCCTTTGGCCCCGACGCCATATCTTGATTTATAGTGATTGAAATAAAAGAGGCCAAGAGCGTGTCATAAATTTTTTCGCTCTGTAGTGTAGGAGTCGCTCCTCGTTTGGCATTGTCTTCCGCCTGGCGGAGCGTTTGGCTTTTTGTTTCGCAAGTGACAACAACACTCCCAACAACACCAACTGTTGTCACAGCGGCCTGTCTGCCGCTGTTGTTGGTAGTAAATTTTCTTCAAATTACAATTATTATGATTTGTGCTTTGGCTTTGATTTAGTGCAGTGTCTAAGGGCACAGCGACCACCCCGCCAATTGGGCATCCAGTGTGAACTGTGAACTGTGGCAATAGCAACAGCAACAGCAACAGCACCCTGTGCTCCACTTTATGCAATGACTTCATTTCAAGCCCAAAAAACAGTTGACTTAATGGCTTGGCATTAACTTAGAGGGCCAAGAGTCGAGGGAATTTTCCCACACTAGACTGATTGGTAATCGGTTGGAGAAATCTAAGCGCAAATTGGCTGTCTCATAGAATTATTCCCAACACATTTGAACATTTGTATACCATGGTACAAATGGTACGAGTATATAAGGTTTGAGCAAATGTGTGAAGAGGGAGAAGGATGCGTTTCCGACCCTATAAAGTAGGTATAGATATAATTTTGATCAGCATGAACAGGCGGAATTGATCTAGCCATGTCCGTCTTTGTGTGTGTCCTTTCGACCCTTTTCGCCCTTGTAATTTAAAAAAAAAACTGATATTACTTGTGCTTATTTTTGTAAATCTCCAAAATAGTTACAGCAAGACATAAAAATCGTTTTACTAAGAGCTAAAAATTATAATATCTAACTGTTTGCCAAGTTTTATATAGATTGGAAAACAACTAATGAAGATACGCCCAACGAATATGTTCATCGTATTTTCAGAGTGTCAAATAACGTCATAGATTTTAACCATATCTGCTTTGAGTTAAAATTATGAAAATAGCTACTTGGTATCAACGTTTCTTGTTTAACTATATCCGATTTAATCGAACTATTCAAACCTTAAGGCTTGCGTTAAAGCCCTTGTTTGTTGAGAGCAATGTAGGGCACCCGCGACTCCATTAAACAGTCGCGAACATAATTAAATATTGACTTCCGCCCCCGGGATTCTAATGTGCGCTGGCACTTGGCAAACTCTTCCTTTGTTTCATCAGCCTTCTGGCCAACTTCATTAGCACACACAACCAGGGTACCGGGCTCACATCCTATCGCTCACACCAAAGCCACAAAATGTAAATAATTGCGCACAGCGACACTGAAATCAATTACATATGACAGCGTTTTTTCTTTGCCCTCTTCACCGGCACCCATTCCGGCAATTCCCTTTCAGCTTTCGAAATGCAAATGGGCGGCTGGGCGGCTGGGCGACTGGGCGACTGGGCGGGATGAACTTACCTTTTCGGGGAACCAGGGCGTCACAAATGGCATTTGGAACGTATTCGAGTAGGAGTGCAATGTGTCAAAGGAGTCCGGCGATACGGCGCCCAGCATTGAGTAGACTCCGCGCGAGAATTGATTGCAAACTGGAGGTTACAGTAATAAATTCGTTTGTGATCGTTTTTTTTGTTACTTGCGAAGAGAGAGGGGTGGGAAATTGGGTGGCGCCGCAATTGATGGCGAGTGGAAAGCGGGAAAATGGTAAATGGAAATGGGAGACAGTGTCTAGGTCGGGAACAGAGTGCGCACAATTAAATTGCAGCTTTCGGGTGCCGGCGACAGTAAAGTAAAACCAATTTTCAATAAAAAATGCACATAATTAATGACAACGATGTGTATTGTGTAATGGTATTTTCAAGTTCTTGGCGCTGAAGGATTCGATGGGATTCGATGGGGTTGGGGTTTGGGGTTTGGGGGTGATGGCGAAACAAAACACGTACTCAGGCGAGATAATTTGAATGCATCCGCCGTATTGATGACGTCGACGTACGCCTGCAACTCGAAGCGCCGTGAGCTCACATTCAGGTTGTGATTGAGCATTGCATATTTAAAGGCTGATTGCACATCGTCGGTGCCCTGCTCGAAGATCGCACCTGCGGGAGGAGAACAGAAGGTGGTTGGCTACAAAAAGGTGTATACTATACGTTCAAAAAAAGAAATGCAGTCACATAAGCGGGGCTCGGGGCGAATATTTTTGCTTCGTTAAATATTTAGGCGGCTTTTGACACGGTCCTGTTAATATTAAACGAAAAAGCAAGAGCACTGAGCAAATATGTGTACACAAATGATAGCATAATGTCACACAGACCCACTGGCACTCCCACAAACGGCATCCAGTGGCATTCGCCCCGCCCCGCACCGCACCGCACCGCCAAGCAGCAGCTACAAAAAGCGCAAACGAAGTGTTGATGCAGCAATTTTGTGCTGCGCTTTTGCCTGGCACAGGCAACACCTGAACTGGCAGGCAGTACCAGCACCAGCACCAGCACCAGGACCAGCAGCCAGGATTTGAGTGCAAGCCAGTCAGCATGACTGTCACATTAGCAGCCACCAAGCAGATGTATGCACAGGCAGGCAGGAGGTGGCCACGAGTGGCACGAGGTCTGAGCACCAAAAATGACTGCAGGTGCAATGACTGGAGCGCCATCGTGTAATAAAAATAAGGTGGCAGCCGGGCGGAGGGAACCGGGAGAGTTCCGTGAATATAGAAATTGGGAAATTTCCACCAAAAGTAATGAAAGGAAAAAGTAAAGCTCTCGGGAAAATTGTTCGCAAACAAACTTGTTAATAATAAATGCATGCGCACACTAACTTTGAAACAGCTCCGCAAAAATCAAAAGTCAATCGATTAAGTAAATACCTGGGAAACAGGAAGCTTGCAAAACTATAGTTAAATTGAAATTAAGGTTGCTGCCGGAGATGAAAGAATTTCAACTTTACAAAGAAAAACTTTTCGGGCAATTTAAGCTTCAACGCAGTAATAAATACTTGGAACGCAGGCCCCAGGCAAATAAAAAATGTAAGGCCAAAAAGGCAGGCAAACAGGAACAGCGAAAAAGCGGAAAATCATTATTATTCGTGGAAATTGTTTGAGCAAAAAAGAACTAGGTGAAATAATTTTCAAGTAGCGGGAGACTTAAATAATAAATTCCAAAGTTTTAAGCGAATTTTATTAGTTTTAGGGAATTACATTTACTCCAAGGCTCTAAGCGAAGTTTAGAGCAAAGTGTGAAGGCGAGAAGCCTTCAATTCGAAGTGAGGACAGGTCAGGGATAATCTTCGGGCATCAGCCATAGCCAATTTCCCCGATGAGTAGTCACAGAGCGGAGCGAATCGGCCCACCCAGATGCAACCAGCTTCCACCAAGGAGCCGGGTCAGATTGTGGCAAAATCCCCGCTTCAAGTGCCATACAGCGCAATGGCAGTGGCTGTGACAATTTTGTGCTGCATCCTCTGGGCTGACTTGAGAAAATATACCGACCCAGCCCGCCCCGCATTTTAGCCGTCTTTTGGCTCCTGGCGACGCTTTTGAGACTCACCTAATGGTATTTTCTCGGTTAACGACGCCGCTTGCTGCTGCTGCTGCTGCAGTTGCTGGGCTGCGCTGAATTCCAGGCAGCATATTAAATGTAAATATGCCAAGAATTTTAGCCTCGAATGCATTTTGCGCTTGTAGCTCTTGCTGGTAACTATTTCGCCGAGTTTTTCCACTTTCAGTCCAAGTTTCGAGCACAATGGCTGCGCGTTTGTTGTTGGCATCACTTTGCTTCAACTTAAGATTCTTTCAATTTGTATTGCTTCAGTTTATTTTGTTTTAATCCCCACTAATCCGGTAGTGTTTGTATTGCTTTAATTATTTAATTTTTCTTTGGGACAGACACTGGTTTTTGGTTAAACATTTGAACACACATACGGTCGCAGTCATGCGTGCCGAGTTCTCGGAATCTCACTTTAACTGACTTTAACCATCAGCTTGAAGCTGCTGCCCCTGCTGGCCTAGGAATCGCCTTGAAAAGGACTCGCATCCGCTCACTTCAACCAAACGGGCACGCGTTGTAATCAGCACTAAAAACTCCTAAGCTGCCTAGTAATACGAAGCCCTGAGCCGATGCTCTCGCCTGCCGGGCGACAGCGCCGCAAAGCGACAATTTCCGGCTCTCCGGGGTGGTTGGTCCTGCGAGAGGTCCTGCCGACGAGAGAGCCCAGCATCCCGTGCTCTTTGTACTAAAAAAATCTCTCGATTCTGCAAAGCCAGAAAAGCTAAGAGAAAGCACACAAAGGATGCTGTAACGAGTGTAACTGTAACTGACCTACTGCATTTTGGCCAACTTGCAAGTGGCCATTGTTGTTTCTGCGGCTGTTACTGGTTAAATGTTTGTTTACGTTATGCCTGCGTTTTCGGGTCCTGCATAATTGATAACAACAGCTTGGCCAAGTGCAGGCAAACAGCTGCTCCCCCCAGCGATTTGGGGCTTTTTCTAGGCCCCATTGCCATGATTCTCTTTTTTTGTTTGGCGGCCCTAGCTTTTGGTAATTACAAATGATTTGGACGAACAATCCTTTTAACAAATCTCATTACGTTGTCAATTACGCGCCATTACCAAGAACGCGGCGCAGAGAGTGCCGGCTGGATGGCTGGCATACTGGCATACTGAAATCTCATTAACAGGCTTTAATTTTCAAAACAAACTTAAGTGCGCCGCCAACGATGAAGGAACTCTCATCCAGCGGCACTTACAGCATCTTCCTGCCACCGGCCACGCCCACCGAGCGCCCCATATTGTAGAGGTCTCGCGGCGTACGATTTCATCATAATCTGTAATTAGTTTATAATGCGCACAGGATATGCCAGCAAAAAGCGCAGGAATAGGAAGTTGGATAACAATGCACCGCAAAAACTAAGGGAAATTCTAAGGAATATCAAGTATACTTGGTAGATATTATGGTAAACACATTCCCCATTTTCCTCGCTGTGTATCCTTGGACAATGCCGACAACTTCCGACTTAACCTACAGTTACAGCCAACTGCGATTAGGGACCCGTGGCCGAGTCAAGTCGATAAACATAAAAGTTAATGGTGAAATTTTTTAATTAAGAAAATCAATGAATATTTTTTGCTCCCTTTCAATTCAGCTCGGCTTCCTCCTTCTTCACTCAACTGCTGCATTATGGCTATTTGGCTGTTAGCTGTTGGCTGCTGGCTGTTTAGCCGCCGCCTTCCATTTCCACTGCCACTTTCGCATCGGATGGCAGCATTTTAACATTTATGACTTGCGATTTTCACGACTCTCGGGGATAATGGCAGGACCCCGGAAAGGCAGAAATCCCGTCCTTGGAGCGACTTCCATTTTATATTTAATAAGCTCAAAAACAAACTTGCTTTTAATGCAATTATTTAATGCAAACGTCTATAAATTTTAATTGCCTTTTTTTTGTAATCTCTCTTTATTTTTATTTATACTTATTTATATTTTTTTTGCCCCATTGAAGTCAGTTTTTTTGTGTTTTTTTTCGGGCGGGCAGGAGCTTTGTTGTCTATCTGGCTCTGGCTATTTAATTATGAATTACAATTTATGCGGCTGCCTAAGTCAACAGAACACAGTAAAAGCGTTTAATTAAATTGCAAAAACACAAAACAAGTGCAAATATACGGCGCAGGCAGCAGCAGTGGCAGCGAAGCGGCAGCAACCAGACTGCTTAAAGCCGCAACAAAATCAAAGCCGCAAGTACAAAGATAAATAAGTGGCATTGTCGGTTTCATTTCCGGCTGCAACATTTGCATTCAAATCGCTGCGTCCGTGTGTTCGGCTGGGTGAGTGGGAGTGGGTCTGCCTGCGCCTGTAAGCGGTATATAAGTAGACTCCCAGCTGGTTTTATATTTAGGCGTTTGCCTCCGCTAAAAGCACAGAAGGAAAGCAATAAAAAGCAGCACGCCGCGAATGCGAAGCCAACGCCAACTGATGGCCCTGGGATCTGGGATTGGGGTTGGCAATTGTGGGGTGGTTGCGGGTCCTGGCCAGAAGCAGCTGTCGCTTCCGCCCCCCCAAACTCGACCGCCCACCCATCGGTATTGGCTGCCGCGACTTGGCCTCGACTGTCTTTCAGTTTCTCACTTCATCAGTTACGCCAAAAAGGAGACTCTACAATAAATTTCGCTGATTGCTTCCGTTCCTTCCTTTTTTTTTTTTTTTTTTTGTTACGTTCATTGCGCTGCCCCTTCGCATCTACGCTGGCTCATTTTTTATGCCGCTTGATAAAGTAATATCCGTTTTAGGTTCACTCGGTTGTTGGTCCTGCCGACTAGACCCGCAGGCAGTTATGTGGACCTTGCCATACCCTCAGGCAGGCACGAGGTGCCAGCTTTTGTCCAGGAAATGTTTATACTTTGTGAAAAAAACCAAAATCTACGCAATTTTCAAATATGAATCCACCTGCTTTGGGGATATTTATGCTAAGGAGTGTTTAAGTGAAGTGCTTTGCGTTAATAGCTCTCCGGTTTACCCTTTTTTAATCCACATTTCATGTTTCCAATGAATATTTTAGGAAAGTAATAAAAAGTTAAACAACCCTCAACCGGCGGCTGTGCCCGCTCCCCCATAAACTCAGCCACTTCGGCTGCAACAACATAATTAAGGGGTATTAACTACAAGGTATACAAAAAATGTCAGTTGCTGCAAGTAATGTTCCAACTTTGGGCTATAATTTGCTGCCCCCAGAGCCCCGCGCTGGCCCAACTGCAGCAATTTTGCGGGGGACTAACACAGATTTGTGGCCTTGGCTTTCGGCAGGGCAGGCAGGGTTCGGTTGAGTTCGGTGGCCCATGGGGCGTATGCGTCATATCAGCACACGCATACGCAGTGTAGGTCAATGCTGTTAGGCCAAAACGAAAGCCATTGCCACAGGATGGCAGGGTAGGTGTAATTGAAACTTCCGCTTTGGTCAGTTAGCGCAATTTAGCAAGCTGCAAAAAAGTTAGGCACGGCTGAAGTAACAGGCAAAGTGCAAAGTCCATTGCAGCTACTTGGCTTTCATTTCAATTTAAACTTTGGAAAAGCCAGTGCAGTGCCCACCCTCAGACTCACTCGTGCCACATGCCACATCCGGGTGTCTGTGTATATGAACCCAAGGGGCAGACATGAAGAGTAGAAATTATTTAAAATGATTTATTTCACAACAGTTTTCATTAGGTGCCCAGCTGCAATGCAGGTTGCCAGGTTCCTCCACTCTGCAGTCTAATTCACTTTTGCTGATTTCTGTGGAAAAAATATGCGAAAAATGCCTTGAGAGCTTCGCTGTGCACACTCATGTTTCATATATGAAATAATTATATGTGCGGTCAACAGGGTGGCTGTCCGGCAAAAAAAAACCGCCGTCGACTGGCTGCGGGCAGTGCAGCAGTCCCCCATTTTTTGCTTTCCTCCAAAAAAGTAACCCAAACAAGTAAGTACGATTATAGTCGAGTGTCTCGACTTTAAATACCCAGATGACGCAGCAGATTCTTGAATGGCGAAGATGATGCAGTAAAAGCGACAGCCGGGTCCAAAAGGCGGGAGATGACATCAAATAAGGCAATGATCCTCCATTTCCAAGTAGATTGTTGGCAGGAAGATTGTTGGCGGGAGATCGGGAGGATCGGATGCTGGAGATACTCTTTCGTAGTTGGTAGCTGAATTTTACATAATACTTGTGCTGAATTGGTATCACACAGTTCTGAATATGCAATTATTTTCCTCTATTTATTGTAGTTTCCAATATCTAGGCGTTCATTCGGACAGACGAACGGACGGACAGACGGACTTGGCTAGATCGTCTCGGCTGTTGTGACGTTAAAGCTTCCTTCTCCTTGTTACATACACTCGTACGAATTCAATATACCCATGTTCTTTTTAAAAACCGAGTATAAAAACAACAAGGAAATAAAGAAAATATGAGGCCACAGCGAATGCCGCATAACTTTCACGGAGATTTCACCACCAAATGGCAGTGCAACCACATGTACAAGAAATTATATACAAAGTGTTTTATAAGGGAATGTTTAAAAGTTAAAAATCAATCTTAAGGGAACATTTGAAAGGTAAAAATCAATGTAAAGAAGCTCAAATGATTCAAAACACTTTGTATTAACAAATCAAATTCAAAATTTGTAATTGTTAACCACTAATTAAAGGTTTTGTATCCACGATCCCATCAAAATCCCTTTTCACGACGGCCATTGTCATTTTAAGTGAAACAAATTAGTGGCAACGAAGTTGCAAGCGGAAAAAATGCCAAAGGAGAGAATGCAACTGCCAAAAGGTTAACAAGCGTCAGACAGGCCAGCAGCAAGCTCTGGGAATTAGCCAACAACGAAGCAGCAGCAACAAAAATAGGGGCATCTGAAAAAGAACTTATAATTTTTTGCCATCATGCTGCTGGGTACAAAATACGAAAAACAGCAAAGGCAAAAGGGGGAATGTTAATGAAAAGCAAGCGTGAAATAAAATCATAAATTTTGCAGCGAGTGGGTGGCGGGGGAAATGCAAGTTGCCGCTCCAGAATTGTTGTTATTATTTGGCATTTGTATGCACATACGAGTCGGGGAGCCAGGACGATAGTGAGAGTTGGACTGCATTTGCGGTAAGCTCCCAAATGCAAGCAATGATAATGTTCTGCTTTGGCAAGCAAATATGTTTAAAGTATATACAAGGGATAGTTGGAATAATATGTAACANGCACATACATGTCGGGGAGCCAGGACGATAGTGAGAGTTGGACTGCATTTGCGGTAAGCTCCCAAATGGAAGCAATGATAATGTTCTGCTTGGGCAACCAAATATGTGTAAAGTGTATACAAGGGATAGTTGGAATAATATATAACAATTTCTTAGACGCGACCAGAAATGAACAGGGAAACTTTAAATGCCAAAAACTAGATGAAGGAGTGCTTTAATCGCGAAATGAGCCAAATTTGGGGTTACCCCAAAGGTACCGACTAATATATTGTACGTGCTTATGTTTTGGCAAGGATGTTCCGTCAAAAAACAGTCCTGTCCAGAGTCTAGACTTGGTCAGCAAAGAGGGCGATGAGAAGTTGTCAGAACGTCTGGCAGGGGTTGGTTGGGTGAAATGCTGATGAAGTTGATGAGGGTACGACTGAGCAAATGTGAAAAATGACCCCCCTCCAATCAAAAAGATGTTAGTATTTTGGAAGAGTAGAATTAATAGCAAATAGCAGCTTATGTGGGCGGAATCTTTTGTTCCATTTGATTTAAGACTTCCAATAGATTTTATTTTTGTCTCTAAAACTTGGGAGCATAATGCAATGCCAAAATTGTTATATCCACCCCTTGAAATAAATCAAGCTTTTCAGTGGTAGAAAACTTGGCTAGTTCCTGTGAGCTTTCACCATGCCTCATGTTTCGTCACTAGAGTTTTATTTTTTCTGGTCCAGTTGAATTTTCCTTCCCCTATAGAAAAGTCTTTGTTAATATTTTAGAAAATTGTGTACATCTTTATTACTTCATTAACTACTGTTTGGTTGAAAGTTGTCTTGTTTTTCTTGTTTGTGGCTCCCCCGCCCTTGATATTTGTCACCTAAACTTCTCGATTTTATTCAAGCAAATGTACTTGCAGCTACAAAATCCCATGACAACTTAGGCGGAAACAAGTCGAGGCGCTTTTCTGCAGTTTTTTCTAAACATTAACTAATAAAATGCATAAATCTGTTAACAATTTGTGTTGCATGTGTGCTTACGTAATTATTTCGCTATGATTAATGCTAATCTGATTGTTATTGTTATTTATGCGATTTAGCTATAGCACTTCGTTATAGGAGTTAAAGCCAAGAACCGAGTAACGGCAACATAGTTCTGATTTCAACGCATTTGCCCTATATGTAATATATATTTAATTATATATCCTTTTTTATTTTGTATCTAATGAATGCATATGGGTGTGGATGTGTGTAGATAAATTCCATATTTTTCGACAATTGCACAACAGTTAAAATTATGGTAAACAATCATTAAATCATTTTAGCTATGGCCGGGCCCAAATACGATTTGCACTATAAACTTTGTGAGTTGATTAACTTTGATGCATGTGAGATATCCCTAACAATATGCAGTAACTTCCCAAGTTTGTTGATCTTTGTTATTTTTTAAGTTTTTTTGGTTTTGGTTTCTTTTGTATTTGTATTTTGAGTCCAGCTACAAAACGTTGCATAAAGTTGTATAAAAGTTTTGGTATTTCCATTGTTAATTTGTATTTTGTTTGGTTTCCATTTGACTAGCGAGTAAATACAAAAAACACAATCGATCCGCAGACGACAGTTGTTGAACCTACGTACATATACACTCGTTATATAAATAACACTATATAGTATTTGTTAGAAACGGCTGCTATAAAATCATCACTGCCACAGTTTGGCCAGCACTTGTCCCCATAAGACTAACGTAATCGTTAACTCTATGTATAAGTATTTCATAAGCGCTAATATTCGTTTAATGCAACAAGTCTATGTGGGATCGTCAACTCTGACACCGACGCCGGTTCCACCACTAGTTCCTGCTCTGGCTCCGCCCTCATCCTCCTCCTCCTCGTCCTCGTCGTCCTCGTCGTCATCATCATCCTCCTCGTCGTCGTCCTCCTCCTCCTCATCGTCGTCCTCCTCGTCGGACTGCTCGGATCAGTCGAATATGCAGACAAAGACCCGCAGGCAATTCATCCCGACCCGCTCCCAACAGCCCTCCTCCGTGGGTCGTCCCTCGTGGGCCAGGCGCATCTTCTTGGGATAGTTCTTCGGGCTGCTCCGGTCGCTCAGGTGCACGGGCATCCGGGCGTACTCCGCCCGTGGCTGCCGGAACTTCTCCAGCAGCTCTGTCTGCTGATCGGTGAGGTTCTTCAGCTTTTTGCCTACAAAAAGAAATCACAAATTAATACTTATGTTTTCAATAATCATGAAAGCCATCGGATCGAATCTATATTGCTATCTTTGCTATTTGAAAGGGGTATTTAAAAGCAATCACTTTCTATTGATAACAAATCAAAGGCATTTATGGCATGATTAAAAAGCTCATGTCAGAAAAGGCCATAAAAACAATAATAACTGACAGACGAGTAGGAGCGACAACTTTGGTCTAATTCTTAAAATATTGCCAAAATCAGGGAAAAGGTACAACCTAATATTACATACTCAGTGTGCAACTTCTGCAATCTAATCTAAATAATGTATGTTATCTATACAACAGATAATAATATTGGTAAAACAATGTAAAATCAAGTGTCTTCAAGTAACTTCTATCATGCTAGTTAAGGCTTTGGTTAACCTAGTATTAGACCAATTACTATTTCCTATCCCGAAACCGACTATCTCTGACTCACCGTCTAGGGCATCGCTGATGAGCGATATCTCCGTGGAGGGCAGCAGCTCGATGCGGTCGCAGCAGCGCCGGAACTCCGAGGGACTCATCCGCAGATAGCGGGGCGTGAGGCAGAGCGGACCGAGGACCGTGCGACGGTTCTCCGGCGTGGCCTCGATCTGCTTGCGGCCGCACTCCGCCAGACTCCAAGTGGCCAGGCACTCGAACAGGGTCACCTCCGAGCGCAGCTGCAGGGTGTCCCGCTTGACCAGCGTCTCCAGCTCCTCGAATCTCAGGTCGCTGATGTCGGGCATCGAGAGCAGCAGCTCCGCGTGCATGTCGATCAGCTGGAGTGTGTTGTGCAACAGGGCCACGCCGTAGTCCTCGGTGGTAAAGGGGTTCGGGTTGGGAATGAGATTCACCTGGGCCGCATCCCCGTCCGCCCCGTTCTCGTTGGCCTCCTTGGCCGCCTTGGCCTTCGCCGCCGCCGCAGCCTTCGCCTTGGACGCCTGCTTGCGGGCCAGCTGCTGGCCCGTCTCCTGGGTGGTGATCACCGTCTGGTGCTGGTTGGTCAGTGCTATGCCCTGGTAGAACCACAGCGCCTTGAAGATGTCCAGCGCGGTGGCACTCGAAATGCTGAGATCAAGTTCGCGGATGCAGTAGATGATCTGGAATTCGCAATCAGAATTAGCCACAAGTGGAAGTTGGCAATGTGATAACTTTAAAATCAACTCGGGTGTAAAAACTATGGCACAGTCTTATCTTGAGCACTCACCAGATCTGGTACGTTGAAGCGATCGGATAGCTCTAGTATCTTGAGCAGGTGCTTGTGATCGCGATAGGGGATGAAGTGCTTCTCCATGTAGCGCACGATCAGCTCGAAATCGTTCTTGTCCACGTTGAGGATCTGGAAGTGGTTGTCGCTCTTGCGGCCACTGTTGGGACCGGCATGGATCAGCTTGGCCAGCTCCACGCTCCGCTCCAGCACCGACTTCCGCTCGCAGCGGATCATGTAGCGATCATCGCCGTTCACCACAATAAAATCAATGTACGGATTGACGATGATCGGCACGCTGGAGCAGATGTTTGTCTGGCCCCGGGAATAGGTGGGTGGCATCAAGTGGGCGGGCGGGGCACTCGGCGCCGGGGCGCTCTGAATGGCATCCACATGGTGCCCATCGGGGCCGAGTCCAAACGGCAGCACCATTTTGTCCGGATGCTCTTCCTCGTTGTTGTTCGGGTTGGGGTGGGGGTTGGGTTTCTGTTGTACGAGCTTTGGCTCCTGTCCAGTGGGATTATCGGGGCTGTCAGTCTCCCTCTCCCGACGCCGAAGTGCCTTGTGGACCAGAGCACCCACCAGCGGGAACTTGGTGACGCGCTTCTCCTTGGTCAGCTGCTCCTCCAGGTGGGCGTCCCTCGCCCGCGAGTTGTACTTGTTTCCAGGCCGCGGTTCTACAGCGCTACTGTCTTGGAAGGTAGTGATTTTGTTGGAGAACTGGTAACAAAGAAAACATAATAATATATTAGCTTAATCACTTGGTAATACAAAATACAAGTGCGCAAAGAATCTCTTACGTTGCTGCCTTTAAATAATGCTTTAAATTTCCTTATTAAAAAACAAATAAAACTCTCCAATACAAGAGGTATTGCCATCCACTCATTTCAAGAACCATACGAATAATTTTGATAGCAAGGAAAGCGCCATGATACTTATATAGTGAACATACCCATCCCGGGAAATACAGGTTTTATCAGTACCTACCCAATGGATATTATTTATGACCAATTAGTCAGCCTTGGACATTTCGCAATGTCGGAAACCCTATATTTGTGTGTTGTAAACAGTGCTTTCCCCGGCCCTAATGATCGATTCATTGCTCAGCTTATCAGTCAATTGGCACACTTCAAAATATAAATCGCACTTAATCGCTGATTTGTCCACTGGACAATAAATTAACCAGGGCCACTATCTAAAAGTAAATGCCGACTAATTAATCGAAACTAAACAGTTGGAGTTTCAGTTAGCATATGCGCTAATCGTTTGATTGCCACCGATTCGGTTGCAATCCATCATTCCGATGTACTCCTCTATAAATCATTTTCCGTATCGAAATATCGGGTGCTTGCCAACCTTTTGGGCACCTTGACTAACTGGCGCGTGATGTACGGGCTCCGCGAAAATAGCGACTAAGATAAGAACATTATTCGGGAGTCTTTCGGCGACAAGATAAAATATCCTCCAGTTCCCCTCACAATCGTTTCCCAGAGTCTAAAGAGCTTAGGCCAATTGACAAGTCGAACATATCGGACTAAATAAATTTAAATTATTTAATTTGTTTAAGCCCTTAATAGTCGATAACAGTCAAATATAAATGCAAAGACGAAACAACGTGTTTTCCGGTAGTTGGCGGGTAAAAGACACTCCCTCACATCATTATGGCTATTATAAATTTTTTCCTAAAATTTTGGATCATCCCGAACTTTTGGCTTTTTTCGATAGAAGCATTTCTGCATCTAGTTTAAACCATTTCAAGTTTTTGACTAAAATTTTGGGATTATCACGAAATTCAGCCTCTTTCTTTTGGGCAATTTTTATCCCAAAATCTTGCCTAATTTTTGTTTTTTCTTTCCAAAAGGATATGGTCAGTCTTCAGCGTAGTCTTTCCTCTTTACATTAGTACCTATATAGACTTTAATTTCTTAAATATTTATAAACCCGTTTAAACCAAAACCTTTACACAAAAAACTAGAAACTCGTGATTATTACAAGAACAGAGGTGTGAAAAACAGTAGTGGAGGGGGAGTGATAAGATATCAACCCGATAAGCTAATTCTTTATGGGAGTTTTATGGCCTGTAATTGAAAATATTTCAATCATGATCGCACTGAAATGATTTATAATCACTGTTTGAATGCGGCAGTGGGCAGGATCAAAGAATCAATGATTGTAATGATTATGTAATGGCTATGATGTCACAGAATACAAAGCAAAAGAAACGCAATATGTATGTTTTCTGCTTTTGTTAACGTTTAGCGGAACCCACATTATTTGCAATTTAATGTGTCACTATCAATTCACAAAGAAACTCTTTTTGGCGAAAGATAAATATGTATCCCTAATAAAACACTCTGAAGCAGCACTTTCGTTCATTAGCTTGGTAGTTCCTGTTCTTGCCATTGCCTTGAGTACAATGCAAACAAAACTAATTGTGGCACAGAAAGATTGCAAATAAATTCGCAGCGGTGCCGCAGCCCCAGAAATATTAATAAATAAAATAAATTATACGGCGATGTTTGAACAGTTGTAAGGAAGAGCGAGAAGCGAGCGCTGGGGTGTTGACAACTCTGTGGTCGTTGCTCGTGACGGACTAGAAGTCGTAGCCCAGACATCACAGTTCCCTTCCCCAAGAGGGCACCATCGTAACGCCTGTTATTTAAATATTTGCCCACTGAAACCGGGCGAAGTGTTACAGTCTGATAGTGCAATAAATGAATTATCGTATGCAAATAAATTTATGGCTGTTCACCGATCGACATGCGGACGCCTTATCATCTGCACAGCAACCACAACGGAGCTGTGATCAGGCATCGAATTAGCACTCTGGAGTCATAAGCCGCTTTCCTTTTGTTTATCATCCGCCTGCTCTATATATTGTGGCTATATATTCCACATTATTTATTATAAAGCGCATGGGATGAGCAGTTCCTTGGATAGAGTCGAGGCAAACCTCACGCAAAACCTCACACGAAACCTCAACCTTGTCGAAGCACGATCTTGAACCTTTCGGCCTTTCGATTCACTATCATATCAATAACAATATCATTTATATATCGTGCACTTCTTACACTTATTTGTGGCTCCTTCTTATCGTTACGGCCCGGTTCGTTCCATCAATCAATCAATGGCGATTTATTTCGGCTTCCCCCTGTCGGCGATATGCTCAGTGTCTGTCCCTGCCGCAAGGAAACCCTTTGATTTATATGCGATAAATGGAATTTTGTAATAATTTCCAATATCCGTAAATCACACACTAATTGCTCGGTCCTAGGGGAGTGGTTGGCGTTAGTTCGGAAATTTCGCACGATTTTGATTTCCTTGGCCAGCGAACCGTTCGCGACGAGTTTGAAAAATCGACTGCCATTCAATCCCGTTTGGCACCGCGAAGACGACAGCGAACTCGCCGAAGTAGCTGCCAGAGCAGTGGGGCAGCGGATGCGTCACGATCGTGGAACCATTTTCCCATACGGAAAGGTCATTCAAACCGTAGATAAGCAGGATCCGCATCAAGTTGCAAATTGGGGATGCATTTACAAGAGATTTTCGAAAACCAATATCAAAATTCTTAAAGGTATTGAAATGGATTACTCAACCATAGACAGGAACATTGGATTATGGTGTTTTACGAGTATGTACAAAATAAACATACATTTTATGGTCTGCGGTAGTGAATCATTCATCCGATAAAACTCGAGCAAATATAAGTGTATCAATGAAAACTTTATAGCTATATTTTAAATCCCTTCCCCTATAGAGACAACATCCCTTGCAGACAATAATAATATTAATGACAGACTCAAGGCAATTTATATTAACCCCCAAACGTTTTGAGATGGCCCGCATTTTCAGCAACTTTCAAGTTGCAAAAACTTATTGTAAAATAAAAGCGGGCTGAGCGGAAATGAACCAAAGCGCTCTGGAGATTTATAAAATCGTTTAAGACTCGAATTATCAACTGCCAGGGCAGCCGTTGACATGCAAACAAATCAATTTGTGCGCCAAATATTGGAGTTAAGGGGAGCACATTGGAAGATTTCACTGTTTGAGGTTGCAATTAACGCGGCGAAAATCGCTGGTGCGGGCGGTGGCCGAGTGGGTGTTGGAGTGGGTGGGTGTGTGGGTGTGTGGGAGTGGTGGTGTCGTATTTGACAACTGTAATTGTCGCAGGCGTTTGTGTACGCACGAAATTTGTCTTATTGATAAGCCAAAAGTGAGAGAACAAACAGCAGATGCACACGCAGAAAAATGCTTAGATACTTTTGAATAACCATTTTAAGCTGAAAGCAATGCAATTTCCAGCTTGTTTGTCGCTGTGTACACACTCGGTCGAGTGTGTGTAATAATAGCAACAATAAGAAGTACAACAAGGGCTCAAGAGACTAGTTATTATCAACGGCCAAGGCCGGAACAAAGCTGCAAAGCTGCCGCTGCCTTTGCTGCCTTTGCTGCTGCCGCTGCTGCTGTTCGAATGCTTGAGTTTGTTGTGTGCACAAGTATTTATGCACCCCAGCGAGGGCTGCCACACGACTTGCAGAAGCCGTTTCCCCCCAAACCAACGATTAGATAGCAATTTGGTATCGAGTTTTATAGCCTCTGGCTGGGAATTTACGGCAGGCTCTGCACTTTGCTAGTGATAAGGATTGACAGCCCATCGAGGGAAATGTATCGCAGTCGAAAGCTCGCATAAGCCAAGGGGCAACTTACAGATCGCCCCTCGCCGGAGCAAGGGCCACTATCATGTTTACTTACTTATGTTGCTGGAGCAGCAGCGGCGACTGCTAATGAGTTCGCTGTAAAGCGGAAGCCCCAGATGAGACACAGCGGCTAAAACTGTTAACAGTTAGCACTCGCACTCGACCTTGACCCTGGCAACCCGCCCCATCCCCGATCACCGACAACAGAGGCTGCCATTTCGCCCAACATAACATCAGATCGCCGGAACACGTTTACGATCGGCGCTCGGAATCAAATATTTGCATTCATGGGGGAAAATTTAATTAGCAGCACCAACAAAGTGGAGCAGAGCAGAGCAGAGAGGAGCCGAGCCGACTCGATATTCGCACGCGGGAGGCGAAAAATGTTTAATTAGTTTGATTTAGCATAATTACTCACATTGTTGGCTGCCGGTAAACAACGCGGAATATGCGTAGTTCAAAGCAAACAAACAAACAAGCCAAACTGCAAATAAACGGGGCAATAGCGTGCCCTGGGAAGCGGCTAAGAAAGCCAAAATAAATTGCCGCCCAATACAGAAGTCCGTTTGCTTCCTGAGTGGCTGCCAACTTCACCTGCGATTGCAGCCTCTTGCATCTTCAGAAATAAAACACTTGCCACATTCCTTGCGACGACCAGGAAAAGTTCACAGCCTGACGCTATTTATATGCGCCTAATGAGTGCTCTATTAAAATTAGCACTCAGTTCGAGTGCTCGGGGATTATGAAACAACTTGAACTATACAGTATTACTACATAGGGATTAAAACCATTGCATTCCAAGGAATCACCTTTGAAATACCTTAATTTCAATCTTTAATCCCAAGATTGTTTCTGAGTTGAAATGACAATTCTTTCCGAACCTAAAGCTTTCCCATTTTAATATTTTCTTGACTATAAATGACCAAATTGCCATAAAATTAGCACTAGTGCTCAGGCATTATGAAACAACTTGAATACTTGTACTTAAAACCGTTTATATTATGAATGGACTCGAAGCATTGCAATACACAGAATTACCTTTGAAATACCTAGATTGTTTCTGAGTTGGGATGACAATTTCTTGCTACAAGTATGTATAGCTCACATTTCCGAACCTAAAGCTTCCCTCTTCCAAGATTTTCCCGACTATAGATGACCAATATGCCATTTGGTCTTTGTTGCAAAGTTATGAGCAATTTGCGGGCGTAGAAAATGCGATTTGGATCTTGAACTTCACACTGGAGAAGCCTGTTAACTGCATAGCCCCCGAGTGCGTAATTCAATTTGTTAGGCTACGCCGGCAGAGTGGCACCTCCAATGCCTGACTCCCACTGAGTCACTCGGAGGCTCTTTGTTCGCAGTTTCGTGGGTGAAACAGAGTCCCCTCTATACTCGTATGCCACAGGACAGTCGGCCAATGGGCAATTCTCGGCGGGAAAATGACATCATTTGATTTGATTGCTGACACAGCGAATGCCGTGCGACAAATACAACACCAGAATGGAATGTGCGGGGTGTTTTTCCTCGTCGACCTGGGGAAAATGCATTACTCATCCGACCCCTGCGAAGATTCCGGGCCGGAGGAATAGACGGACAGAATTGCTTGCCGGCCGTTTGGCCAAGAGCCAAATGTAACGACAGACACCGCAGCATGAAATCCGATTGCGCGGGAGGGCCGGGAAATTGCATCAAAACAATGACCATTGCCGGGGCCAAACAAACCCAAAGCCAATGCTCGAGAACTCAATATTTATAACAATAGTAAAGGGTGAAATCTTGATATCTGATTGTGCATTTAAATGTCTCACAGATAAACTAATTCCAAGAACATTTGATTATCTTTTAGGAAGCACTTATCAGCGCCAATATAGGGGAATCCCTGGTTGTACAAACCCTGAAAAAGTGTCATTTAAATTTTCATGCAGTTAACAAAAGAGTGCAAACTTAATTTTCTCCCAGCATTCATGGAAAATCAAATTTTCACGACCGACCCGAACGGGGTTTTTCCCATTCTGCGGCAGCAGTTGAAGCTAACAAAGGCAACGCCTCCCGAAATGCAAACAAAACACGGAAAAAGAACCCACCCCCGGCACGTAGGAGAGTCGCTGGTGGAGTGGAAAACCCTACGCAACATGTTCCATGTTCGGCTGGGAAAGCAATAAAAAAAAGAAAGGAAAACCGAGAAGGGGTGAGTGTAACTGGAGCAGCGGCGAAGGCCAAAAACAAACAGTCGAACAAATTTGCAATCGCAGACAAAAGAAAGAAAAAGTGCCGTAGAGGAGACCTTTGTGCGATGCAAGTGGCAGAGGATTTGGCCCAGAGGAATAGGCCAATAGCCAATATCAAGAGCGCGCCGTGCCGCGGGGGATTGGGGTCGCAGCTGGTTACTGGTTAGCGGATGCCAAGGGCGATGTGCTGGACGCGGATGCGGAGTGGCTCGTAACAATTGACAACGCGGCGTATGCGCGATGGATGCCCAGCTGATGATGGCACAATGAAACAGTGACACAGTGAACGAGTTTCCCACTCACTCAACCACCCACCGAGCCAGCCAGCCACAAGCCAACCCACCGAATATACACACACGGTGAAAGTTTCCTTTCGAACAGGCTGCTTTCGGCAGTGTCTGTGTATTTTATGGATACACAATTTATGTTGGCCAATTGCTCGCCTCTGTTTGTACACAGAATTTTGTTGATTAATTACTCGGGCCGCGATCGCGAGTCCCTTGCCCCCGTTTTGGACACTTACCCCAGTTTATGGCATCAGCTTCCGCAAATGGCCAGAATATGTTCCCTCCACGATTTAATAAACTTGTAGTCCGTCGATTGGCGAACGGAATTTGTGCTGCTGGCAAGCTGGCTGTTTGGGTTAACGCTAATTTGTTTATGCCAACTTAAGGCCGCTTCTCACACAAAAAAGATATATGGGCTATAGAGATGTGGATAGAGAAATCGAGTGCACATTTCTTTTCCATCTATGTATATATTTCCCGACCCGAGAATTTTGCGCGCCTCGTGCCAAACGGAATTGGGGAAGGCAGCCAACCAACGACAACGTCTCCGCTCGAGAGCCAAAAAGCGTATATACAACACAATATTTCGTGGGCCTTTTGTGCGGAGAGCGCAAAAAGCACGGAGGCAGGAAAAACAACAACAAAACAAGCCAAAAGAAAAACATACCAAATTTCCCGGGCTGGCGTTGCCACTGCGCCTTTCCATTCCTCCTCGAAACTGGCTCCAGAAAATGCACAGAGTCCTGAAACCAGATGGAAAATTGATGTTTTCGTTGAGAGAACTCAACTGTTTCGGGTGTATAAAATAGATCTGTCCGGTTGAAGTAATTTCGAAATGTTTTCAAAAGCCTGGCCGTCTGGCAACTTTGGAAGGGAAAATTCTCGGCAGCTTTTCTCGGTCGGACATGCGCAGGGCATCCGCATCCGGAGAGCGTCCCACAGGTCGTATGAGCAGCGAAAAGACGCAACATTTTCGAGCGTGTGATAAGACAGAGTCCGATGCCCGGACTTTCGCTTTTCGAGGGAAAACTACGGACACGAGAGCGAGAGTGGCGTTGCGTGGGAAAATTTTAGGGAGGGAGGCCCACTTTTCCGTGCTCGGATTTCGGTTTCGGGCCCTAGACAATATTCTATTGAGGGAGGTAGGAAATTTATTGCTGTTATCAGAGAGGCAGCCGCCAGGCAGTCCGTCCGTCCACATACAAATATCGGGCAATGCAAACTAACAGAAACTAGGTCAAATCCCACCAGCCCGTTCCCGTTATCGAATCGAGGGGATTGGAATGCCGTGGAGCATTTTCCGGGAGTGTTTATGTGGGAAAATTGCTGCCCATTTTGTAATTGTTCCCCCACCAACCACCCACAGTCGGGTTTTCCCAATTTCAGAGTAAAGAGATATTTAAGAGTTAATTTCACATGATTTATTATTATTATTGGTTTAACATAAAAATATTTAAGGTATTCTATAAATGATATACGAGTACATTTAGAATATTAAGGTCCAATGCTGCGATTTTGTTAGTATCCCTTTTCCTTTTCCATTACTAAACATCATGCTTGTTTTTGGGTTCAATTGGTTTTGTCTATTTTAGAAATAAGGTAAAGCATCTAGGTAAAAGGTAAATAATAATAGAGTATAATAGAGTTACTAGAATTCAAAGTTGTCACGAAATGCCTAATACATTTGCATCTCTCAACGGGTAAAAGGTGCAGCATTTTTGGAAAAATAAATGTACGTTTTATTCGTTTTTTGGGGAGCACTTTTTTCAAAGTTGACAATTTGCTTTTTACATAATTCATATCATGTAGTGTGGGGGGGATCCGAGGTGTATGGTGAACGAATGGTGGGTGGGATTATTTTGTTTGGATTTTTGTGGTCTTCGTTTCATGGTCTACGGCAAATTTAAACCTGCTATGGGACTCCAGGTGGCCCTAGAAACCGCGATGTGGGTCGGCCCGAATGGTTTATGGAATCCAGTTATAGCAGATGGGAATCGTGTGTATGGGATTAGTCAGTGGCAGGAGGCGACATCGTCGGGATCTGGACGCTTAAAGGGCATTAACTGCCGATGGGGGCGCTTATCTGCTCGGAGCCGTTCAGGCGCTTGATGGCTATCTTGGCCACGCCCTTGCTGCACTCCGCGGAGCCGCCCATCAGCACCAGGAATAGGCCGTTGTGCGCCACCGTGTTCCACAGTCGCTCGATCAGCCTATCCAGCTTGGCGGCATTGCGCTCGGCGCTCTCCAGCACAAAGTCCTGCTCCGGCACCCGCAGATTGGCGATGGTCAGCGCGTTCTCCAGCGCCACCTCGTTCACCTTGCGCACGGCCTCCTTGGGCGTGCTGACCGCATGAACGCGCACCGCCTTGCTGTGGTCCCGGGGCACAGCCTCCTCGGCCTTCAGTATGACCCTCTTGAGGCGGGGCTGCAGCTCGCCAACGGTCACGATGGCCGTCCGCTTGTCCCGCTTGGCCACGTGGGCGAAGAGGTTGTTGTTGATCGTGTCGCCGCTGGAGGCATTGGCCAGCTCCTGCAGCCGCTTGTGCTGGGTGAGGATCTCGTCGCCGAACTCTATGCTATTGGCCAGCTTCATCTTCACCAGCTTGAGCGTCGCCCGCGAGTCCTCGATCGAGTCGTGTCCATCTGTGTTCTCCTGAATCGTCTCCTTCAGAAAGGTCTGGGCCAGGTGCTTCAGCTTGCTCTTGCGCCGCCGCACGCCGGATATGTTGAAGCACACGCTGGTATCTATCACATACGGATGCATCATCCGCATGGCGTTCAGATCCGAGTTGAGGGACTGGCCGACCAAAATCGCGTCCGGAGGCAGCAGCGCCGACACCTCCCGCTGCACCTCCTTCAGCTGCTTGGTCACCTTCTTCATGATGTCCTCCGTAATGCCCGAATATTGGGTTAGATAGTCCGTGATCCGGTTGTCTGGCATCACCAAGGTTTCGTACACCGTCCGGTACTGTTCGTCCACGATGGAAATACGCGTCAGCTCGTTGACGCCCGCCACCGTCCTGCACATCTCACAGTCGACACCATACATGGGGCTGCGATTGGTGACCGGGGCGTACGACTTCTTGGTAAACTTGAAGTGCCGGAAGCGATTGTGCAGCTCTCCCTGCAGCGGTATGGGATAGCCCTCGTCGACCATCTGAAGGGCGGAGAGCAGGAGCTTGGTGCGCGGAAATTTATCGTCCGGATGCAAATCACTAACCGCCGCCTCCACCTTGCTCTCGATGGGGAACAACGTTTTCACAAAGAGTGTGGGGTCCTTGTTCAGCTCCACCGCCGTTTCCAAGGAACCGTGCTCGTCTATCAGCTTCTTGGCCTGCACATTTGTCAAGGGAATCTATAGAGATCGATACAGTTTAGCATTAGTCTTGGGTAATCAAAGGTATTTTTAGGGAATAAGTTCGTTTGTTCTACTTTTTTTTGGGGTCTCTTCTCTAATTTCAACAATACTTTCTTTAAGAATTTTATTAATATGAATTCGTTAAAAAACTAGACAAATGAGACTAGGGAATTCGTCTTGGATAATCATAGTTTTTTTTAGGGATACGACTAGAGCGGCCATGGGCAGCCCTTGGCTCTTTCGGCTCCCAAAAACAAAAAGCTGTGAATGTCTCGCACAAAAGGGGATTAACAACTATAATAATCATAGTTATTTTTACGAAATAAGTGCGCTTGTTCTGTTTTTTGGATTTTCCGTTAATTTCAGCAGTATATACTTTCAGAATATTATTTTATTGAAGCTTAGACTATGAAAATAAAGCACAAAACCCAAATATCACAAGAATGATCGCTCTTTTGATGTTAAGATGGTTATAAATATCTAAAAAAAACTCACAAACATTTAAAAAAACAAATCAAATAAGACTAGGAATTGGGAATTACCAGGGAGGGAGAAACATTAATGAAATGTAGAGAGAACAGGGAAAAAATACCAAAAAAGCGAGGATCAATGACCGATGTGAGCTAGTTCCCTATTTGATCCCTGGTTATGTTCCTGTTCTTTTTTAATGGTTCGTTCGGGATTGGTTCGATTTTTTTTTGGCAAGTTACGTGTGTAAAGGCGGAACCCTACCTGGGCAATCTCATCGATGATCTGACCCTCGTCTTGCGGGGGCAACAGCATCTCCAGTTTCGTGTTGAATATGCGATTGGTCGCCTCGAACTGGCTCTCGTTGGACAGATAGTGGTAGAGGGAGAGGCCCTCCAGGATGACCACCACGCTGTGCGACAGGCTGAGCCACTTCTCGACGCTGCACCAGCGGTCCGGGTGGCAGGGGCTCTTCTGCCCGATGAGGGCCGACATCAGCAGGTGCTGTATGTCGGTGAGGAAGATGGGCGTGCGTGCGTGCTGCGGCGTCTCCAGCGAGGCCCGCTGGCCCATCTCCCTCAGCCGCAGGCCGGGCGCGTCCTCCAGCTGCCGTTTGCGTCGCCGCAGCTCCACGGACAGCTGTTTGTACTGCTCCTCGGTGAGGGAGCTGAGGCCGTCCATCACCACCTTCCGCTCCCTGCGCTCCATCTCCTCCCCCAGCTGATCCTCCGCCAGGTCCTCCTCCTGGTCCAAGGGCAGGCGATCGCCTCCGGCCTCGTCGCACCGGCTGCGCTTCGTCTCCGGCTCCTCCAGGCCGCTGGCCGCACCCGTCCCCGCTCCTCCGCCGCCCGTGCTGCCGTCGGCGGCCATCATCGGGTGCTCGTGGGAGCTGCGCAGGGTGAGCCGGTTGCGGGCCTTCCGCTTGCTGGAGACCATCACGAAGCCGTCCTCGGCGCCATCCGGCGGGCAGGCGGCCAGGCCGGAACCGGAAGCGGAGACCGGGACCGAGACGGCGACGGAGGCGGAGGCAAAGGCCGAGGGAGACGCCGAGGCGATGGCGGTGGCCTCCTCGGCCTCCCGCTTTTTCGCCAGCTCGGCCTCGTGCAGGCGATCGCGGTCGTTCAGCTCCATCAGATTGGCCAAGGCGGCCAGCTTCTTCTTCTTCTTCTCATTGCGCTCGTGCTGCTTCGCCGAGAGCTGCTCCTTCATCCTGCTGCGTCTGCCGTTCAAGCTGCGGGCAATATATATGGCCAATCGAATCAAATGTATGGATAATTGTTATCACTCGCGGATGTAAACACACATGGCCAGGCCAACATGTGCACGCTAGCGATGGCACGCGCTCGATAGTTCGGCGGCGCGCTTTCCAACACTGTACTCACAGAGTAGCCGTCATTCTTCGAATGGTATTTTTTATCCCAATTTTCGGTTGAATTACAAAAGGTTATAAAATTAATAAACAATTTTTGGGAAGTTTTAAATTTGTTGAACTTATAAAAAAGGTTTTCAAAATATAATTTTTGCAATTTTCTGACCGGCACTGTCGGTAGTTGACAAGCAAATCTTGGGTATATTTGGAAAATTGACAAATTTTATACCCTATAAAATTTGCAAAAAAGCGCATCACAAAATATAATAATTGCAAATTGTATGCATTCTATGTATTGAAAAAAATAATTTTAGGCAATACGAAGAAAAAGCTATAAGAATATATTATACGTAAGGAAAATGGCTGGTAAATTTGTTGAAATTGTAAATTTAAATCCTTATAGATAATATATTTAGTATGTAACAGTGTTGTTCATTCAATACAATTATACAAATACATTAATGTAGAGGTAAATATATTTATATATGTTCTTTGGACACTAATTTTTACTATTTATAATATATACAACTAAATTTACTTCAAGTACGTAACCATGTAAAACTTGTTTGTTTCTCTAGTATTCCATACTGCTGATACATACAATTTCATTATTAAAATATTACTATAAATTAGAGTAAAGTGTAGTAAAGTATAATTGGCGTAAAGTGTTCATCTTGAGATTGCTAAAATGCTGAACTATATAAAAATGTAAGATGTTCAAAATGTTAATAAAAACGTGTTTATTAATTAAGCTCATCTTAAAATTAATTAAATTACTGATTTTTTTTGTTATTTTTCACCGGTTATCTACACAGTGTATATCTTTCATTTGCGCCAACTGATGTATATTATTTTGAAATGGGCTATACCTGAGAAACTTTATAAGATAACAAAATGAATTACTTAGATTGTAGCTCGAGCAACAATGAAACCGTTTTTGGGAACCTTTTATGTATAACCGGTAATCTTGTGCACCGGTTATCTACACCGGTAGACAAGAAACTTATGTTTAGCGCCCCCTGGCGTGTTTGTCGCGCACCCGCTGCCAGTGCCTTTCCAGCACTGGCTAGCACTGGCCAGAGCGAGATGGCACCAGGGCAGCAAGAACCGTTAGGATGCCGCGTGCTTTTAGAACTTATCGAAATTGCAAACTGGCAACAGCTCCTCCTTAATTTGCGCCCGAAATCCCACCGAGAATCGGAAAAGGCCAACAAAATGTACACCGCCGTCAAGCCGTTGGGCAAATATCTGCAGTTCAAGTCCGTGCACATCTACGATGCCGTGTTCACCCTGCACTCCAAGTGCACGGTGGCCCTGCTGCTGGCCTGCACGTTTTTGCTCTCCTCGAAGCAGTATTTCGGGGATCCCATCCAATGTCTCCCGGACAAGGGTCTGAACATGAACTATTTCCACTCGTACTGCTGGATATACGGGGCCTACGTCTCCAACAGCACCGCCGCCGACACCCTCTACGATGGACTGCAGTGCAAACCGGGTAAGCTCCAAAACCTCCAACTTCCCTTCCGGGCAGCCCCTAAAACCCTCTTTTTTCCGTCTCCTTGCAGGCGTGGTGGGCCGCACAGTGGGCCCCGAGAACCGACGCTATGTCCGCTACTACCAGTGGGTGGTGCTGGTCCTCCTGCTGGAGTCGTTTGTCTTCTATTTGCCGGCTTTTCTGTGGAAGATCTGGGAGGGCGACCGGCTGAAGCATCTCTGCGCCGACTTCCACCAGGCCGTCGTGTGCAAGGACAAGAGCAAGGCGCACCTGCGCAAGCTGGTCAACTACTTCACCAGCGACTACAAGGAGACGCACTTTCGCTACTTTGCCAGCTACGTCTTCTGCGAGATCCTCAACCTAACGATCAGCGTGGGTAGCAGGCTCTACTTTGCCCTGAAACTCTTATGAAACCCCTCCCCCGCAGATTGTGAACATCCTGCTGCTGGATCTGTTCTTTGGCGGCTTCTGGAAGCGCTATTTGGCCGCCCTGCAGGCCCTGGCCGCCGGGAATGTGGACCTGTGGAACGGCATCACCACCAGCGTGTTTCCCAAGTGCGCCAAGTGCGAGGTGATCATGGGCGGAGCCGGCGGATCGGACAACTCCTACGACAGCCTGTGCCTGCTGCCGCTGAACGTGCTGAACGAGAAGATGTTCGGCTTTCTGTGCATCTGGTTCCTGCTGATGACGGCCCTGGTGGCCTTGAAGTTCCTCTATCGCCTCGTCACCGCCTTCCATCCGGGCATGCGTCTGCATTTGATGCGCGCCCGCGCCAGCTTCATGCCCAAGGAGCACCTGCAGCAGGCCCTGCGCAACTGCAGCTTCGGCGACTGGTTCGTCCTGATGCGCGTGGGCAACAACATCAGCCCGGAGGTCTTCCGCAAGCTGCTCGAGGAGCTCTACGCGGACCAGAAGCTCGCCGAGGTGATCTAACTCCCAGCATTTGCCTAGCAGCTACACAAACTCATTCTTACACCTACCACTCTCAATCTGCAGCGATAGGAGCCCATTGGGGAAAGAATTTGATACCCAATTTGACCTGAATTGATAGCCTTACATGCATTTCTAGCGCCCAAAGAATTTGCTACTTCATTTGAACACAGGAAACAAGTTCCTGGACCTAAATCTTCACCTTAAAACCATTTCCATTCAAAGGTTCCATAGATTTTGGATCCTAATCTTAACTACATTTACTTCTATTATTCATATGTAATCCCAGGGAACAAATTCCTGGACCTACATCTTTTTCTTAACTGCATTTGCTATTCATACATAATCCCCCATTGATATGTTTACATTATCAAAAGAATTTCATTTGAAAACAAGGATTTACTTCGTAGAACCCTATCTTAACCTTAACTACATTATCCATACATAATCCCCATTGATATGTACCTATTATCAAGACAATTTGTCACCTAATTTGAATCTCATTCCAAGCGCAGAATGTTTTTGATTTGAACGATACCCGGTACCAAAATCTTTTCCTAACTGCAGTGGCTGCAAATATTACAGAGCAATTTACTAAACTTCATCGCCTGCTTTGCATTAAGGAAAGATTTCCGGTACCCGAATGCATTTGCTACTATTACTCCTATTCATTATCATATTCATATGTAATCGCTAGAGACATTGCTACAAATATAGCTTTACATTTGTAACACCTTTGGTTTCTTTCGGTTGACGTTTGCATGCTGAAATCATCGCGGCGCCTTCACCTACCTTTAAGATCTTGCAACGATACCCGGTACCAAAATCTTTCCTTAACTGCAATAGCTGCAATTGCTCGGTAATAGCAATTTACTACTTAACATCAGCCTTAGCATGCTTAGCATTAAGGATAGATTTTCGGTACCCGAATGCGTTTGCTACTATTACTCCTATTCATATTCATATTCATACTCATATATAATTGCCAAATATAGCTTTACGTTTGTAACACCTTTTGGTTTCTTTCGGTTGACGTTTGCATGCTGAAATCATTGTGGCGCCCCCACCTACCTTTGGGATCTCGCAATATTACGCAGAGCTAGTCGAGTTCTGGTCCACATCATATCCTGCTTGGGCAGTGGGGGCCGAGTGCAGTCCCCGATCGAAGATCGATGAGTCCGGTCTAAACGTACGGTATCGTGTTGCACATGCCGTTTGCCAGGCTGCCGTTTCGTGGTCGATCCTCGATGAGTGATCTGAAGCTGTGTCCTGCTGTGTGGTGTCCTTCAATGGCTGGTGGGCTTGATGGGGCATAAACTTTTCGTGCTTGCGCATCAATTTTTACTGAGATCTGCGAGAGAGGGCGAGAGGAGGATGCGTTTGCGGTTGCGCACGCGTAGGAACACTCGTTGCTTAGCCTCGGGACTCGACACGAATTCTCAGTTTTACTTACAATTGTGTCTGATAGTAAAATTTAGATAAAAGATTTTTGACAATTTTCTAATGAATATGCATGTAGTTTTCCGTTTTTTTTTTATTTTTTACATATATATTACTTTTTGGTTTGCCTTATGTGATGTTTATTTTTTTTTGGGGTTTTTTTTTGTATTTTTTTATTTTTTTTGTAGCTAACGTGTCGAGGAAGAAAGCTTTTATTTGTGGACCCTTAAAACTCAACTAAAATATTTTTATTTTTGGTGGTGCTTACGAAATTTGTATAAAAGTGGTTTCGGGGCCTGGGAGTTTCAAGAACTAATACCGAGCCTGCTTCGGTGTGTTGTTTATCCATTTTGACAAGCGCCAGGGTTACTATTCTATTGGAAATCGCCCTAAATGATTGCCGAACGCCTAAACACTTAATTGCTAATTGCTAACATGCCACTGGAGGGAGTGGGTTCAATGGTTGGTGGGTGGGTGGGTGGTTGGTTCGTTGCTCTGCAAATTCCCCTTCAACTTGCACTTTTCGACGGCCGTTTCAGCTGACCGCGGCACTTGTCCGGCTATTTTTCATTAACCAAAAAACCGTAGAGTTCACAGCGAAGCGGAAAAGTGCAGCAGTGGCCACTGCAAGTGGGTCGATCGCCCGCTGATCCACTTTCCGGATGCCTTCATAAGCAGACCCGCCGGCCACCGGCGGCTCAGTTGCCGTTCGCCGGGCGGATCGTGCGGAAGTCTCGTCTTTTAAAGTCGCGTCGTGGATACGAGTTTGTGGATGTGTGGATATCAAATTCTGGCTGTGCGATTGCTTTTTGTGGCTTTTTGTTTGCGTGAATTGCTGTAACCGGAGGCTCCTTGTTGGACAGCCCAGTTAACAAAGTGGAAAACATAAAAAACCAATTTGAAAAAAGAGTCGAAAAGAAATACACGAAACTTGCAAGTGTTTGGGAATCAAATAAGCATCGAAACATGCTAAAGGCTTAGACATTTCCAAAGCGAAATACTTGTGAAACATGAACTACAATATGGATGGTAGGTGTTTTACAACCCAAGTCGATTTCTAGGATAGTATTTAGCACCCGGAACTAGGTCGTTCACCCAGCTCGGCAACGGTCGAAATTTTTTTGGGAATTAAAGTGAATTTCCTTACATTTTTGTAAGTTCCCATTTAGTGCGAACCGTGGTCAGCAGTTTTATAAAAATTTATTGCGAAACTGCCGAGTGGCCAAGAAAGTGCTGACCCGCAAAAAAAGTAAAGAAAATGTTGATGTTCAGGTGTTGATGTCAAAAAATAAAAGTATGTAAACGCGTTGGTACTTTTTTTATGGCCCATCGATCGGCAAAACGAACAAAAGTAAACAAAACGAATAGTTAGGCAATCGGGGGGTCTGCGCAAATGAGTAATTGTAAATGATATTTCCCAGAACTGGAGGCCACCAGACTGCTGCGACATCCGCGCCGATGGTGGAACAGTGCCTCCAGCAGAAGGATTGTGGCCATATCGATTTTGGTTATCCTGGCGCTGCTTTTTACCCTCATCTACCATGGACTGGCGGTGGAGAGAATTGGTAGGTTTTACGGCTTACTTGGAACCTATTACAAGTCTGATTTTTAATTAAAAACCCTACAGACCGCCTGCAGCAGATTGCCGCCCTGAATGCCCAGCACAGGATGCTCGTGGATCAGCCCTTTGACGAGGATCAGGCCCCTATGATTGTCAGCCCCCAAACGCTGCACTTCAAGCTCTTGGACCAGAACAAAATCATAGATGTGGACGACAGCCAGCACCGGCAGAAGCGATTGAAGAATATGATGCTCAAGTTCCGACTGCACAAGAAACACAAAACGCGTCGTGAGCTGCCCCGGCAGGATCAGCTTGATCCCGTCCAGGTGGAGGCCAACCTGCACCAATTGTACACCAAAATGCGTAGCAAACGGGACAAGGAAGTACTCAGCAGGCTGGAAAACGAGTTTGTGCGCTGCAAGAAGGAAACGCCCCACGATTGCATGGCGGCTTTTTTGAAGATGTACAAAATGGCCAAGGACGTGGCCGAGCGAATGGAGAAGATGCGGGCCATCATGCGGGAGCAGCAACCGCAACTGGAATCGGAAAGCCTCGAGTCGGAGGAGCATACAAAAAAGCCTTCAACGGCAGATCTCGTGGTGCAAGAGACCGCAGTCACAACGACGACTGTGGCAACGGGAAATGCCACCGAAAAACCTCAGCGAACTAAGATAAAACCCGCCAGAATCAGTTGGATAATCGATGGGCATGACCACGATGACGGCGAAGTATACACAGACGATACGCCCAAAACAGCTGTGGCCACCAAGGAGCCGGAAAACACGACCCTCTCAACGCTGACTCCCACGGAAACCACTCGATTGGCGACACAGGAAACCACCACCGAAAGCGGGAGGTTGGAGAGCTCAACCATGGAGCAGATCAGCTGGATATTGGATGAGTTTGATAGGCCCAAGGAAATAGTACGCACCACAGAGGGCCCGGGCCGGAAAACCAATCTGACGGAAGTGGAAAAAACAACGCAGAGGGCTTTGGAATCGAATGTAACCACAGAAGGTCCAACGGAAGCTGTTGCCACAACGACAGGTCAGCGAAAACTGCAAATTGATTGGATTATAGATGGAGACGAAGTTGTGGAGCCGCAGAACACCACCACCACAAGTCCCACCACTTTGGCTGTCACAACCACAACCGAATCCATAGACAGGCCACAGAATCCGACAACTATTTTCACTGCCATAGAGAGCAACGCCACCACAAACTCTGCCTTGCCGGGGACCACGGAAGCCTCTGCCACCACATCCGGTCAGCGGAAACTTCAGTTCGAATGGATTATTGACGGCGACGAAGTGGAAGAGTTGCCCGACAACGCCACCACCACAACCACCGCTACTTCTGTGACGATTAGCACCACTGAGACGGAGAGGATGCCAAATACAACAATTGCACCTGCGGTTGTGCAAAAACCAGTGAGAATTAGCTGGATCATTGACGGGCACGATGGCAGCAGTGAGACGACTTCCACCACACAACCCAAGCTAACCACCCGACAGGCGGTGCATGAGGATACGGCAAGATCAGAGCATCCGCTGGACAATCCCAGCAGTATAGAGAACATGCTGGAGAGTTTTGAGAAGCACGAGGAGGAGAAGCCGGTGCTGAGGGTGTTGAGTGCCAACGAGTCCTCGCAGGAGACGCCGGAACAAAAGACTTGGCTGAAGAAGTTCCAGGCGCAGGCTAGGCCCAATCAGGACGAGCTAATGGACACCTTTGGCACTGATTTGGATCCCAAAGTGTTGGACCAAATGGGACCCAAGGTGAACCCGCTAAAGGGTCAGGGCTGGAATGGTGAGAAATCTTTTTGTTTCCCTTACACAACTCACACAACTCCTCTCTTTTAGCTGCGGATGCCGGGATCCTGAGCCTGTGCCAACAGGTGGCTCAGAAAATGCGCAACAGGGCCACCTCCCTGGCAGAGGGAGAGACCAAGGAGAAGGGCGAAACGTTCACGGCCTCGCCAAGTGTCCAGTTCACCAGCAGAGCTCCAGGCGGCTTTCCCGTTTCCGGTGAGACGATGAAGGCCTCGGCCCAGTTCATGTTCAACCCGAACTTCGGGATGCCCAGCATTCCCGTGTGCTTCTACATGACCCCGGCCAACTTCCGCATGCCCATGTGGTCGGCATCGCCCTCGTTTATGGGCATGCAGGGCGGCCACTTTGGCGGATCCTCGAATGCGGGTGGCGGCATCTTCTTTGTGCCCCAGCAATTCGGACCGAGTGGCAACTTCTTCGGTGGCAGCGGCGGCTCCGGATCCGGTGGTCAGGGGGCCAACATATTCTCGAAGAATGCCTCGCCGCCGAAGCTGTCGAATGGCCAGCAGCAGCAGGTCTACTGCAGCTACATGCAGCACAACCAGGCGGGCCAGGGATCGGGACAATCCTCCGTCTCCAATGCGCAACAGCAGCAACCGGTGGGGCAGTCGTCCTTCTCCAACGCCAACTTCAAGATGCGGCATGCCAATCAGTCGTCGGCCGCCCAGCACAACCAGGGACAGATCATCTACGCGAGCTATGCGGGCATGCCGCAGCAGGCTGTGCAGCAGCATTCCAAGTGCCCGGAACCGGACCAGCTGTCCTGCTTTGGCCAGCAGCAGGAGTGCATTGCGGCCTCGCGGTGGTGCGACAATGTGGTGGACTGTTCGGATGGCAGCGACGAGTCCGCGTGCACTTGTGCGGACCGCTTGGACGAGGAGCGCCTCTGCGATGGCTATGCGGATTGTCCGATGGGCGAGGATGAGCTGGGATGCTTTGGCTGCGAGTCGCTGTCCTACTCCTGCTACGAGAAGCCGGAGGAGTTCGCCAGGCACAATCGCTCCACGATATCCATGTGCTACAGCCGCCAGGAGCGCTGCGATGGCTTCATGAACTGCCTGAACGGACGCGACGAGGAGCAGTGCAGCATGCTGGTCACAGATGTGGCCGATCACATGGTACCCTAAACTATAAACCTATACATTCAGTTTTCTCTGCCACTCCTATATTTTTCATTGTTTCAGTCGCATGCCGCCTCCGCCTCTGAGGGTTTCCTGTACCACAATTACCGCGGCGACTGGCATCCGGTGTGCAACAATGGCGAAAAATGGGCAGCCGCCGCCTGTGAGCTGGATGGCCCGGGCGTGGTGGATCTCACCTTCAAGTCTCTGAATCTACCGGGTCCGTTTGTGGAGCCCTCGCAACATGCCGGTGTTATGTTCGCCCAGGCTTGCCATCGGCGCAGCAGCCACGACTCCCTCGAGGGCCATGTGGCCTATGTCAAGTGCCCGGCAATGCAGTGCGGGGTGCCCAGGAAATCCCCCAAAGTCGAGCACTCCAAGAGGGTCAAACGAGATGTTGCGGAGTCCAAGGAAGTCGTTGGCGATAGCCGCATTGTGGGGGGAAGCTACACGAGCGACCTGCAATGGCCATTTGTGGTGGCTATTTATCGCAATGGAAAGTTCCACTGCGGCGGGACCATCTACTCCGAGCGTTGGGTGAGTTGCTAGAGCAAAATATTCTTATTTCCTTTAAAAATTCCCCTTTTAGATCATCAGTGCCGCTCATTGTGTGATCAACTTTGGCAAGTACTACTATGAAGTGCGCGCGGGTCTCCTGCGGCGCACAAGTTACTCTCCGGCCACCCAAATCCAGCCCGTGTCCCATGTGGTTGTCCACCAGGCCTACGAGCGGAGGAGCATGCGCAACGATCTCTCCCTGCTGCGTCTGGTCAATCCCCTGAACTTCAATCGCTGGGTAAAACCCATCTGCCTGCCGGATAAGGGCCGCACCACCATCGGGGATGATTGGATATGGGGACCAGAGGAACACACCCTTTGCACGGTGGTGGGCTGGGGAGCCATCCGGGAAAAGGGTCCAAGCAGTAAGTTGCTTCACCCTTCCAATGGTTGCCCAACAAGATTAAACATTGTTATACTTCCTCAGGTGACCCCCTGCGCCAGGTGGTTGTTCCCATACGCAAACGCTGCACGGATCCCGAGGATCAGGCCTCGGAGGACATCTGTGCCGGCGATCCGAATGGAGGACGCGATGCCTGTCAGGGAGACTCGGGGGGACCGCTCTTCTGCCGCAGTGTCTCGCGAACGGAAGAGTTCTACCTCGCGGGCGTGGTGAGCCATGGAAATGGGTGTGCCAGGCCGCGGGAGTTTGGCGTTTACACCCGAGTCACTCTCTACCTTGACTGGCTGGAGATGGCGGTGACTCCCAGCCTCTTGCCCGCCCGCCAGCCACTGCAGCTCTGTCCGGGATTCGTTTGCGTTTGGGGCGGAAAACGCTGCATAGCCAAGCGCCAGCGATGCGATCGCAATGTGGACTGCCTGGGCGGTGAGGACGAGGTGGGATGTGTCTACAACTTTATTCCCGACATGGTGGGTGGAAGTCGCAACTTGAGCACAACCACCGAAAGTGACTACCATCCGGTGGAGGAGAAAATGCGGGAGCTGATCCCCATTGATGATAATGACCTAAAGGCGGAACAAGATGACGATGAAAGTACGACTACAGAATCGGAAAATATAAGCACTGAAGGGCCGCTGGACTACTCCCTGTTGGAGGATATAGCCACAAGCACTTTGGCAGGAGATGCGATCACTACGAGTGAGGATTCCACTCATCACAGCACAGACATTGAGACGAGTACCAATCCTTCAACAACTACGATTGCAGCTCAGACATTTGCTGCCACCAGCACTCTGCCCACCACTCTGAGCCCTTCAACAACTACAGCAATACCCACATCCACAGAGGATCTCAAGAAGTTGACCGACTTGGTCACCCAGCTAATGGAGGAGAGTACAAGCATTACGAGTAAAGATGAGCAAGTGACCACAACAACCGAGCTGCCAACAACCGAAGCTCCCAGTACGCGGAAGGCAGTAGCAACTACGGAGATAACCACAAGTAGCATCACCACAACAGCACCTTCAACCACCACTACAATGGCAACATCAACCACAATAAAGCCCGAAGAAACCACTGTAACCACCTTGGCTCCAGCTACCAGTAGCACGGTGAAAACTACTTCAACGAACACCACCAAAAGCTCTCATTCTCAAAAGGATGTTGTGCAGATCCCCAATAAGTTTGTGTGCAAAATGTTAGTAAAACTGCGGCTTAAAGCATATTTGTATTTTATATACTTTACGACTTTATTTGTTCACAGAATGCCGCAAATTGTGGATCTGCAGATGCGATGCGATCGCAACGTGGACTGCGAGGATGGAACTGATGAGCTGGACTGCTTGTGCAAGGACTTCTTTAAGGGCAGTCTCCGCAGCCTCATTTGCGATGGCAAGGACGATTGCGACGACTTCTCGGATGAGCGGGATTGCGGTGAGCTTAAAAGTTGGGTAATTAATATTGTAAATTTATTTAAATATTAATTTTCAGGTTGCCACAGCAATGAATTCCGTTGCCCGCTGTCCAAGACTTGTTTACCTTTGAGCAAACGCTGCGACAACCAAGTAGACTGTAGGTTTAAGGAGGATGAAAAGGACTGCTGTTAGTATAATCTTTCTGTTATTTAAGAAATAATGATTTATAATTGATTCAATTTAACCAGTTGCCTTGACGAATGGCCATGATGTGCACTTTAGCCTGCACCAGCAGCCAAAGTTCAGCAGTGCCGGCATCTTCTCCAGAAATGCGCATGGCGTGTGGCGTGTGGTTTGTGCCCATGAAACGGGCTACCATGAGCACCAGGCCAACACCGCGGATGCGGTGTGTGCTTTGCTGGGCTTCAAGGGAGCCCACTACTTCAACAGCACGGAATTCGTGAGCCAGCAGGAAATGCATCCCATTACGCCCGAATTAAAGTGGGGCAGGACCCTCCTGGCAGCTCAACTTGACGCAATGCTTGATGACAATGTGCAGATGACGGAGAACGAGATAATCCTTCCAGAGCTGGGTCATCCCAGTGCATCGAGACCGGAAAAGGACCGCCTGTTGCCCAACAAATGTTTGGGCATCTACGTGGAGTGCAATCCCTTGGCGAACACAACTACTCCCATGAAAACTTTGAGTGCCGGCCAAGTGGTCAAGCAACCGCCCAAGGAACAGGTGCCTGTGCTGCTGCCCACCATTGAGACACACAACCGGCCAAATGTGCACTTCAAGCCGCAAATGCCGGCGACGGTAGTGAACAAAAAGGACGAGATACTGGACCGTTTGGACAACCTGATCAAGAGCAAGAAGAACAAAACGCTGCTGGTCAACGAGCAGCTGCACGAGGCCATCGAGGAGCTGCACTGGCCCTGGCTGGCCGATGTCTACGCCAACGGGGATCTGTGGTGCATCGGCGTGCTCATCGACAAGCACTGGCTGCTGGTCCACGAGAGCTGCCTGTCCGGCATCAGCCTGAAGACGCACTACATGAGCGCCTTGCTGGGCGGCGGGAAAAACAAGAGGTCGCTGCACCGCAGCAATCAGGAGCAGATACGGCGGATCGACTGCTTCGAGGCTGTGCCAAAGTCCGATGTGTTGCTGCTGCACCTGGATCAGCCGGCTAGATTCACGCAGCAAGTGCTGCCCACCTTCTTGCCCGACAGCTCGCACAGCAATGAGAACGATGCGCGGGACTGCATCAGTGTGCTGCACGACGATTTCACGGGTCGCATCAAAACCGTGGCCATCACCCGGATGGACAACCAAACAGATTGCCCCTCGTGCTTCCAGCTGCAGGAAAAGCAGCCGCCAGTGAATCTCATGCGCCTGCTGAACGTTAGTGCCGAGGATATGGCCTCCATTTCCGAGGAGGTGGAGCTAATCAACGGCTTCGCCCCCACCGAGCTGCCGGCCATAACAAAATTCACCAGCTGCCATCAGTTTGGCCTGAAGAATGTCAGCGACTCGGCAGTGCACACGCCCAGCGATCAAGGTGTGCTGGTGTGCCGCGATTCGCACACCGGCTGGTTCCCCATGGCCATGTTTAGCTACAACAACTCGGATTGCCAGAGCTTCAGGCAGCCATTTGGCATTCGGACCCTGGAACAGGCGTACAAATCGCTGCAGGACATTATTGGTGAGCTGCCCGCTGTTGTGCCATTAGAAATCCAATTTAAATTGATTTCCCCCGCTAGACCAACCGGCTTGCAGGACTCTGCTACCAGTTCCGGAGTGCTCCACTCACCGCTGCCCACTGGGGCTTTGTCTGCCATCCAGCGCAATTTGCGACGACAGATCCGATTGCCACGATGGCAGCGACGAGGAGGAGGCCAAATGCAGACAGTTGCGACAGCGATGTGCCCCCGGCGAGATGAAGTGCCGGTCCAGCTTCAAGTGCGTGCCCAAAAACAAGTTCTGTGACCACCAACCAGACTGCGAGGACATGACCGATGAGCCCACCATTTGCAGCTGCTTCACCTACTTGCAGTGAGTTTTTGTTGAATACTAATCGGTTTATGAGCCTGTTTTCATCATTAGCTTTTCTCAACAGGGCCACAGATCCTTCGAAAATATGCGACGGCAAGCGAAACTGCTGGGACAAGAGCGATGAGAGCTCGGTGCTGTGCAATTGCACTGCCGACCACTTCCAATGCAGCTCGTAAGCTAGCGAAGTATTAACTAATTGCTGCTTTTATATTCAACTTATTTTGTTTAAAAGATCCCCCGAGGACTGCATACCCCGTGACTTTGTGTGCGACAAAGAACCCGACTGTCCGAATGGCGAGGATGAGCGCTATTGCTTTGGCATTGAGCATCCCTTGCACCAGCAGAAGAAGGACTTCTGGAATAGCCAGCACACGTAAGTTGCCTTAAATTGGCGCATCCTTTTGGAATTACAATAGGCATTATTTTATTCCAGGCAACCTGAAGCCGCCCCGCAATACGGTCAGGTCATCGAGCAGACCTATGGCATCTGGCACACGAAATGCTTCCCCAAGAGCTCGCCCCCGCAGGTGGACGAAGTGCGTGAGATTTGCAAGAAACTGGGCTACAATCCGTACAGACAGCCCAGCTACCGGCTGATAGACGACGAGGAAAACAAGGCCGTGCACACGTACGAGCTGGCCGATATGCGGGGACGCAGCTTTAGCAATGAGACGCTGGTGGGGAAGTACCGCGACTCCACCAAGGCAATGATCGTTAGCAAATTCTCGCCGCTGCAGCTCAACGATCGGTTGACGCTCTTCCTCAAATCCAGCCGGCCCATTGCCGAGCTGGTGCGGTGGAATGCCACGGACTCCAGTCGATGCTACAGGCTGGAGATCCGTTGTGCCTAGGCGGCAATTTGGCAAGGACTTAGAAGTCCACTTCCACTTCGTTCGTAGTCTCGTGAGTGTCCTTTGTGCGTTTTAGCTGCAAATAAATGCGAGAGCTGTACACATTTTACTGTTAACTTTGTTTTATTTTAAATTTCGTTTTATTATTTTTAATCAGTTTGCGCTCGCATACATATGTGGCATATATTTTGGTTTTCATTATGTTCCATTCGATTTTAGTTCAAGCTTGGGACTTTGATTTGTTTGGTAGTTTCGTAACTTTAGTTTAACAAACGAACTTTTCGGTTTTATAAATGTAAAAAATCGCTTTGGTTTTGTTATGTCAAAATTCAAACAATTTAATTAAAGCACTTAATCAAGAGTTGTGGGTTTCCTTTAAATTCGTTAAAAAGATTCAAGTTATCAAATATCGTATTAGGGATTAGTTTTGTTACGAAAAAAGGTAGGTACTTGAGAATTACAAGTATTTTGTGGTCGTCGAGAGAATTTAAACAACATTTTTGAAATTAGTTAATCTCTCGCGCCCATCGTTGGTAATAAATATAATAATATACGTATAAAGAGTTAGGAGGGGTCTTAAAAATCTTTAACGGCCGTCTAGGGGAATGTAAAAGAGTAACTAGTTAAATGTATTCATAAGTCTTTGGCGCTGATTAGGATTAAGTTGTTTCTGGGAATACTTCTAGGAGGTAATTATTTATGTATGTTTTTTTATGTATAATTCATTAAATAAACGCAAACATTAGTTGGGACTCCTGGGTTAGGCAAAATACTTTCAAAGTTATTCGTTTTAGTTGGATTAACATTATGATCATCTTTTTGTACAATAAATAATTTCCACATTATACTCGTAATTTGAAATTGAATCACAAATGTCGTTAAAGTATTATATGTAATATGTACGCATAGGTAAATGCTTAGGCTAGAGTTAATCTTTTCAAACGGCGATTAGTGTTTATAGTGTGCTAATCATACGTGAGTGCTTTCGTGATTTGTGAGTTTTTTGGGCGCATTGAAAAGCGATGCATTTGAGTGGATTGTTAGTAGAGATTAGTCGTTTCTAGGATTGGGTTCATAGCACAGGCGAACAGTTCTCAACACAACCTTTGGCAATTCTAATTTTAAGTTATTAGAGCATAGTTAGTATAGGTTTTAGAGTTTGGAAGAAAGCGTATGTAGGTTAAAATTGAGGGGCTTTACTCTAAGCCGATTTGTCAGCTCTAAACTAACGTTAAGCTTAATTTCCACTCTCCTCCACTCGCAACAAAATCCCGGTGATCCTTACATATCGTTTACGTTGTCATGAAACACAGCAGTTTATATAAATATTTATTTACATACCTAACATACCTACTAAATTACGCTTAGGATTTCGTTAACTTTAATCTAACTACGATGTCTCCGCCTCCTTGAAATTGTTTACCTTCCGATGCTAAAATCTTAATGGTTTAGTTGGTGCGTTTCTATTTACAAATTGATTCGTTCTAGTTGTTTCAGATTGTGTTAGTGGTACGAGTATATTAAAGCTTATGAAGAGTTAGTGGATTTCACTGGATGAGTGTGCATGCAGTTCCAGATCAGATTCCCCTGCACAATAGATATCTTTGTAAATGTAGATTGGTAACTGCATGAGGCTATTCTGAACTTTGAGATACTTTATGTACGTTTCGTTTTATAGGTGCAGCCGCCTAAAAGCATTCAGGCCGTTCTTAAAACCAAAATAACTAACAACAGTTCACCCATTTGTTACTAAAAGTATGTTATACCTTCCATACTGTTAGATATTTTTTATAACATATAACAAAAAATATATTTCAAATTAATTTCGAGAAACGATAAAACTCAAGCGTATAATTTTCAATAAATAATTCATATATTTCTCTAGAACTTTGCACACACAAAAATTGCCTTAGGCCTTAAACAAATCTCTCTCTTGCAATAAATAATTAAAAATTAAACATAAATTAGTTTTATCAGTTATTTTCAACTGGAGGCGTCAGATAAACCTTGTGCGTTATTTTAGGTTATTCGTCACAACTTTGGCTTAGGCTAATTAAACATAGGATAAAAAACTAAAACATTTTAGTTAACATAATGACAAAAACACATGATGCGTACACAAAATCCGTTAAAATCGATTATTTCGATCACCTGAACGACGTCTTTGACTAAAAGATGGGAGGATCTTTATTTTGTTGTAGTTGTTATCTAATTCTCGTGGGAGTTAAAATAGTTCTGAGTTTCCGTTTCCCTGCGATGTCCTTAAGTAGATTTCCGCTCCTCGATTTGGGTTGGAGGCGTATTCTCCTGGGTGCGCACCAAATGCGATGGCAGTTGCATGTTGAGGGGATCGTTGATCCTTCTCAGATTGTACTCCAGTTCCGCCGACTTCCGTTTCAGCTCGTTGTAGTGGTCCACATCGAACTGAATCTTCTTGGCGTTCCTGTAGAGCGTTAGCGAGTATTCCCGATTCTTCACATGCTCCATCAAATACTCCTAAAGCAGAATAAGTGGCAGACAATTAAAATTCTATTTCTTTTATTTTGTATTGTTAATCCAGTTGAACCCACCTTCTTGGTTACACAATAGTAGGCATACATTGCCATTGTCGTGCCGTATGTTACGAAATAGGTAACCGGCTCCATAATATCCCAAGAGTACTCCCACCAGGTCAAACGGGCCAAGATGCCAAATTGCACGGACATTAAACCCAAGCCCATCCAGGTCATAAAGTTGGTGCGACGGGCAGCTCTTTTGCTGAGCTCCAGTTTTTTCTACACGTTGAGAAGCATCATAAAATTAATAAAAATTTAAGAGCTATGTCGGCTCACAAACCTCTTCCAGCGGTTCTAGTTCATAACGCAAACTCTCCAGTTCCTTGGCCAACTGATTGCTCTTCTCCAATTGATATTCACCCACATTGAATGCCTCATACAGCTGGAATTTATTTCAAGGATTAATAAAATTAACTCTTTAAATAGAGGATAATTCGTACCTGAGCAATAACCTTGCGCACATCGCCGACTTTGTCAACAGACTCAATTGTGAGCTTGTCACGTTTAGGCGGATTAACTTCTAATGTGCGATTGTTGATTTGTATGCTGTTGGATTGGCGGGTGATTTATATTTGGATTGTCAAATTGATTTTGGTTATTTTACCCACCTGAATGAGTCATCCAAGAGGCTATCAATTGTGCAGGACGATGCGATTCGCACACCATGCTTATTGATGACCGCAGCTCTATCGATGCCACGGTCCTCGGCTTTAAGCATGGAAAGCAGGTCGCCAACATTGTGCGTGATGGGTTTCAGAGCAAACTGGCAGAGTTCGTTGCGACTGGGAAGCCGGACAGTCATATGCGGCATACCGTTCACATACTCCACAAAGATGTCGTCTAGAATCCAGAGAAAATGGGACAAGAAATTTGTTAGATTATATTTAAATGTTAGAAATTTGTGTCTTCACAATCTCTTAAACTCTGGCAGATCTTCTAAGCTGAATGATTAGCTGAAACCCTTTACAGAACTGCCAGATGATAGCTTTAGGAATTACAACCCAACCTTGAGACAGTATTCAGAATCTACTCCAAACTCTGCTCTACTCGGATGTGTGCCAATGCGGCGCTGCAGACGCAGTCTTTGCTCAGTTTTAATTAACCAAAAGCCACTCAAGGTTACTCCGCGCCAGCCTGGCTCAATTCGAATGCAGTTAGGCGTTCGAATTGCTTGCTGAGGCGGAACTTATTCCCCTTCCCTCAACACAACAACGGCAACAAAGTTTGTAGACCGCCTGCAGCTTGGAAATATGAAATACCTAGATGACACACTGCGCACACCGCTCGAGCGCTGCCTCCTGGCTTGACAAACAATTCAATTAGCGGCACCCAAAACGCATTCCAGCGCTCGATCATCACTGAGATATGATAGTCATCTTGGAGCGAAAAGTTTTCACTTTGTCGCATGTGGGATTTATCAAGCCATGAAGTAGCACAAACATATATTTAATCTGTATCGCTGCCACTCATGCAAGCAGCCACCGAATGCAACCACACGCCAATGCAACCCACCAAGGTAAGCTTCTACCGAAGATTTTCTTCTCAGTTGGGTTGTTGATATTGCTGCACCGAGAAAAACCGGTTGGTCTCTTAAAAATTAACTAATTATTTACACTTTTAAGGTGAACATCAAATGGATACAAAAGTTTTCTATAATATTTATAAATTATAGTTCTAATCTTTAAAGAATGAAGCACGGAGACAATAATTCTTTAGATAAATTTTCAAAACTATCAAATCGTTTTCTGAAACTTCTAAACATAGCTTTACGAGTAAAAATCCAAAATATATGGAAAGAATCCAACAAAAATCTCCAGCTTATGATAAATAAAGAAAGATCTTAACTTATATTCTAAACTTTCCGAGAGTTTNCGACAGTTTTATTATTTCGCCTTCCTAATAAAAAGTTTTCAAAGCATTTTCAAGCCAGAATTTTTTCCAAGTAATCCTCAACCTGGCTTGTATGCGGGCTTTAGTTAGCTGGGTCTGTTCAACCCATTAGCAATTGTAGTCGGCGCCAAATGTGGGTAACTAGTGTTGGATCTTATGGTTTATATTGTTGTTTTTACTTGGCTAACCGTCGAAGCCGAAGACGCGGCTGCTCATTGCTCGCTGGCTTGGGCTTCTTCTGCGATGATTATTTTCATGGGCTTTGATTTTTTGGGATTTTAAACATTTTATGTTTTTCTTTTTTTTTCCTCCACCATTTCCACTTTTCCGCCTCCTTGGCCCCCTGCTCGTGCTCTGTAGGCTTTTGCGTTTATTGATAGTTTGAGATTTTTTGTGGGGATTTAATTTTCAGTTAACTTTCTGATTTTCGCGCTAGCAGACGTGTGAGACTCTCGGTTGTTTGAGCGGCGGATGGACAGTCTGTGTGTACGTGGCAATCAATAATTGTTCTATAACAATACCACCGATAAATAGTGGAAAATATAGACTCGTAATATACACAGTGTTGCGGTGAATGGAGGTGACAAAAAACGGATTTATTGGACTGTTTTTGTGCGAACAACAGTGTCTGACAGGGACATATTCTTAGTGAAATTTATAGTATGTTGTCCCATAGAAGAGATATGATGCCATGGGCAGAAAAAAGTTTAATTTACCAACTATGACAGCAAAGCAAAAAGTTTGTGATTTTGTTGCAGAAATTGTTTTGGTTTTGTGAACTAAAAAAGCAGCCAACCTGGGCTCCTACATACGAGTATATGGTATTCATGTGCATGTGGGCGCAGGATGAACAGCCGCAGACAGCAAACGTGCTAACATTGATAATGCCATGTCAGATGCTCGCCCAGGGCCCCGCTTTGATAGGCCGCAACTTTGGTTCATCAAAACTTAATAGCCAGTTTCCGCATCCCTGCCAAAACAAGGCTAACAAGTGTCAAGCATGCTCCCCCGCACAAATACTGAATGCGGTGGTTGGTTTTCCTTGCCCCAGCTGCCCGCCCGTCCTTCCCCCCTTATGGGTTTGAGTGGGAACACGTGGTTGGGAAACAAAATGAGGGCAGAGTGTAGAAACCCGAACGTGGCGACCGCATCCGTCCCGGAATATGGGAAATGCAAGCGGCAATCAGCCCGCAAATTTATAAAGGCGAACCTTGGCCAGTTTTGTGGGTGTTACTTTGCGTGAGAACGAATGTTATTACAGGGAAAATGTAATGAAAATTTCCAAGCAAACATACATATTTCATCTGCCCAAGATTTATGGGAAAGCAATTTTAATTTGGGGGAAACATTCAAAGTTGATGACAAGACAAGCAGACCGGATAAACTACAATATTACTTTGGCACAATCAAAGTAGGGAAATCTCATTTAGGGACACAATTAAAAGCTTACAAACGTCAAACAATTCGCATAAATTTTTCCCAGACCAGGAAACTCTTATTATTTAAATATATCTGAACCCATTTCCCACCTGCGGAAACGGAAATGCAAGAAAGGAAAACGTGTGCCAAGGCAACATGCAAATTCCCAGGAATAAACGGAGCAGTTAAGCTCCATTTCCTTGATAAGGTGTTGCGTTGCGTGCCGTCACCTCGGTTCGCTTAGATTATATTTTTCTAGTTCACTACGCAATCACGAGAAATGTCCTGGCAACTAAATGTGTTGCAGAAACTCTGGAAAATGGCGTTGCCATTGCCGTGATTTTACATGTGCGAGCGGAAAAATGTGTGTGCAAGCTTTGCATGATTACATGGCCCAGACTGCCTTCCAGCCTGCCGTCCTGCCAGCAAAAATTGTCCTTTGTGCATTATTAAAAATTCCGGCAACCGCCTCGTGTTTGCATATTTTTTGCGATTTAATTTTTTCGTACAATTTTTCCACAAGATTCCGCGCGTGTGTTCCGGGCTGCTGCTTGGCCCCGTGCATTTAGGCCACATTACAAAGCCCTACCGCGTCGAGTTGACATCATTGAACAAGCCGCATGCATAAAATATTCAACCAAAAACATATGCTTTAATTGAACAATATAAAAACCAACAAGCGGTGGAGCAACAGCAGGAGGGATAAGGTCGCAAGGAAGCGCAGGACAACGGGCGATTAGCGAGGGTAAGTCGTGGGCGGATATTAGAGCTGCGATGGCAATGACAAAGTGAAGACTGCAAAGTTTTCCGTGCTTTTCCGTGTTTTTCCTTTCCTTGCTTCAATTTGTTTGGCTGTTTTGATGTTTTATTTTACCTACCATTTTGTTGCTGAGCGTTTTTTTTGGGGGCAGAGGTCGTGTTGGAATTATTTACGAGCTCCTTCGTCGACGACAAATTTGGGGGACCTGTTGTTGATGGTCTAGCTGCTGCTGCTGCGGCGGCTGCTGCTTTTTTTGGTGCCTCGTTTTGGGCCACCTTTGTTAGCCGTTCGACCAGCGTGTGCTTTCGACCCGTTGCACTCAGTCCGAGGGCTCTGAGCCGCGTCCTCAGCTCGCTCAAAGTGAGTCGCGTGATATCTGGCATGGCAATGATTGTGGGCGTATAGAAAAACAAAAAAGGGCGTGCCGGAAAAGTAGGTGATGAAATAAAATAAAAAGAGATACGAAAAAGAAATTAAAGGGGAATTTCCATCAAAAGCCAAGGGCCCGGCCCGGCCTAGGTGAAAAAGTGTGAACCTCCTCGACCGGCTGCTTCCGTTCCTTGGCTTTTCATTTTTTTGTTGCCGATAATGAATCAAAAAGCAAGCATCACGGAAAAGGCAGCCGAAGGAGCAGCTCTCTGGCCACACAAAAAGCGCAGTTAAAATGATGGCACGTGCAGTTAACGCCGCAAAAAATGCACATAAAAAGGCAGAGTCGAAAATGTGTTTAACAAAATAAAAAACACAGCAGAAAAAACACAGACATTGTGAATGGCGGAAAAATGTTGATGAAGAGGCACGCTCGCTCGAGGCAACATAAAAAAGGAGTCCAGGAGCCTCCGGTTTGTCACAGAGTTTTTCCTCATTGTTTTTTTTATCGGACCAGGAAATGACACGCACATACAAATGAGAGGCGGTGATGGGGGGGAGGGACATGGCCAAAGGCCATCAAACGAAATGCAGGCACATTAAATTTAATGCCATTGTCATCCTCAAAATTAACACAATGAATGGCAGCAGAGGCTTCAGTTTGATTGCCCCACGAAGGAAGGCGCGTGAAAGGATGCTTTTCAGTGGAAAAAATGTTAGAAACAAATACAATCCCATCTAAGCAAGTCCATTGCATTCGAAATTATTTGCCTCAAGTTCTCATTAATTAAAGTTTCTTCATAAATCGTACTTTAGCCACTAATCTCGCCTGCCAACGCATCCTTTTCCGCCTGATTAATGTGGCCACAGTGCGGACTCCGAGCCAGCAAAGCGGATAAAAGCTCTTGAAACCGCTTACACATTATTTAAATTAAGCAAGAACGAATTTTCCAAAGCACTCAGCAAAAAACAAGGGGAAAACCAAACAGGCACCATGAAATACAATATAAAACCATTGCTAAAACTTTGAAAGAGCGCAAAATATGCGTAAGCCGAGGGCAAACACCACAGACAGACGCACAGGCCCATAAAGCAGCATCGATGCGCCTTTAAGCTCATAAAATATTTATGAAATTGCAGGACAGGACAGGAAAGAACAGGCCAGGCCGGGACGGAAAATCTTGTAAAATATCTCGTTTTATGTCCGGATCTTTATTTCGGCGACGGCTTGTTTGTTTATTTGCAATTCGAGACGTAAAATCCCTGATTTTCTCAACCGTATATTATTTGGCTCCCAATCGATTTGCTTTGCTTTACAATGCGAATCATCATTGTCATGTTGTGTATCCCGGGGTGCGGTCCTCCTTCCTTGCCGTTGCCGTAGCCCCAGAAGATTTGACGACAATTAAGTTTGTGGCACGTCTTGCAGAAGTAGATACTTTTTGCCGTCTTTGGCCCGCCAGGTATCCACTTAATTAATGGAAAAAGGCCGTGGAAAGCCCAGAGAGGAGAGTCTGCGGGAAAACTCAACAAGCTGGGTGGAGGCGCTTTCTGGTGTGTGCACAGAGCAGAAAGCCCGCAACCTCAACCGCTTTGCGGCTTTTGTGTTTTTGCATTGTGCTTAGGCTTTTTAATATTTTAGCTGCGTTGGTTCGGCTCACCTTGAACCCGTTCGCATTCCGCCAAAGGCAACTGCGGAGTTTGCACAATAATCCCAAAACTGCGGGCCAAGACAAACAGCGGCCACGAGAGTGCCGGGGCGATGCAGGCGCAACTTCAATGCAACTTGGTCGAGTGTCTGGCGCACACAAGTAGGCAATGCTTTTGCCCCGCCCTCTTTCTTGGTCCTATTTTTCGTTGTTCGTTGTTATGCAGGCAAAGGACACTCGCAGGCAAAGGACTCCGGGGGAAGGAGCACCGGGGGAAGGCATGTGGAAAATATTTATGACCAAAAGCACTTGCAGCATACGTTGTACAAGNGTTATGCAGGCAAAGGACACTCGCAGGCAAAGGACTCGCGCGGGGAGCACCGGGGGAAGGCATGTGGAAAATATTTATGACCAAAAGCACTTGCAGCATACGTTGTACAAGGTACGAGGCATCTTTTTCGGGCCCGCCATTAAAAATTGAAATGATCTATAAAGGCGACGTGACGAGGCCATAGAATATGGAATCCCTTGCACTTGGCTAATGCATTTGTCATGTTTAGGCTACGGTTGAAATATTTAAGGTGACGTTAAAAATAGTTTCAGCAACGTGCAGGGAAAATATGCCTCCGACATCTCTCCAATATTGATATTAAAATCAGAGAGATGGAAAGAGTAAAGTCGAACCTGCCCCAAGAAGCACTCATTTTCTCTGCACTTGATAATTTACCGCATTTTAAACAATGTACTTTGGAAAATCATCTCTTTGATGTGCTGCTTTCCTTTTGGCATAAATAAGCACTGCTCTTCACCTTGGACTCTGGACGCACAGAGCGGAAATTGTATTTTCCCAACAGTTCCTACACTGATTGCCCCACAGCAACTGTGGGTGTGGTATGTACTCGCAAGTCCTGGGCCTGTTGGGAAAACAAGAGGCAGGAGCGTCGAACGCCTCGGTGAACTCTTTAAGCACTTCACATGGCGACAAGGCAGACGCTGCCACTTGGCGTGGTCTGGTTGGCGATAGACTCAAGGGTTCTCCTGCCCATCCGCCCACTTGGCTGCTCATTAAACAGATAACGCCCCCGCCGCCATATGTGCGAATATTTTTAGATGCCACGTGGTGCATTAATTAATTGCCCCGAAAGTTTATGCAAAAATGAAATGTCAAGCCACAGTTTCACCATCTCTTCCACTTGCAGCATCCGAGTGACGAGGCTAGCGAAGATTAGAGCCCTTTTGGTGGCCAGTCCGGTACATTTTGCACGTCAAAATAGGCTCCGGACAGAGTCACAGCCTCTGCTATGGCGGCACGATGGGCAACGGATATTTTCGAACGTCACAAACGTCGTCGTCGTCACGTCAGCGGGACAAGCGGTAAGTTTTTCATGTAAGTGCACTCGGAAAAACCCTTTCCTTTCCGGGGTAACCCTAAGTAGTAAAAAAAGTAAGAGTCCTCACAGCAGCTTCCGTCTTGAGATACATTTCCGAGGTCTTTTTATTCAATTTCAACATCATAAATTTGTATCTGGCCTCGGGCAAGAGCGTCGCATGCGAATATATTTTATTTTCTTAGTGTAAACAAAATTGTGGGTCAAGTCTCCCGGGTGTGGGTGAGCTAATAAAATATCCCCACATATGTGGGCAAGCCATAAAAGTGTTTCCACTACCCCAGCTCCCTGTGCATCTGTTTTCCTAATCAGCCTGCTGCCCAGGACATCGATATTTATGTCATGCGGTTGGGCGGTTACGAGGTTTGGGAGGTTTGCGACACACTTTCCCAGGCTGACAAATGTCCGTTTAAGCCAGAAAAGGGTTTCAATGTCGGCTATTTAGTTTCGTCTTGTCTGGGCAATTTGCTCATCAAGTTTGCTGCTTAATGAACTGGGGATTTGCTGGGAGAAGCACAAGATAAATGGAAAATTTCAGTGTCAAAAGTGATTTGAAACTGTTGACTGGAATGCGTAGCTTAAATATATCTTCTTGTGCAACTTTTCTCTTTAAAGCCGAGAAACTCAGAGCGAGAACAACGAAACTGTGGATAAATAAACTCGGGCGGGCGTGTTCTGCCTCGGCAAAGAAACAAAAAGAACCCTTAAAAGTTTCAAGCGCTAACCCAAAAAGGATAAAACAAAAATAAATGGAAAATCATGATGAAACTTTTTGGCTGACACGAGGTGGAAAATTAATTCGTCGAGATTTTGCCCAAACATAATTAGGAACTCGATGACCCTTTGCTTTTTTGTTTTCGCCAAACTCAAAATCGAATTGATTTGCAAAGTTAATTGGCAGAGCGGAAAAAAGCGAGAGGTGGTAAAAGGATGTCCAGCAGAAATGGAACACTTTGCCAATTAATTAAATGGCAAAAAAAACCGAAATTGAGGCCGCAAGTGGACATGGCAAAGGAACGGCAATTAAAATTGCCAACGGGGGCCGCTGCATGCGATGGATAAATGCCGGGAATAGATGGCCAGGGCGTGGCACTCCCAGCATGCATTTATTCTGACCGATAGCCCTTAAATCTGAGGGATGCAGGATGGGCCGGACCCATGACAGCTCAAATACCAGGCTGCCATCATCGAAGCGTCGAGTGCATAAGCCCAAGAACCAAAGTCTGACGAGGGTTGCCCGGAAAGCAATTAAAATGGGTTTTTCCTCTCCGAAATGTCTAAATATTTCCCGGTTAATAAATACAACAATTTCAATTATTTCAGCCCTCCCAGGGTTTTTACATTGTGTTCCTAATTAAATTGCGAATATGCTAAAAATGGTTGTTGAACAATATAGAATAGAGATTTGTGATTTCTGCAAAAATGCATTGTTAGTCAACTAAATATTGATTTTAAACAAGCAAAACGTTTTTCAATGTTGCCCAAACAAAACTTTTCCAGCTAGTTGGCTGAAAAGTGTTTGCGCTTTTTGTTTATGTTTATACAGCTAAAAGCGGCTAGTTTAAGCTGAATGTTTAAATTATTCGTTTGGTTTTCAATTTTCAACTCTTTGCCGTTCGGTTTAAAGCACACACACCTAAAGAGTAGGTCGATTTCCTGCAAAACTCCAACAGTATTTTTGGCCACAAGCTATCCGAAAAATTGAATTGTTACCGCCCCCAGTAGGGGTTCTTTATTTTCCGCCAATATTTCGTCGCTACTGCCATGGAAATAGCGACGAGCAGGCGCTTCATTTGCATATAGAATGGGTGTTCCGGGAGGCGATAATGTATCGACAGGCTTTTGGCCAACTCCCGAAATTGGCGGGAAGATGTATAGGTTTTGGCGCGTCGAAGTGCAAGGGCGGAGTGTATACATAAAGATGTTAAAGATACAACGGCGATTCGATGACAATTTTTTGGCCACTGGCTGGTATAAACAAATCGATTTATGCATACGGATGTGGACAGACAGATGGGCACAAAGGAAGGCCAAAAGCACAGGCTTAACCGGCACCAGACAGCCGAACATGGCCAACATTTAGTCACGTATCGCTGGAACTCTGAATTTTTATTGAAATTGCTATATAAAGAAACGTCTTTGTCACATAACACTGAGGAAAACATAACAAAAAACATGAAATAGTTGCATTTTTGAAGACATTCACTTGGTTTCAACAGATGGATAGTATTTAAACTTTATATAGGTATGTTTTTAAACTTTCCAGGATAAGCCACGATTATTTGAACATTTACATTACCCTCTTACAATTTGTATAGATCTTTTGAGTAAATTTCTCGGAGTGCAAATAGGAAAGACGGATTCGTGCTGGTGTCTTTGCGAAGTGTGAATTTGTGTGAATGGTGTCAGCAATACGTGTAGGGCATACTTCTCGTGTACTTTTCGTAAGGCCCGTGCTAAGTCTTATTTAAGGCTGTCAACTCACCTGAAAATAGAAGAGAAAAAGGGATAACGAGGCCGTTAGCAATGTCTTAGGGTTCGATAGATAGAATTCTTAGCGAGGATATAAAGTACGAGTATTGCCATGACTATGCAGAATCGCAGTGCATACGTCAGGGCCATTAAGTTGCCTACGGGCGGTCGTCGTTAGTTCGATGTTCATTAAAAAAGTTTGAAGCACATTTTGGCATGCGGAAACCAGTGGAAAAAACAGGACAATTGGCAGCTAAACTTTTACAAATTTAATTTCGAGGCATGAAATAGTAGTACGCAAAACTGGCAGAGGAAGAGGGATGGCCAAAGGACCGAGCTGTATAGCCTCAAACAATTTACCAATTAGAATGTGGAAAAGTTTTTGCGTGCCGCCAAAAGTAAAGTACAAAATAATTGCATTTTTTATCCATCCTCCACAGACGGCTGCGGTTTATGAGGACGGCTGCTCCACTGACTGACTGTGTAATAAATATTTTACACTAAATTGCACAATTTGAATAAAAAGCGGGCGGGAGGGGGGAAAGGGAAAACGATCCAAAAGGAACTTAAATGAAGCGAAACGAGCCGAATGAGTGGGCGGGGGAAGGCTACAAATTGCCGCTGAATGTGTGCAAATGATGGCTGCTGCTGAGGAAGGCAGCGGAAAACTGGGGAAAATACGGCAAGAGTTGAGACAATTTCCGTCAAAAAGAATTGTGAGTCAGTGCGATGTTCCTGTTTCCGAATGCAATTCAGGGCCTCCTTGAATATATCAGAAATAACGTAAGACAACCAGACATTCCCAGGGTTTCAGCTTGAAAGGGAAATTCTTTAAAGGGCCATGCACTTGCGAAAAAGCGTAAAACGGAAAAGACTCGTTAGAACGCCTTAAAGCAGGCAACGCAAAATTGCCAGCCTACGTGCCCGGGCAAAAGACGTAACGAGCAAGTATCACTGGCTTTTAGCAGCCAGTTATTTTCCTCGTTCCTCTGCAGGATCCCAGGGTATATCCAAACGTAATTGAGATTGTCACTGCCTGGCGAAGCGGATAACATTGTGACCCGGCTCCAGGCTGCTGCTGTCTGTTAAATTGTGCAGCCGGTTTTCCATCATCTGTCTGATTATCTTGCATAGATTTTGCACTGCACATTCAATTGATTAATGCCATGCACAAATTGACAAGCGAACAGAACAAGTTACAGTCTGGCTGGCTAATGTAATTTTCCACAGTTCCCCCATGCACCCGAGACATCAGGGGCAATGTTTTCCATCCAAACAACCATACATATATCCATTCATTGCCTGACTGACTGGCTGATGGATAAAACAAGGACACGTGTGCATGCACAGGTACACCCACTTGCTTTTCCATTAGCTCGTGTTTTGTTTGCATTATCCCGACTTAAAAACTAAATATTTACTATATTTTCTGGGCTGTTTGCAGTTGTTAAACAATAGACTTTGAATCACACGGCTCAAAACATTTTAAAATGGTAATTCCACAAGCAATACTTTTAATACAACTGCCTTGTAAATCCATCCGCAATCCCTTCACTCCGGACTCATTGTAGTTTATGAAGTTTTCCCGACTTTGTCAAAGCCAGATGGTCCTGGGATTTGTACAACAAGATGTCAAATTTTTTCCACAAGCAATGCGAAAATAATTCCACATAAAGAACTTTCTATATGCCCCCAACGTATGTATATGCAATGCATGCTTGTTTATGTGTCAAAACACCGTAAACAAGTTTTCCATTTTTCCTGGCAAGATGCAGAAAAAGTGGCTTAAACAGCACGAGGAAGCAGAACAAAAACAAGGTACTAAGTTGGCTTTTATTCAGTGAGTGAAGGGATAAGGAGGATGAAAACTGGCAAGAAGGAAACTGCGGCGGAAGGCATATGTTTTATTTATTGTTTGCAGCACTCTTTATTGCACTTTTCCCCAACTTTGGGGCAATTTTAAAGGCACACAATAAAATACAAACAGATCTGAGAGTGCAAACCCATAGTTTTTCAAATGAGACATCTCGGGGGACGAATTCCAACTGAAAGATTGTGACAACCGCTCATGATTCGCTTAAGATTGAAAAATAGAACCCCCAGAGGCATTCTCCCCGCAGAACTAAGGCGGGAAGTTTTGCTGAATTTGTTCCAATTTAAAATTTCTCATTTCCATTTCGGTGCATTTTCAATATGCACTTTGAAATATTTGCTCTGCTCTGTTTCCCTTTGCGCCCGCTTTGCTTTGCTCTTATTAGAGAACTGCGCCGGCATAATAAAATAAAAAAAAAAAACAAGAATAAATAAACCGGCGAAATCGATGGGCAGACCGAGGAAAATCACAGATTCCTCTGGAAAATGTGCAGTCGCTGGAGGGGGGGGAGGGAGGGACTGTCAATTGCAACTCACGTTGCAAGTGCATTATATGCTTCTTATTTTCCGTGCTACTTGCATCTGCAAATTGGCCTGGTGCATTGTTTCCACCGCTGCCGCCGCTGTTCCTAAGCATTTCCATTTTTCGCTTTCAAGACACGCATCCCGCATTTTGGACTCTGACTGTGCAACACACGTCTTCATATGAAACATTCCGCTGGAGGATTTAATTCGATAGCTCCTCAGGGCCATGGGGCAGGGGTGGCTCTGGTATGAAGCTTTGCAGTTCAAAGGATCATCCGGGGGGTGCACAAGTGTAATTCGTATCAATTTATGCAGGACGTGCTGCTGCCTCTGATGTTGGATAAATTGGATGGAATGTTACATTTCAAATGAAATGTTCCTCGGGATAGCAAACGATTGGATGGACGGGTAGCGGTTAGAAGCTAGTTCAAAGTTACTTGGACTAATTACATTAAAAGCTAGCAAACTATCCTCAAAGGATACTCCAAGTATTAATTAACTTTGCCACCATAAATAGCGAATAAAAGGGTTTCTATAAAAATATTTAGAGCACATTTATGCGCTCATCCGAATGGCAGGCCATAAAACCCTATTACTTCATCTATTCTGCCTTCCAGAAACTTCCAGAAAGGTCATGGAAAATATTACCAAAAAAAGCCTCTAGTCACGGTTGACTTGTTTCATTACACACATGGCAAAAATAAAATGTTATTTCGTTTTATAAATAAAAGTTCTTTTGTGGCCATTGCACTCTCCGCAATGAAAAGCCCCCAAAAGAGCAAAAATTATTTCATTGGTCACGCTGGCTGGGCATCTGAGTACCAGCGGAGCTGGAAAATTGGAAAAGTGGCAAGAACCCGGGTGGGGGGAGTAGCGTTGGTGGCAACTCAAAACAAAAGGCGTCAAAACAGGAAACGCGCTCCCGGCCAAAATCCAAATCAAAAGCCCGAACCATGCGTGCATGCCAAGCAATTGGGGGAAAAGGGGAAAACTCTGCGCGCGACACGTGCGTTTGCTTCGGTCACATGTCACAATATTAAACAAGAACGATTATGGTCGAGTGTCTCGACTATAAATACCCGGTTCTCAGTTACAACTGATTTTTAGATGAAGGGGAAACATTGCGGATGAGAAAAAGGCGGCATGTTGCATGTTCGCAACACCAATATACCATCCAAATTTAGTGCCTCTAAAGTTAAACTTGTGAAAGCCTCAGAATTTCTTGGTTTTAACGGACAGACAGACGGACACATGGACAGGGATAGATCACCGGTTGACTTTATAAGGTCGGAAACGTTTCTCCCATTTGCACAAACTTAATATACCATTTGCAGCTTAAGGTACATGGTATAAAAACGTAATTTGGAGCTGGATAAAAAGCTAAAATCGTTGTCGCCCCTTTTTGGGGGGAACCGAGNATTATGGTCGAGTGTCTCGACTATAAATACCCGGTTCTCAGTTAACACCTGATTTTTAAAACATGGCTAAACATTGCGGATGAGAAAAAGGCGGCTAGCTTCTACGGAGAAGCAATTTTTTGTCAATTTCGCGGGCGGAAGTGGGCGTAACCGGCTGGTTTTTGCAACACTGATAGATATTGGCTCTACCAATATACAACCAAATTTAGTGCCTATAGAGTTAAACTTGTGAAAGCCTCAGAATTTATGGGTTTTAACGGACAGACAGACGCACACACGGACAGGGATAGATCAACGGTTGACTTTATAGGGTCGGAAACGTTTCTCCCATTTGCACAAACTTAATATACCATTTGCAGCTTAAGGTACATGGTATAAAAACGTAATTTGGAGCTGGCTAAAAAGCTAAAATCGTTGTCGCCCCTTTTTGGGGGGAACCGAGTGGGAACCGTTTCTTGTGTCCACGGCATCTGCATCCATTTGACGGCTGCTCTGCGCTTCACTGCCTCAGGGCCGCACTCTCCCACTTTTTACCACCCCCTCGATGAGTCAGTGCGGCATTACACAGCACAAAAATGTTTATGACACAGGTAAACTTGATTTTAATTTCTGGTTAACCGGTAATAGCCAAAGATTCAAATGAGTTTAAATTGTATGGTCTGGCAAACTGTTTAGCTTCATTTTCGTTGCTATTTTTATTGAATTTTGGCGACACAATTGGAGTGTATTTTGGGCACCCCGAGTGTTGCAACAAGCACTCGTTTTTGCTGTTTTATGATGAGCACAGCCCGCTCGCATCCGCTCGAGTTACTTGATTACAAGTGAGCAACGCATTTCCGCCGCCTTTTGTTGTTGTGCGTCGAGCGGAGAGCGGCTGCCTGGCCTGGCCTGGAGATTGGGAAGCCCAGCATGGCCCCGAATTCCCGCAACTACGCCCCAACTACATGCAGAGGTGACGCTGCCGATGACGAAATTCCACCTGCCAGCAGCAGCCGCCGCCGCCGCCGACTGGTTGGTTGGTTGTATGCGGCAACGTTGAAAGTTCAACAACGATGGGACGACTCTGTAGTTGCGGCTCCGGCTGCCACAGTTCACTTGAGTTCATTGCTGGGGCCCGAAAGCCGGGCCAGGCCCAAGCCCATCGCTCGACCCCGCCTGCCATTGCTAACTTTTTGTTTTGCATTATTCACGAGCATTGCCACATGATGGGGCACAGTGTGATGTGAGTTGGAGGGGCTCAGGCTCTGGGTGGTGAAAACTTGCCGAGAAAATTTAGGAAAATCTGCAGGAACTTTTCAACTTGATCAGCTAATTGGAAAAACAATGCAAACTTATACAGTTTTGCCATTTGGAAATTGCAACACTTGCCTCTCAATTGGAATTTCAAATGAAAGTTCTATTATTCTCTATGGAAAGAATGCTTTTGTTGAAATATTCCAGATTATATGGTTATATGGTTAAGGTAAAAGAAAGCTTGTAGGGGCAATAAAAGGTTTTCCCGTTGTGGAGACCCTTTACAAAATAGCCAAGATTTATGCAGCTGCTAATGTGAACATGCAATTGTTACCAACCTACTGCATAACCACTGTACGCCGGATTTAATGGCTTATTCCACTGAGTTAAACAACACAACAGAAGCAGACGCAGCTCATTTGTCATTCAAAAGGCTACATCATCTCCGCTGAAAGGGAGAAAGAAAGGGTTTCCGACCCGCAACCTTTCACCTTCGGGGGGAAAACAAAAGCACCTCCCTCCTCCCAAAAAAAAGGAGAAGAAGCCCTCGTGCGGATTACAAATTCAAAGTTGATGGTGCGGCAATTGTAATTTTCGACGCAGGCTAGCAGATGTTGTCGCCACTTCAGATCGACTCGATAATGAGCTCAGTTTGCTACTGGTTTCTGCTTTAATTGAGCGCCTAATTACTTTTCACTTTGCCATTGCGATTAAACATGAAAATTTCATTAACACAGCGAGCGGCTTACAGTCGTCGGGTGGCCATTAAGGCAGCAAAAAGTTTGAAACTCGAGACACCCGAGAAATTGCTCCATTGTGCTGCAGGTGAGCGCACAATAACAAATAAGCAACAGCCACAGCACACATTTTTATGTTTACTAAAGGTTTTTACAACCCCCCATTAAAGTTTATTATATTTCTCTTTAAATTTTTACATTTTTTCACTCAATGTTCCATTTCATTTCTCTAGCTTTCGGCCAAACAAAAGCCAAACGTGCTTTATAATCATTTTGAGCAAGGTATCAGCTTGCAATTACACTATTTTGCCCGCAACTGTGCCGAGCGCTGGGATTGTGGTGGGATGGGCAGCGTGCCACTGAAAAAGGTTAACAAAATAATAACAAACAAATGAGCAGCGCCGGCTGCGGCAGAGGCAGCATCTGCGCAGACGCGACGACGGCGGCGCCTGCGCGTTGCCTGTTTGGAATTTCAGTCAGCGGCGAGACGTAAAGGCGGCAACAACCGGTGGAAATAAAGAGCGCTGTGAAAAACATACGACACCACCCAAACAAGAGCAATCGGAAAGCATAAAAAACCGAGGTCGGAAAAGCGGCGAAAAAGCGGTGGAAACAAGTGAGAAAAATAGCGCGCGCGTTTTCCTTTTTTTTGTGTTGTTTTGGTTTATTGCTTTTTGGCCATTTCATGGACAATAAACTCATTTTGCATTAACCACAAAAATCAACAAACTGTGCAAAGGCGGAGCCGTCAATAGAAAGCATTCAACTGGGCCAAAACGGGGGGACAGCCGAGAGTGTTGCTTATTTTCACAGCAAAATGAGGCCCAAAAGCCAATCTATTGACTAATGGGTGTGCGAGTTTGAGTGCGGGCCCGATAAATGGACGACAACCTCGTTATTGGCAGACAAGACAGCAGCCCACAGAAATCTGTGGCATGGCCCATTTATCTAAATGCCATTAATGATTTAAGGAATTCATTTGTCATTCGGCCAATTGCTTAAATAAACCATTAATGGGGGTGACTTTTGTGATAAACAGGTGGATAAAATATGTAAGGTTTAACTTGGCATTTGGCCACTAGAAATGAAACACTGGAGAAAAGGATATTAAAATAATATCATGAATATTAATCAGGAATTCGTGACTGTCATTTGGTTGTACCCAAACTGGTATTCAGCAGTGAAAACGTTCATAAACTGAAATGCGGAATTGATGAGCTCGGGGAGCCGAGTTGTGAATTGTGAACTAGCTTTGGGCCATATTTCCTAGTGGTGCTGATTCAGTTTGCCCCTTTGGATGATTGAGTGTCCTGCGACAAATGGCAAACTTATTTGTCCACTCATTGACAGAGCCGGCAGCCAAGTTTTGGCTTAATTTATGTCCCCAGCCGCAGTGGCAGGAGCTGGTCGCGTGTATGAGCCAGAAATGCAATTTGCGGGAAACCGCAGAGGCACTGGCACTGGCAAAAAGCAGCGGCGGTGGCAGAAAATTGATTTAGCATTTATTTCCATCCAGCTCGTAGAGTGCTGGCTCTGACCTGCAGCGATATTTTAGCAGCAAAGTTGCGGCAAGCAAAAATTGTTCGGCAAATGTCATTTCAAATGCCGCCGACGACGGCATCTTCTTCTTTTTTCCAATGATTTCGACAGGTTTTTCGTTGGATTCGCAATTTGGCAACCCGCTGGCAGCGGCAGTAATTCGGAGACTTTAACAATACGCTCTGATTATTCCAGTCGCACTGAATTTGTTCTCTTTTATTTAATATTAATTCTATTTTCACAATTGAAAACCTATTGTCTGGGGCCGCTTGTGAGAGAATTCCGATTGCCAATGATTTTATGAATTTATTTTGTTGTACTACATCTGTATTATAGTATTTTATTGTATTTTTTAGTTTATGCTCCGTTGGCCGTGCTGGCCTGGCAGTTGCCTGCATCTGCTTTACTGCTTTTCATGTAAATCGGTGTTTGGCGGTTTGCCGGTTTGCTCATTTTTTCACCCAATAGATATCTGTGTTAATTAATTTGGCGGTGCTGTCATGCGAGTTTTGCCATTTCCATTTTGGCACGAACGTGTTTATTTCATTGCAGTTTCTATTTTTTCTGGCATAATTAAATTAGCTGATCCTTAGTGAATTTCAAAGAGCGAACTTCTTTGTTTTCATATTTGCCAATAAAACCAGGTTTTTTGTTTATTATTTGTTGTGGGTTTGTGGTGTTTTAATTAGTGTTTTTTTCTCATTATTTATTTAAAGCCTTTATTGTGTTTTAGGGCGTTGAAAATCGCTTGCTAATCGCACGCAAATCGCATTTGAGTTTTTTGCTGCATCTACATCTGCTGTGAGTGCCCTTCGGAAAATTGAGAAATTTAATGCGGCGCGTGTCACAATCAAAATCAAGTTTAAACCGAAACAAAACACAAACACGTGACGGGAATCCGTAATGTTTATGTGTTGCGAAAACCAGAGTGCCAGAATGTTCATTCCGCCGGGCTGTCAGTCATAAAATGGCATTAAAAGCAATTAGCAAGTCGCTTTATATTGCCCGCCAAGGAACATATTGTACTGCTACTATATTGCCGGGAGTAATTAAAACCAAAAGCTCTTGGAGGCAAAATAATTAGAAGGAAAAACGAGCACAGAGGCGTCTCATTTTCGTTTCTCTCTCAAAATAATAATAGCAAACGAAGTGAGATATTATCGCTGGCATAAAGCACGCTAAGAAACAATTTGATACACCGCACTGTGTTGACATCCGCTTAATTAACTTTTAAGTGAAAAATACAAGGGTCCTGCAGCACTCACAGAAGCGAAAAAGAGCATTCGCATTAACCTTTGTGGGCCGGCAAAATGTGTCAAACTGTGTTGTTCCAACTCCCAGATGTATGCTAGCCCGAAACAGCAAAGGAAATGGCAGGTGCACTTGAAAAAATTATAGAGTTCCTGCCTTAAAAGGGGAGGTTTAAAATCCCCAAAATTGGAGATGGGTTGAGAAAGCAGGCAGATGTCTTGGTTACCATCCCAACGTGCTGACCCAGAGACCAAGAAAAATAAGTTGGCTAAGATTGCATCCATATAATCAACTCTTTAGTATTGACTTCATATTATACCAAACATAATTCATAGGATTCTTAATGCACAAAACTGCTCAAGCTGCCTCTAAGGTGGTAGTAAACCTGTTTTATAATAATAAAAACCAGTAAAACCCATAAATTATCATGATTTAAAAGGGCAGAATATTCAAAGACTCGGTGAGTTGTTATATAGAGAGCAGCATTGTGATCACAAACATTTTCCCCACTAGTCTTGCATCCATTTCCCTAATTGTATTAAATATTTAAAAAGACAAGGCCATTTGTAGCCCATTTTTATCCCGAGTGTAGGAAAAAGCAAATGGGGTCAGGCCGAAGCTAAGCAGTTGGCAGGCGGAGTGCTCAGCACTTTCTGGCTCTTTATTTTTTATTTTTATGTGAGCTGTGTGAGCTCGCACCATAAACCGAGGCCTCGGCCCGGCGCCGCCGAGAACTGATGGGCGAACCAGGACCACCACCAGCAGCAGGAGGCCCAGAAGCAGGAGCCTCCTCTAGGCCGTGGCTATGGCAGGGTCGCAACTGCAGCCGCCAGGATGGCGCGCCGGCTCCTCCCCAATTCCCGCTCAGTTAAACATTAGTTGGCAGCATTTGCAATTGTAATGGCTGGCATCTAAAATGCAACCAACCGGTAAAATGTGTTGAGGTAGCAGCGCTTCTAAAGGTAGAATATGAAAAGACAGGAACTGTCTATGGGGGCCAATAGCAATTAACACGGAAACTCTTGCCGGCGGCAGCAGCACTGGGGGCTAAAAGGGTTACAGGTAAAAGCTAACACAAGCACTAAACTTTGGGTATTACAAGGTATTTTGTAGGATGCAAATTGTGCAGAGATTATAGAACAATGTAGTGCAAGGTTTGCACTATGAAAGGCAAATAAATGTTACCATTACAAACTACGTATAATAAGTATCCATATACATACAAGACTATTGTTAGGTGATTGAATAGTTTTCTTTGGCAAATGCCATAGTTTTCCCGTAAACAAAACTAATTCCTTTGAACAAGGGAGATCGCTTCGATTTTATGAGCCATTCCCAGCTGTCGGGCAGTTGAATTAAGCCCCAATGGTAATTCGAGAGACGTAAACATTAGTTCTTTTACCGCCACTGACATGGCAATCATTCATTCGAGCGAAACTCAACGTAGACGACCCACAGACTCCCTACTTTCCGGCTTTCCCTCTATAAAAGTCAAACTATTTTACGATCCGGCAGCAGGAGCAATGGGAACAGAAAGTTTGCGCAGTCAAGCGTTTAAGCCAAAGGACTATTTGCTTACCACCTTTCATCACCACCATCCGTGGCACGGCATCAGCAGCTTTGACTGATTGAGGGAAAATTGCTTAGCCAGCAGGTTTTCCTCCGCTGTTTTTTTTCCTACCTGGTTGGCCAAATGAAGCGTGAGATGCGCGGCATCTGTGACTTTGGCGCTTCGCTTTTGCAGCTCTCAAGTTCTGGGTGGGAAATGCCAGAAAAGCCATTTGCCATTTGTAAATGGAAAACGTCTGGCCCGGATTGGCAGATTGATTGCGAAAATGGCTGTTGTATCTGGAGGAAGGGTTTCGGGATTACGGAATTCTCACTTCTCATGAGTTATTGCTTATGCATCTCATTGGAATCAGTCAAGTCATAAATTTATATTCATACCTTCTTCAGGGGCAAGGACAGCTACAGCTATCAGCACAACTACGTGGATCGAGTGCGTCTGGAGGACACAGCCACCGGGCACCAGCAGAGCAACCACGATCCGCGGTGTCCCCAACTGAGAGCCGCTGGCTGGCGGCACGCCCACAAGTCCGTCTCGCACCTCGACTTGGCCACCAGCTGCCATGAAGCAGCTGGAGCTGGCCTAAGTCGCCACCAGTCGCACCAGCATCTCCCGCAGCAGCAGAGCCACCACCAGCATTCGCTCCTGCACCACTCGCATTCCCACTCGCACCCGCACCATCCGCACGCCCAGCCCCACTGGACCCAGTGCCGGGTGGGCGTGGTTGGCGGCGGCGGCCCCGGAGCCGGAAGTGGCAACGGGCAGCTGAGGAACGCCCGGTCGCTGGACTACACGCAGCTCGAGCGGGAGGAGAACGCCTTGGACATCGCCGAGTTCTATTGGCGCTTCGATGCGGAAGCTCCGCTAGACCAAGTCGATAGTTACGCGGGTGAGTGGCGGCCTTCGGGCGGTTTGAAGGCATTCATCCGTGGCTTGTGATTGAGTTATCGGCGACACTTGTTCTGCTCAAATTTCTAATGTGCCGCAACTTAATTACAATGTCTCAAACCTAGCATTATCTATACTAACTAATGTTTGTTTATAGTTCTCTCAATCAAAGACAACTACGAGCCCTCTGGCGGGATCCCTGGAGGAGCTGTAGAAGCGTCACCACCAAACGGTAGCAAGACAAATGGTGTTGTACCCACCACCGCAAAACCCTCTTCGGCAGCACCCACCCTGTTCGATATTTTGGGCAGCGAATCGTGCAGCTTGAGAAGATCGCGCAGCTTGGCCGTGATACGTGAGGAGACATTTAGTGATCTGCAAATTGGATCCGCCAACAGCAGCCGACGACGCTCGCAGCTAATACCGCGTGCCCGGCTAGTAAGTCGCGGCTTTTTCCGTGAATCGCCCAGGTGAGTCACCTACAAAGACTGAATAAGTAGAGTATTTTCGATCCCAATCCCTTAACGACTCTAACTATGATAGAACAGCTGGCAGTTTGACTACTCTTTTTAATGTCCCCAAATCATCAAAAGTCCAAAACAGATGATACTTAGCAAGAGAAATTAACTAAAGTAGAATCGGTAAGGGTATTTAAGGCCTGTATGCTAGAATTTTTCAACAGTTTCCCATTGCTTGAAGTCCAGGCAACAAGCATACGCCGCGTTGTCCGATATCTACCTCCGTTTGGCTCAGTCGTTGAACGTCGCTCGCCGCAAACTCAACAGGTTCCGCAGTGAACATTTTCGCTGTTAACAATTCGTGAGCCGCCGGCCAAATTGTTGCGGTCGGTTTGTTGTCGCTGCTTCATTTTCCGTTTGTGCTTCTGGCGGTTTCGTTGGTTTCTGTGCGCTGTTTTGCGTTTGTCGGCCGCGGCCGGTCAGGGTCATTATTCGAGGTCACTGTTGCATTAAACAAAGCGGCATTTACGCGTACACGAGTGCACCGGTAGCTGCGGCTTGTCGATTAAGCCAAACCCTGATTTGTGACAACTGCAGAGTCGAAACGATCGAACGTTTAAGCACGTTGCGTAACCATTTAGTCTACTTTTTGTTTGCTTGTTTAATTAAAATTGCAAAAAGTTTGCCCCGGCCAGCTAGTTGATATGAGTTTTGTGGGACAGCGTGCTGGAAAAGCTTTTAGCCTGCACCACTCATCCTGCCATTAGCACAAATCCCCGCCACACACACACACACACGATCCTGCGCATCCTGACAATGACAGCTGCAGTCGTCGGTGGCAATTGCTTGCCTTCCTTCCGGTTCCATTGCTGTCACTGTCAGTTGCTACAGTCTGCCCTCGGTTTTTATTTAATTTGCCGCAAATCGTCGCGTCAAGTGGCTGGGTAAACTTTCGAGAGTGCAACGTGCAACTGAAACCGATCCGGGCCGCAGGCTTTTAATGGGGGATTAGCGTTAGAAGCGTTTACATTCTCCGAGGGCACAACAGAGTAATAGACACGTTGATAGCAATCGATACACTCGTTACGGAGTTTCAAATCCTCACTGATTGATATTGATTATCGTTGCTCAAAGCGCGAAAACTGTTTGCTTATAGCTTTGATTAATTTGTTCAAATTTTGATGTTCTCCAACCTGTATCCATTATTCACATCGCTTGTGGCAGCATCCTTTTCGCAAACCAAAATCAACAATAATTTGACAGGCTATTAAAATGGCTCCCCTCCAATGAATCTTTTTGCGTTGGACCCGACCCTCGTCAGCGCTTTGACACATTAAATTTCATGTGTGCTTTCACAACTCTATCAATCACCTGTCGCACAGCTCACCGTTCTGTTGCATTCCTGTTTTTTACTGCTTTTTACTGTTTTTTACTCGAGTGCCAGCCATTCCCATGCCGGTCTGACTTCTGTTTGTTCAACAGATTTGTTTGTTTGTGAGCGGATTGATTGATTGAGACATTGTCACATGACCGAAGGCCAACAGACAAGGGCCTGATGAGCAGTCAGCTTGCAATCATACATAATCAGCACTTGTAATTTCATTTTGATAGGCAAATGCGAAACAATAGCGCCATTAATCCGCCCATCCTCCCGTTTCGAATCTCCCACCCGCAGATTGAACAGCAAAGCGAATCAGACGACCTCCGCGGTGGGTGAACAGTTGTCGGCGGATCAGCATCTGACGGATGAGGTCCAAAGTCACAGAAGCAACCCAGCCACTTGCGATTCGCATCAGCAACATCTACAGCAGCAGCAGCAGCAGCCACAGCAGCGAAATTCCCGCGAATCGCGTGACTTTGATGTCTACTACGATAATCTGAAACGGTTGGACGCCCTAGCTTTGGGTTTGGGTGAGCAACTGCATCCTTGGCACAACGACAAGAGTGACTTGGAGAGCTTAAACTCGGACTATTTCAAAAACTCTCTGCACCAGAACCACTTGGATCAGCAGCAGCCCTCGTCGCTGGAATTGGAGGCCCTCGAACAGGTGGCAGTTAGTTTGCTGAAAGAGCGTCCGAGGATTTATCAATCCAGGCGACAGCAGCAGCTGCACCGGAGCAACCATCTCCACTCGAACTGTTTGCAACGGCATCTGGACACGGGGGGCGAGTCCTGTCCCGAGCATAGTCAAAGCAGTGTTTTCCCCGAGACCACGACCAGCAACTCGGACGATCAGACGGACACTCCGTCGCTGTCGGAGCAGGAGTACGATTTAACGCACATTGAGGAGATCTATCATCACGACAGCCAAGTGGAGGAGTCATACGAACTGATAAGTTTGACAACCACAGCCAGGACACATTTCGAAAGCAGCGAAGAGGAGGAACCGGAGGCAGGGGAAGAGACTGCGACTGAGGAGGCGGTAGCCACACCCTCGGAACCCCCGACCAGTGATAGTGACAGCACCGTAAGACAACCGGGCAGCAGCGACCCGTTGGACAAGCTAATAGCCTACGATTCCGTCTATCTCTCCTCCGAAGACAGCTCCGATTGCACGCTGATTGGCGAGAGCTGCGAGTCCTTCGAGCAGAGAACCTTCACCAGCTGCGGGGAAAGCGGGGAGTTGGAAACGCGCAGTTTATTGCACATTTCCATTGAGGACACGGTATACGAGCCGCAGGCCAAGCAGCACAAAAAGTCAGCGGACAAAGAGGAACAGACAGCTCCCCTCTTGACCAGCGCCAAGGTTGAGGCACAAATCTTTACACAGGTCCTGAAGGTGGAACACACGCCCAAGCCAAAAATACTCACGGTTGTGGAGAAGCGCAAGCTGAAGCAGGAGGAGGCGAAGCAACAGCCACCGGAACTGAAGCGCCAGGCAACCGATTCGTTTGTCATTGGCAACGCAAGTAAATCCAATCTCACAGAGAACCAGTATCACAGTCTGCCGGATGTTAATATCGGCGTTAGTCTAAAGGTCTGCGAGAACATTGACAAGGAGCTCAGGTCCTCGTACAACCAACAAAGGCAGCAGCAACGCAAGGAGGCCAAGAGGGATCCGCAGCAGCTGCAGCAGCAGCAGAAACAGCAGAAACAGCAGGTGACCCGGGCGGAGACTTACGATTCCATCAGACGCTTCGGAAGGGCTCACCAGAAGGCCAGGCAAAGGGAGTACAAGGAGCGGGAAAGGGAGCGGGAACGGGAAGCTCTCCAGGAAAAGGAAAAGGAAAGGGAAAAACACAGAGAAAAGCCAAAGATAAACAAGGAATTCCCCGTGCAGGAGCGACAAATTGAAGTCAAGGAGGCGTCAATAACCGAAGAGTTAATCAAGGAAAAACAAGAGGTTCGCGAGCCACAAGAGGAGGAGCCCCTGCCGCCACCGCCGCCACCTTTGACAGAAGAGTTCTTGGAACAGGAAGACTGCCCCAAAAATCTACCGGAAGAAGAGGAGGAAGAGGACACGCTGTCTTGTGTTTCAATATCGCAGCCGGAACAACCGAAGGAGGCGCCCGCCATCGAGGTAGCCAATTTCAGCAAGCTAATCGAGCGTCGTGCCCAGGAAATCCGTGAACGCCAGGAGCAAAACTCCAGCAAACAAACGCCGCCGCATTCCTTCCACATCATTGTCACCGACACCCAGAACAACATCATCCAAAAGGAGGCCATTCAGGAGGGCCAACGCAAAGCCACCGCAAACCCACAGGCCTGCAATCCCACTCAGCGTTCGCTGCGCCGCTCTGCGAGCTCGTCGAGTGGCAAACCTCTGGAGCATCGCATCCTCAGCGCCGGGGCACCCATTTACAAAGCCCGACCTGTCAAGGTTTTGGCCACCTCGACCTACGGAGAATCGAGTTTTTCGCGCGGCAAAATGTCGCGACCACAAATCCTGCACGTGGTCGATGGTCGCAGTGCGGCCGCAGGAAGCGGTGCAAGTGGCACCATGCGCCGCAGGAGCACTGCCAAAAGCTTGGCGAGCACAATTAGCTCGAGTGCCGGGGGCGGCGAAGTGGCCCACGAGTATCTGCAAAAGGTGGATGCCGTCCGTTGCTATTGGAATAAGCTGGCAGGCAATGAACCGGAAACTTTGAAAACCGAGACACCCGCCAAGGAAAATCAACCGTCGTTCAATTTCCAGGTGGGCGGCGAAACAAGCATTGGAAGGGATAAAGCTCCGCCAGAGAACATTGACTTTTTCAGCATGATGCCACCACCCTCCATAGAAATTGTGGAGCTGGGAGAGGGCTCCCGCAAGGCCACCATTGTAAAGGCGGCTGAGGTGAATACGGATCAGGACGAGGACCCCGGACAGTTCGATCACATCAGGTACAAGGTGCTCAGGTCGCAGCAGTTGATCAGGACCAACATCCTGGCCACTCGCAACAAGAAGGAGGCCCAGTTCGATGGCTTGATACAGTATCTGCAGGAGTACAGTTTCCAGGAGCTGCTGAGCAACAATAATGTGGTTATCGTGGAGCCGGTTAGGACCAAAATCGAGAGACCCATGCAGGTTGGCACTACTCCGGTCTCGGCGATTCCACCACCAAAGCCCCCGAGGGCGGTGAATACGTCGAGTGCCACTGACCAGCCCCGAAAGACTCGACAAGGGCAAATCGGAGGAGCTGCTGCCAAGCGGCATTTCTTCTACCAGCCCGTGAGGGTCAACAGGGAACTCTACGAGGACGAGCTGCCCCATCCGGACACAGTTCGCAATGCACGTCGCTTTTTCGAGCAGAACATGCGGCCCACTCAGGGCCAGGGATTGCTGCTGCAGTCGCAGCAAAAGTTCGGGGGGTCCGCGTACCAGTTGAGCCCCAAGACAAGGAGCGCCCGTGGTTACCGGTACCTGACGATAGACACCAGCTACGGCAGCGAGGAGCAGCCCAAGGGCATGGAGCTGCTCGAGGAGCACAAGGCCAAGCACTGGGACAACGCCAGTTTGTCGAGCGGCATTTCCAGCGGCGACCTGAGCTCGCCCTGCGGGGAGTACCAACACCAGGAATCGCCTGTGCTGGCCTGCAAGGATGTGCACGTTCAGGACGTGGTCAGGCGGCACAACAGCAATGCGGCCAATGCCAAGGCAAGGGCTAAGCTCGCCAACCGGCGCACCTGGTGCATTGGAGGCGCAGGTACCGGAGCTGTTGCCGCTGCAAACGAATCTCTCTATCGGCAAATTTATGAAAACAATCTTGGCCAGGCCGAGCAGCAGGACAACGGCGACCATCTCCAGCAGGAGGACAACGAGCAGGTCGGCCAGTACGAGGACGAAGTGGAGCAGGACATGTGCGATAACTATTATGTCAGCAATGTGAGTATGCACACAGCAAAAATGTTTTTAAATCAGGAAAAAGTTAATTGCAAGAAACAAAACCGATTTGGTAATCTTATCAAACTACATTTTAAAGAATAATTTAATCGTTGTTGGTTATCAATGGCACTACTTGAAGTTGATATAATTCTTCATATAATTCCCTAGAATTTGTTTTCAGTGTGGCCTTGGGGGTGCGGCCTTTTGCGTGTGGCTTTATGGACCATTAGCTTTTGATGTGAGGCCCGCCGACTAATCTTTTCCATTTTCACTTTTCCTTTTAGGACGTGCTGGCCAAAATAAGGGAGTGCGGCTCCACTGTCACCTACTATGGAGGACGGGTCGTGGATGCCACGACCGCAGTCGAAAATCCAATGCCACAGCCCACAAAGGCCACTCATCCGCAGGCGGTGACAGGAGCCCGGTCCCGGATCCGTCAAATCGAGGCCTGCAATGTGTGCCTGCCGAGCGACAGATGCGAGCACCAACTGCAAACCAAGCAGACAGAACTGGCGGATCAGGACTCCTATCAAGGTATAACTATCACAAGGGCAGCAATTTCCTAGCTCTGTTACAGCAACCCTAAAAACCGAACTAATATTTGGCTCCTCCACGAGCAGGCATCAAATTCAAGCTGGTCAAATCGAATAGCTGTAGCAGCCGCCTGGAGCTGGCCGGAACCGGGGGCGATGAGGTCACACCCGATAGCGTAGTGGTGCGCAAGATGGTCCATCACTTCGAGGCGAACCAGGCGATTGCCAGCTACGAACCCCAGCAGCTAACCATCAACAGCCAGAGCCCCATAATGTCCGAAAAAGTGCCCGAGGAGGAGATGCCGCGACGTCGAGTGACAGTAAATAATCACATCAATGTGCTCGGGGACATGACCCAGGAACTCGAGAAGGCTGAAAACTTTAATGGCCAACAGCAGCATCAGCAGCATCAGCAGCAGCCGGATAATGGTTATGTTGAGGAAGATGTGTTGTCATTGTCGCCCACATACGAGTCCCAAGCCATGAACATACGCCTCGATGGGGTGCCGGAGAAGAATAAAAACCAACAGTCGAGCGCCATCGCCGTCGTCGCCGCCGTCGCCGCCCCCGCCAATGTCATCAACAAGGTTCGTCGCAATAAAAATGTGGATCTGGCCTACACGCTAGTTAAAACAAATCCTCCCAAGGGTAAGACCATCGAATTTCCGAGTCAGAAAATTGGAAAACAGCAGCCCGAGCAAGGGGCGGTGGAGAAGACCGAAATGCCCTCGGCCCAGAGTCGACCCCAAATCATTGTGCCCGTGGAGATTCACCCGCAGGTGAGCAGCAACCAGCAGCAACCACAAACCCCGCCGGTGACAGCTGCGGCCCCGGTCCCACCTCTACCCGAACGGCGGTTGAGCAATGCCAGCAGCAGCAACTCCATCGTGGACAAGACCGTTGTGCGGTATTATGTGGCCAACGACAGGAGCATCTACGAGCGGCGCAAATATGACGAGATCGAGTTTGAGGAGTTCGAGGTCTACGATCCCAGCAAGGAGGGTCCCCCCGAAGAGGTCCAGCCCGCCGAAAAGACGGATGCCGAGCTCTACGACAGCCTGGACGATAAAGTGTAAAGGAAACTTGCAACGACTTGGGGTTGGTTGGGTCATCGCATAAATTATATAAATCATATCGTTAGCCTAAATTTAGCTTTACCGCTAAAGCCAAATGATAACGCAATAACCTATCCAAAGTAGGATTTATTATATTATTTAAATCGAAATTGATACAAGTATAAATCGATGATAAAATGTACATTATAAATTGATGATAAAATAAATAAATATGCAATCTATTTAACAGCCGCGACAGCTGTCGGCCTAATTATTCATTATGCTTTGACGGTGCAAAAGCCAATTTATAACCCTCGCGTTGTTTTATAACTAAATCTATCTATCAAGTTGGGTGGCGATTGTGTTTATTGCAAACCATAATTGCATAAACTAATCTTTAATTAATCGATAATTTATAGGCGTCTGCGAGTAAATTGAAAAGTGGGTGGTAATTATGTGATTAGAAAGGAAAGCGAAGTGTTTCGCTTAATTGATTTTGTATTATTATAATTAAATATGCGCAAGCCCAAGAAAATGATTAGCAAATTGGTTTTCCCGCCACTTGGGTAAATGGTTTCATATGAGATCCTAAATATACATATAACACCTTACCTTCAAAAGATTCTATTTTGGCTTCCTGTTTAGAAAGCATACGTTTTCTTCTTCTTTTTCTGTTCATTATCTTTTCCCTTGATGGATTCCGAGTGCCTTCGAAAGGTTTAATATTTAGCATTAAAATTTCACAAAGACACGCAACACTCACTAATCAAACGATTGATGTTTGCCAACTTCTTGTAAGGCAGCATTTTGATGCTACGCTTCGACTTTGGACCGCTAATATACACACATGATTCAGGCCCATCGACATCATTTTCCCCCACCGGATCTTGATTTTCAGCCATATTCACTTCTATACCTTCCCCTACATTTGATTTCTCATAATATTCCTCCAATGATTCTTTACACTCTAAGGGCGTTAGCATTTTCTTCTCCCTCAGTTCTTGGCGTAAAAAATAGTTGGCCAAACGTTTCATTTTGTTCCTTAATGTTGAAGGAATTAAAGAATCAAACGGCTGATTCTTCATCAATTTCACTGACTTTTCTTCCTCAATATCCCTGAAGCCTGCGATGTCTAGTGAATGATATGATATTGCAACCATAAAGCCCGCAAGCAAAATATTTGCAAAATAAATCGAAGGTAAATATGTATCTGAACTCACCTCCCGTCTCCAGTTGCGTTTTGTCCGACTTTTTGCTGCCTTTCGTTCCCTCATCCTCCACCGAGGATGAGTAGCTTCTGTGCTGTGGCCGTAGGTGCTGGAAAACAGGGTTTGAGTGTTTGCAAATTAACATTAATGACTCAATTTCACATTATTGATTGTGGCTTAAATTGGCTATAGATCTTATGGCTGGGAAAAGAGCACTCGGCGGGCAGATAATGCCTATAAAGGAAAATTATAAGCCAAAGGCATCTTAAAGTATAACGATAACATCAGCGTATGTACTTTGGGGTGGTCCGTAGTTGGGTGTAAAATTTAACGAGAGTCTGTTGTTTGTGGGGGAGTCAAGTAATCCGAAAGTGCCCGAAAACATCAGTAAGAGTATTTGTTTTCCCTGGCAAGGCTGCTTACAGTAATCGCCAGAGGAATCTTTTCTTTTATACTTTTGGAGCCACACTTGGAGTAACATTTAACAACAAGTTTGCATTCAGCATTTGAAAGTCCACCCTGACATTGTCCTTGTACATTTCCGTTTGTCTAACTCTCCCGCCTCGTCATTTTAGACTGGCATTCTTTGCATGTTTTAGCCTTAGCTAATTAAGTTAAAATGCTCCCCAGTGAAATCACGTGCTCTCCATAACGAGGAACAGCCACGACGACAACGACAACCAGCTCGCAACCCAAACAGAGCCACCCGTCAACAGAAAGTAAAAACGATTATAGTTGAGTCTCTCGACAATGAATACCCGGTTCTCAGTTCCCACCTGATTTTTAGAACATGGCTAAACAGGGAGCGGCAGGTTTCTGTGGAAAAGCTTATGGGGGCAACACATTTTTGCCATTCGCGAGGGCGGAAAAGGGCGTAACCGGCTGATTTTCGCAACACAGATAGATATTGGCTCTACCAATGTAGTATCCGAATTTAGTACCTCTAGAGTTAAAACTGTGAATTTCCTAGCACCGCCCCCGAAAAAACAATTCTTTATATGCAATTTGGTTTTCTCTATCTATTATAGTCTTCAAAATCTATACATTCATCTGAATTCAATATACCCTTGTTATTTTTAAGAACCGGGTATAGAAAAAGAAAAACCAGCAGAAAGGAAATGAAAGAATGGAAAATGCGATGCGTAAATACAGTTATTGTTTGGGCACCCCCCGTATATATCTAAAGGATGTGGATGTGTGTGAATGGGAGGGCTTAGCCCACAACTGGCTCTTCTTTTTCACCTTATTTTTTGCAGGCGCCCCGACAACGGTGCGTATGAGTAATCTGACAAGCTTGCACACGAGGGAAAAACACAAATGGGCGAAGGAAATCGAAACTGTTACCGTTTGTTATTGCTTCGACAACAACAGTCAAGATAGTCGAGGAGGAATTTAAACTCCCAAATTGTCAAAATGTCGAATGTGAGAAAGGAACGTGCCAAGAAATAAACCCAAAAAGTTTATATTTTCCCAATCCAAAGAAGGCTTACAAATGAAATATAAATAAGCAAGCAGAAAGCCGGAAAGTGTCTGTTTATGACACACAAGAAAGGAAACGTATAACAAGGGAGACATTATTTATACGATTTTAAACGTATGGCTATAAATCAAGTCACAAATCTATTGAACCACCCTCGCTCTTTAAGCTGCTGCTTGAAATGTCGAATAACATTGCATAATTTTAGGAGCAGCTGCTAGTGTACTGTCTGTTTTTGCATTTACAGAGCAACATTGCGTGTGTTTAGATACGTTTTGCGAGCTGTGGCTGCACACACTCATATGGCATGCACGTGTCGGGCGCCACTTTCAACTTTTGCTGATTGGATTTCACGCTCGACTCCAATCAAGCGCTTCAATAATTCAATAGGCGAGGGCGCGCCCCGAAAACCGAATGAAAAATGTAGCAAAATCAAATGTTACCCCGGAGTAATTGAAATTTAAATGGCGAATAAATTGCCTAGGACCGCCCCCGAAACAAACATATATCAAATTCTTGCTTTCGGGTTTTTCCGCACAAAACTTTCATGATTTGTTGCCGCGCATTATTGATGGACTCCCCGGCCGCCGCCTGACAATGCGATAGAACATTCCCGACAGCCAACTAGGAGAGACAGTTGGTCAGTCCGGGTAACGAAGTTTCGCATTGCAGGACCACAATGCCACAGACGTCGCACAAATCGAGTTTCTCACAAGGCCAGGCCAAAGTTATGGCCCACGACGAGCTGTCAGCCGGCATCAAATGTTAAAAAGTTGCCCCGCAGTCATTTGCACCGAGCCAAATGAAACATTAGGCGAAGCATAAATTTAACAAGCTCCGACAGCCCGGAGAACGCCGTCGGCCTTAGCCCAAGAGTATGCCACACTCTGGTGGCACAAAACACAAAAAAAAGTTTTTACGATCGTCCAAATAAATTGAAATCGCAGCCGCGCAAAGAGCTCAGCTTAGTTTAGCTCAGTTCAGCTCGGCTCAGCTCTCAGTTCAGCTCTGCTTAGCTTAGCTTTTCCGGGAGATGAAAATGAAAATGTAATTTCATAAATTACACCTGCTGTTTTCCTCGTGGCAAGATAATGCCCCAGTTTTGGCGAGCTGGGACTGTCGCAACTTGAGAGGAATCGCTTCAACTTAATTTGGGCTGTGGGGCCAAGAGCAACTTTAAAATAAGAGGACACACAACAGGCGGAGGCAGCATGCAAACATCAGCATCAGCAGCCTTGGACTCTGGCGACGACATGTTGCAGCAATTGCCTCATAATGAGCACGACAATGTGGCTACGTGCGCAGCCTAGGTCTAAGTTCAAGGAAACGCCAGACAGGACACGGGATACAAAAGGAAAGCACTCGGAAAACTAGTTTCTAACTTTCTTGGCCAAACCAGTTATGGTTACCCAAAGATATCCCTAAACTTTGCATATAAAGGCATATTTAAAGTTTATTATTTGCCACAAATAGTTGCCCCATGCTCTGAGCCTTTTTGATTAACTTTGGGGACTTTTTTGCAGTGTAGATCCAAGCCTGGGAGAGCTGGCATGACAAAAGCCACTCGGAATAGTTCAAAGTGAGGGCCGGGAGGGCACAATAACAATAAACAAAGGCGAGCCAGCGAGGATGTCATTCGGTTAGCAAAATCTTTTCCGTCTGGTTTTCGTAAAGTTCACGACAAAAATTCCCCTCCAATACATTAGAGATAAAAATAAAATTACACAGCCCCGTGTAATTTGCATAATATTTTCATTTATCTTAACTTTTTAAGGCAGTCTCCGAATGTTTCGAATTACTTTTCATAAATATATTTCCCCAGACCGACCGGCCCCCATTTAAAGAGTGTTAAAACTTTTGGGAACTTTGCTGGAAAAATTCTAAATTAATTGAAATTAAATTTTAAGCTCCACTCTGGCGAATTCCGTATGAAAAGTTGCCGCTCCAGGAAGTCATGCAAGCTAAAAAAGTTGCGAAACAGGAGCAGAAAATGCCAGAGGAAGCCGTGGCTGAAACGCTAGACAGGACCCGTCTTTTGCCCCTTTGTTCTTGGCCAACAGAGTAGAGTCGCGTGTCAAGTGGTGCATTCCCGGGCAGCAGGCCAAGCAAAACACGCCGCGGCGCCGAGCATATTGTTGGGAAGGCATTTGATTGTCTTTGGATGAGCTCGTTAAGCGTGGGCAAATAGAATAATGAATCCCATCAAAGCAATTTGTCAGCCTTTGGGGCAAATGCAACTGAAATTTCGCGCTGATACATATTTTATGGCCAGGTCGTAAAAGGGGAGACAGCTTCAGCTCCAGCTCCATCTCCAGCTTCCGTGGCTGGTGGCATTGCTAAGCAATTTATTATTTAGCCATTTAGGCGGCTGGCTCTGCGTTGGCAATGAATCATAAAAATAATACGAGGCAGCGGCAACGCGCCGGGCAAATGAGATTAACAGAGACGACTTCGAAGGATCGAAAAGCGCATGCAGGATGGGCGGCGATGGAAAAGCATCTCAAGCCAAGCCACGTCAATAAATTTCTATAAATATATTAAATGGAAAGCAGAGAGACCTAATAAATTAGGCACATGTTGGGTGGATGAAAACAGGCGCTACATTTTTTTGCCTCACCAGATTTTCAGCAAGTAAATATTTAGCTGAGAAAAAGTGAGGAAAAAAACTTTGTTAGGAATGGTAAACAAGAAGAGGAACCCCAAGGCAGCAGATAGACGACTATCAAAAATCAGCAGATGCAGAGAGAGAAAAACTGAAAGAGACTAGACAGACAGACTAAAATTAGATAAATGTGCTCCCATAGATACAAAGATACACACCCACCGCACGGGAAATGGAAATAGATATTCCTTGTTGTTTCTCGGAAAGCGCGCAAAACGCAGCCAGAAAATTTGTCGCCGCTCTCATAACTGAAATATGTACCAAACTTTCAGTTTGTGTTGGCCAACGTCAAACATAGCCAACTCGTGAATGTCGGTAAAAATACCACAGACGCATGGATAATGGCTAATGAAATGTGACTGACGAAAGTAAAGTTTTGCTATTTACCCTAACACGTCTTGTTTCGGGTCATTTCGCCCTCACTCTCCCCAAAGAGTTGGCCTAAACAGAATATATTTTTTGGGAAAAATGCGGGGGGGCGAGTTTTATAAGCCCATTTGTAAGCGTTTTACTTCAGTTTAAATGCATGTTATGGGAATTGCCTGGGTTTTCCTGGGAAATTTCATTTAAATTGCGTATACTCGTACGTATTACGTGTGCGGCCCAGACTTTGTTTGTTTGTTTATTCGGGCAATTTTGGTAATGGAAATTCTTGGGAAGAGAATAAATGAGTTGCAGTGCCTTCATTGATCGAATTAGCAGTGAATTAGCAAAGCGTCGGAGGATAAGAAGCACACGTCACTCACACTAATAGAAAATTCAGGTTAATTAAGCTTTAATTGTAATTGCAAGACTGCTAAAGGAGAAACTTCCACTAGGCCTACACAGCACGTCCTTATGCCAAAGAGGGCTACTGTGTGCCAGAGCCGAGGGCATGCTGGCGAATTTCAATTACGAATATTCCATATTCATAGAATCGTCGCCCCCAGGTGATGGATGCTATCGGTAAATAATGCAGAGGAAAAACCAAGGCAGGAGGAAAAACCGAGGCATTGCCACAAAAAGCTGCAACAAATTGAGCAACTAAAAGCTCGGCCAATTCGCAATACAAAGCTTCGGCAACCGGGAACCCATAAACTTCTGTAGCTTAAGCACACAAACCATTGGTACATCCCGAAATCGGGGTTCGAGGAAGCAGCCACAGCCACTGGCATAAAAACCAGCTCAGTAATTGCATTACTCACTCAAAATAATGGCTCATTAGCCCCAAGAGCCAATGGACGAGGCATACGAGTAGCCGGATTGTAGCCTTCTAGGCTTTAATTAGTGACTACAATGTTCTCCTGTCAGTTTAGGGGTTGGATGCTTCAAGAACCCGCCTTTAAGATAATGTTTTCCTGCATTGAAATTATACACAAAGTACTCGTACTTCGTACTAGAAACAGGAAAATTCAGCTGCCAGCCGCTCTAAAAAATATGTTTCCTTGCATTTCATTCCGCTCTCAAAAAGGACTCTGAGCTGCTTTCAAATGCAAAGTGGGAGCCCAGCCCAGGCCAGCGCAGCGCAGCGCAGCACGTGTGTGCTTTCTTTGAAAATATCTTGGCCGTGTGCATGAGCAATTTCCAGGACACGACCTTGTGCAAGAATATTTTAATTTTAATACAATTAATGCACTCACAAAGGGCCTCGGTGAAAACATAAGGGAGCAAGTGGCAGGGCAGACCGCGGACCACGCCCCAACGGTTATCGGAAAAGGCCCGGGGCAACATGCCATTCTAATTAGCAGGCGACAAAAAAGCACAGAGAAAACCTCGTGTTGAGAGTTCTATTGACTGTGAAACCGCATGCAGTCCCTTTTTTTGTAGGGGTAAAATAAACTAGAAGAGAGGACCATCCTTCAAGGACCCTGCTGAGAGTTTTCAACGTTGCATTTAGCAGGCCTGGAGAATTAAGAAGGAAATTTATACCAACCGTGGGAAAATTCCCCCCTGCAAGTTGTTGTTCCTAGTTAAGTGGATATTAGGCAGACCCGTACCGTGAGCAGGAGACAAAAATAAATTTATGTAGCTCATTTTTGAGGCAAGCTCGCGTTGCGAAATTTGCATATAATAGGAGAATTTGCGCCTCCAAAAAGCAGGGAAAAACACAACAGACAAACAGGGAGCAGCTGACTCTTGGGGAACTTTGGGAACTTGGGACTACGGCCCGCCCGAAGAGCCGGAGACATGGCCTGAATTAATAACGAACCTTCTAGGATAGCCGCTGTTTGGGCTTTAAATTGTCTAGAAATTTATTCAAAGATTGGCCCGCAGATAGAGTTCTGTAGGTGGCGAAGCCCCCAAATATTTGCTAAATAAATTAGGAGCCACTTGCTGGCTTCCCTTCCCTGTTTGTCCATCGAATTATAATGGTTTTGGGAGTAAATATATTGAATTTTAAATCAGTGGGCCGATAACAAGTGCTCAAGTGGCTTACCGCACCGAGTTATGGCGACAACATTGAAGTGCTTTTTATGGCGCAGGTCAAAAGCAGTCAACAGATTTCCCCGCCCGAATGCATTAAATTGAATCGGTTTGCATTCAATGTATAAATTAAACAAACAAATTATTTATAAAGCTTGTGGTCGTGTGGCCGTCGCACATAAAGTGAGTTATGTGTTTAAAATTGATATTATACAGGCACACACAAATTCATTCAGCGAGCACAGAGCGTGCTGATAAGAGCTATCAAGAAATTGCCACAAAATTGATAACAAACGCTTGGGGACGGGCGGGGAAAAATGTGCAGTGTGCCCTGCCCCGGCGCTAACAGCTTAACCTGCTCTGAGATAGTTTCAGGGGATTAGATTACAAATGGGGCAGTTTGTAGGGACAGCCGGGGGAGCCGGCCACTCGTATCTATTAGGTACACATGCAGCGCGGCTCTGGAGCTCGGTGCTGCAGAGTCATTAGATAAACATCAAAGCGAGCATTGAAACCGACAAGTGGCGGGGATCGGAGGGTTGTGTTGCCTGAATAGCTTGCCACTTGACGCCCTTCTTGCCACTGCCACTGCCACAGCAAAAGTGAAGTGCAGAAGTCAGAGCAATGGCCCAGGCTTGGCGAAACTTATATTACTATTGCTGGGAGGCTCTGAGATGGCTAAAGATAAACATAAATATGGATACACTGCGATAGATGAACATGAAATACTGAATCTTACAAAAAATGTATCTCTTTGTATCTATAGATGAAAAATATAAGAAGTATAAAAAGGTTTTTCCCATCTACTTATGATCCCAGAAAGCAGGACTCTTGAAACCCCTGGATTTGATTAAATTTAAGACTAAATAACATGAAATCTTGCTAAAATTGTATCTACAGATACATGTTGAGTAATCTTTGTATCATTTAAAGCCAGATGAAAAGTATAATAAGTGTAAATAGGGTTTTCTTATCCAATTATGATTACAGTAAGCAGGAATGATCATATATCTTTTTGGGACTCTTGAAACCCCTGACTTACACGAAATTTTAGATGAAATAATATGAAAGCCTGCTAAAATTGTATCTATAGATATACATAGGGTGAAAAATAGAAGCATTATCAATAGAGTTTTCTCATCTACTTATAGAAAGTTCTCTATAATGATGATATCTTATTCGGGTCTCTTGAAACCCCTTGAAACCCCAAAATTTTAGAAGCACTTCACTTTGGCAGTGTAACTTTAATGCACAGCCATAAGATATTCATGCTTTCAGCTACATATTTGTCAGTCGAAGGCTATTACGAGCAAGTTATGCTGGCAATTTCGGGGGCATAACTTTAAGTTCTGCTGATGAGGCGGCAGCGACAGGCCCTAATGAGGTCTTGCTAGATGGCGACATAGGCCCCGCCCTTTAGTTTACGATGGCATTAATTACGCGTATAATCCGCCTCTGTTCTCTGCCACCCCCCTAAAGACAGAATATCCTTGCTGGCAAGTTTTGCGGCATGCATACACCCTTGCGAATGTATGCAAATATTTTTGCAACGTCTGGCGGGAAAATTTGCTTTTCGGTTTCTCAGATACGAGTAGCTAGGCAAAGATTCTGCAGCCCTGATAAATGTGCGAAAACGTGCACAAGTTAGCAAGAAAAAGCCCTGCGGGAAAGGATAATGGAATGATTGGGTGGAAGGGTGCAGCAGGAGTGGGTGGCCCGGAAAATCTGCTCTCCTATATAATATGCAGATTTTCTGCGGCTCTGCGACCGAGGCTGTTTGTGTACGTACGGGTTAAGTCGAATCCTTCGGCGTGGGAGACTTTAAGGTGAAAGCGCATAAAAGTTGCTGATCAAACAAAAAGTAGTTGATAGTGGTTAAGGAGTAGATTAGCGAAGGACTGCGAGTAACTGCTAATAAAATGTGGTTTAACCCCAAAATGCCAGGAACTGCAAATTAGCAGTGAAACATTGTGGTTGCGGTTAAATTAGATGGGTGAAGTACTGATTAAAGTTGAAATCTTTGGGGGATCAGGGAAAAGTCAAAAGGTAAGCAAACTGAGACGAGGGTTCTATGACTTGTTTACTAAAAAAGGTGCTAAAAATAAAGCAAATCTTAGCGCCAAATTTGTAACTTGTTTTGACAAATTTTTATCTCGTTTTGCTTCTTACGAACAAGGTTGTTAACTTTGCTTTAAGAGCTTAAAATGCAATTGTTTATGCAGGTTTCCTTTTTTTGAGTGCAACACCTAAGCAGAGAGCGAAAGGTGGGAAAAATTTGCAAAGCAAAAAGTGAATTTTAAGTATCATTCACTAAGCCTGATTTAATGAGCAGCTCTGGAAGGGGTACCCACATTTACCATACGCCAAATGACCATAATCTCTGGCTTTACGCCGCTGACCTTTGGATGCATTATGTACGACTCTGCACAGGTTTACTGGGGACTATATATTGTATGATGAATTCCATTTGCATAAATATTGCGTTCAGTTTGTTTGCCACATTGCATGCCGAGTGTTTGTCCGCACACAGCGAGCATTCTATATGTAAAGCCGGCTCGGAAACCTGAATCATTGCACTCGGATATTTAATCAAATATCAATTTATCCCCGCCCTTGCAGCAGCCAAATAAAAATACTCGTTTTACGAGAGAGATTTTTGGGTTTTGAGATACAAAGGTGGCTAAAATAATAGCACTGCTTCGAATTCAAACCTATTAAGAGGTATAAAAAAGGTACAATTTATGTGTATAATATAGATGCAAATTATTCAACAATTTCTGCTATCAATTGATTGATCAAAGGTGACTGCATTTATGAATTAATTTTATTTTATGGTAAATTTCTCTCTGAAAAGTTGGAAGGTATCCTAACTTGTGTTTTGAGAGCCTTTGTGATTTTTGAATTATTATTCCGGAATTCAGAAATTTCGACTGTCACAGTTTTGTGTACATAAAGTACGTGTATGTATCCTTTTTGGGGCGGAAAGGAAGCCGGAATAAAGCAAAACAAATAGCAGTACAATGCACAAAAACCCGGAGAATTCGAGGGAAAGCCAAAAATCCCATTGAAAAGGAAACCCTGGGAACAAACGAAAAAAAAATCTAGGATTTTGGCACCAACAAAACAAAAAAAAATAGAAGCTTGCAACAACACACGTTCTGTGTCTGCCTGCGAGTTTTGTGCGGCAGACCAAATGGCGCCAATAAAACTTTTTGTGCTTTGGTGAAAATACAGAAAAAAAAAATAGGAAAAGAGCTGCCACGAGACCCTGACTCTACTTATTTTCCAACTTTTTTCCAAGGCCTCAGATGGCAGGGCAAAAAATAAAGTCATTGCCAGTGGAGCGATGCAAACGGAGTTGCTGTGACTGGGACTGTGACACGTTAAATGACAGGAATCCGGGTCAAGAAGGAGCCTCAACTTTTGACTTGTGTGAGCCGGGCAATCAATGTGTTGTTGGCACTTTTTTTCGGGCCTGTTTGCCTTAATCAGCTAACAAAGGCACACAAAAAACCAGCGCCCTCACACGACTGTAAATAACCTGATAAAATGTAAATAATACCAATCCCTCCGCACATTTCACTCACTCGCTATAAGCGAAAAGCCGCGACACTCGAGCGTATTTAATCATTTCGCATGCAAAGCGGGTTTGGCATAAAAGATATAGAAGAATGGAAGCCGGTTGAGCCGAGTGAGTTGTTTTTCTCGTAAAAACGAGACTGAAATGTTATCGGTTGTGTATCCGAGAGATACTCCGAAGAGGGAACAGTGACGAATACTTCCCGATAAATACAAATACCCAAAGAGTCACTTGGGTTCTATAAATATGTGTATAGGTATTTAGTTCTAAGATAAACCTTTTTTGGGGAATAAAATATGTATTTAATATTTAAATTTGCTTAGGCTTGAAAGCAAAACGAGTTTGAGATGAAAAGAATTTAAACAGCACAATTAAAATGGAACGGTTAAACTAAAAGAGTTGAATTCGAATGAAAATAAATTCAATAATTATGGAACTCTTTTAACTTATTTATTTAGTTATATATTCTCCCAGTAAACTGCAATCAGGCCATTTATATTTATTTATAGCAAAATTCCCTTTAAGATAACATATTTGTGGTGGTATAAATAATACAAATTCTTTTATAATTTATTGTAGAATGCGAAACGGTTGAACTGAATGAGTCAGATGGCGTTGGAATGTTCTTTGGTGATTTCCCCAAAAGGCATTTAAAAAAATTTTATAATCATAAAAACTTTGTAGGGAAATCAAACGTGAGAGGTTTTCGATTTTGTTTATTTACAAGGGTGTTGTCAGTAAATATTATATTTTAACAATGCAATTCGTCATTGTTAAATGTGGGTCATACAATTTTATCAGTTATTTACCTTCAATTTATTGAGGCAGGATTTGCTGTGGTTATTCACATTTTTTAGGTTGCTTTATTTACTTTTAGGGGTTGTGAATCATGGTTTTCAAGAGTTTGTATTATCCGGGAGAGGTTTTTGTATATTTAAACTATTTTGCAATATTAAAAAGACTTGGAATTTAATTGTTATTAAAAATATTATTTATAGATTTTATTGCAATCGCGATTTCGCTATCACGATTAGTTTGCATTGTTTTTGCTGACTAATCCAACGGGACTACAATTCCCAGATGATAAGCTTTGGAGTAGGAAGCTTAGTGAGTAAAATATAGAAGTGATTCATAAGACTAATTCATTCAGTGACCTATGTTACAGTTTGAACAGCACTGGAATGCCTGGATGAGCGCTAAATGAGCGCACTAATTTCCACCTTTCAATAAAGAAGAGTAAAGAAAAATAAAAATTACCGCAATCACTCATCTATCAGAGCAGCTCTCCTCTCCCGGCACCGCATCCGCCCCACCCATCTCATCTATCATGTCATGTGATGATAAACATTTCTGACAGCTGTTTTTGTTGTTGTTTCGCCGATTTCTTTGCCCTTTTTTTGCGGCGAGAGAGGCGCGCAGGTGCCAAGTTCAAAGGCAGCACCAACAACTACAATCGAGTGGAGCTTGTAACCCATTCGCCGGGAGAGAGAGCAACTCTAGTGAAAGAGAGCTAGGGAGAGCATGAAGTGCATGAAACTCCAAATGGAGCTTGCACAGCCCCCTGCCCATCACGCAGACAACCAGCATGTAAGCAAAAGCACACAGTCTGTACTTCTCTGTTTTGTTCATACATTTTTATCTTTATGTTTTTGAACTGGTTCTTTGCATAAATTTTGATAATTCGAAACTCGAAACAAAACACAAAATGTGCCCACACACATACACACACACACTCGCAATTGGACAAGGCACAACAACCCAAATGTTGGGCAGTTTTTCGATTTATTTTTTGCTGTTTGTTTGTATCTTTTCATATGGTAGTGTATGTACGAGACATCTGTTCGGATACAATGGCGGTCGCATATTAATGACTCGCAAACTTTAATTGGAATTTTGTTGGCCTCAAAGTGGCTTTTAATTGAAAACATCAATTAAAAGTTTACATGGATATAAATATGCATTGCCTAGAACACAAATCTCTTTAAGCCTGCATCTAAATTGTTAAAAAATAAATCTTACATACCAAAAAATGAAGATTTATTACCTATAATATTTTGAATTAGAAAATGGTTAAGGTAGATTTTTTTGTCACCATATTTTTTAAACAATTTTATTTGAAGCCAATATGTAATTAAAATTTACAATTCCATATTCTGCATATGTAGATTTTCGGAGAATACTAATAAACTAAAAATTTGATTTTACAAAATGTATGCTTTAGTTTTCTGTTGCATTAGTTAACAATTTTAAACACGAGATTTTTATAAATTATTAGTATCTTTCATATTACTATATTTTATTCAGCAAAGTATTTCTTATAGAGAAGAGTACAAAGGCTACGATAATATCTGTCTACAATATTACCAATTTTCTTAGTCCAAACATATTTCTTTCCTTTTAAAGCTCTGGAGGTATACAAACGAAATTAATAGTTTAGGTAATTGTTGGGTATAAGATTACCTTATTATCTCAACTTTATATGGAGGTAATTCATACATTTATACACCCAACCATAAGTCCTTAAAGAGCCTAACCTTTCACATACCCCCTTATTTTCCTGATAGGATCAGAGGGTCAAACAAATAGTGCTGTCAATAAGCGACTACCGAATGGCACGTTTTGGGAGCCAATATTTGCCCGCTGCTGTGCGCACGCCACCGCGTTCCAATGTGAATAACAAGTGCGTGGATCCAGTGGATACATTTATAGATTCCCATTCCGATACCTCCGCGACAGCTGCTCCCCCGGAGCGCGACTTACCCGGCTAGTTTTTTTTAGCCCTGCAGCATGCGGTATACATTGTTGCACTTGTACTTATTTTTATATTATTTTTAAATTTTATATTGAATTGTAGGGAGAAAAAATATCAGAAAAAAAAACATATTCTATAGATTCTATAGACTTGTAGTCGAAAAACTTGATAGTTATAACAACATTACTATTAAATTCATTCAGATAGCTAAAGAATTTAAGTTAACGTGACTCAGACCTATGCGGGCAAGGGTATATTCCCACGTAATTCTCCTCGAAAACTATTAATAGACTGTAAGTTTGAGGTAAACTTACCAGGGCAAATGTCGTGACGGGGGCCAGGCGCAGGGCGAGGAGGTTCCGGTTCCGGTGGCGGGCGGGGGGCGTGGCCGAGGGGCGCAGGAGGAGGCGAAGGGCGCTGACCACGGCGGTCTGGTTCCTGGACATTCTGGAACTAGTATATACTGGCACTTGGGACGCTACAAACGGGTTCTGGACACTCGGAAGGCTACACACCACTGGACATGCACTTAAGCACACACACTCTCGCTTCCCCTTTTGCTCGATTTCTTAACTATGTAATTTGTATCACAGTAACGTGGCGGGGAGTGTGTGAATCACTAAAGACACTGCGATTAAATAGGGCCACCAATCCAAGTTATTTGCTGTTGTTGTTATTCGGGGCATAAAAAAATAAAGAAAGAGAATGTGGTAAGATCCTTGCCAGAATTTTTACGTTAACTCGAAATTTCGAAAGGTATTGAATTGCATTCGCAATGGAAATCTCAGCCAAGCATCGCTCATCCTCGGATTGGTAAAGACTCCCGATTTATGGCAATTGTTGATAAAAGAAAAAAAGGTATTGAAGAAGTATCCAAAACAAACAATAAAATTTGGATTTAATAAAATCTTTGTGATAGATAAATCAAAACTTGAGTGATTTTTAAGCTAAAATTGATACTGGTTTTTCTCTGTGTAGAGAATGCAACAAGCCGCAGGAATAACAACAACAACAATTGAAAAGCTTCGAAGGAGAACCAAAGAGTAACAATTACCGGTTTTTCGCACCGGCTTTTCTTATTTTCTCGTGTATTTTTTAATTTTTCACTTCAACTTTTGTTTGTACTCAAAGTACCCAACAGGGGGTTTATAAATAAATAAATAATTAATTAGGCGGCTTTTAATTTTCTCTTTCTCTCTTCTTTTTTTTTTGTTGTTTTGCCGCAAATTCTTCCCGCACTTTTTCGCTTTTTCTTTTAGTTTGCTTTGCAATTCTTTGGGTTTACTCTTTGAGACCGGAAAAGTGGATTTGTTGCTAATTTGCCGGGTACCTGTTAGCACGTGCTGTATATAATATTATATATCTTTCTCTCTTGATTTTCCCCGACGAATTTTTCCCGATTCGAAATCTCCGCCAAGTGCACGTGCGCTTTCTTCGAAGTCAAGATTCCAACATAGAGGAACTTATATGGGACGCAAATTTCTCGGACGCCGCGCTGCCGGCAGCGCTGGTGGTGAAAATGAACAGCTGTTGTGGATGCTATGTTGAAAATCCTATGTTGAAAACGGTGGTTGACAGCAAAGCGTGCGGTGGGGCAGCACAGCTATTGAGGGCTGAAAACATAGAGTAACTACATATAGTGGCAAATTTTATGGACGTGTTCGTTTTTTTTTTTGTTCGTTTTGTCGGTCAGCTGTTGTGGATGTTGTGTTGAAATGCGCGAGGCAACCGAGATAGGTCGAAACGGCCGTAAGCACGCCGAGCGTTGGAAGCGTCCAGCTAATGGCTGCCAAAAGCGAATCTCACCTCGGCGCGCAGTTCGAAACCCAAGATTGTTCATGGATTATTGTCAAAATTGGTATTCCCCGTGGTTCTGCGATTTCTTTTGGAAAAGTTGTGGTATGGCAAAGCTGAGAAAAATGAGCGATTTTCGATTTTTCCCATAATTTTGGGGTGATCACGAATTAAAGCCCTTTTTGCGATTAGAGCACTCCTTCACCTAGTTTTGGCCGTTTAAAGTTTTTTCAGTAATTTTTTGCCATATCTCGGCCAATTTTTATCCGAATTCAAAGATCCATATCTTAAAATCATCGTGGGGAGTCCAATTATCTATCCCTATCACTACTTTTTCAATTCGCTGCCAGATATTTTAGTTGTGAGCTGGCAAAGTTGGCCAAAGGATACGAAAATGTTCCCTTTTGCGTTTTGCTGTATTACTCAGCGAATACATCTCCGAT